>BMAV01009545.1:0-62367 GCA_019973955.1 Trichonephila inaurata madagascariensis | reverse complement strand
TTTCTACTATTAATTTTCTTTTTCCTATATAAATTTAAATATATATTTTTCTAATTTTCAATCGTTAATAAATAACTTTTATTCATCCACTCAGGTTCAAATAAAATTTTTAAATTTTTAGTGGATGACACTTGATGTTAATACAGTTTTTCAAATGTTAATTCATTAATTTAATTTAATTAATTATGATAGCTTAAGAGATATATTTCAGTCGATAGTATTTCTCCAGATGGCAGCTCTATTGGATAAGACCACTTTTTAAAAATTTGTGATGAATATTTAACTTAACCTGAATAAAATTATATGCCAGTTAGACGTCAGCGTTCTCTTTACACTGGTTTTAAGACAAATTCTTACCTATTATATTCAACTTTTATTAAAAAATGAAATTACAAAATTAAATAGGGTTAAAAAGATTTTAAATTTAATTTAAAAGGTGTTTTTGTGCTTAATGTTGTGATTTTGCCAATGTATATGCATATTTATATAAATTGTAATTACTTAATAAAAAGTAACTCTAAAATAAATGTTTCTTTGTTTAAGCAAGAATTGTGTTTTTGCGTAGAATTTGACTTATTTTTTTTTATATTACTTTTTTATTGATACTTAGATTTGATAAATATGTTACTTCAAATCCATTTTAAACATTTTTTGTCCTTAATATTTTAAGTAATATTAGAAAAGCAGAGTCTAGACACACAGCATTATTTAAATATCGATAAGTTAAATATTTACATAAGTAACCATATATTGTAAGTATTTATCTTTTAAAATAACTGTCGCTGTCAATACTTATCTAACTTTTTTAATATTGAACAATATCAGCAGTGAATTCATGTCAGATAGTCAGAAATATCCTTATTCAAGAGAAAGGAATATGTTTATATTTTAATCAATGTTTATCATGAAACCAAAATAATAATAATAGTAAAAATCACATGTTCACACACATGCACATAGTAAAAAGCAATTGAAAACATCAATAACTCGCACTAATTGACAGCATTCTATAGCTCTATACCTGCCACCTGTACTAGAGGAGGTTTCTATTTATAAAAAAGAAGCTGTACGCACGGGAGTAATTTATTTAAATTTGAATATAAGTAAAAATATGTGTAAAATGTATATAGGAAATATGTTCTTTGAAATTATTTTTAAAAAGTCTATTAATTTTCGCAACTATTCCCTTTTTCATACTGATCTCTCTATTATCGTCTGTTTTAAGTTAATAGTTTATATAACTATCTTATTATTTATTTGATTTACTGATATTTAATCATTTGACATTATAAATTTTTTTTCAAAAGTTGGTATCATTTTTGCCAGGAATCTCGACGTGAGAATTCGGCAATTAACTGATAGAATTCCAATTGATATGCGTATTAAACAAAAGTGTTGCTTTTACTAATTGATTTAGACTTTAGATTGCGAAGATTTTATTGAATATTCTTAGGTGTGTCTCTGTTCTTGTTTGTTATGTTCTAGATTTAATTAAAAAGTTTGTTCTATTTCGAATTGATTATTTGCACCATATTTCCACCACTGAACCACCGAAACAAAAATGAAAAATTGGTAATCTCAAAAGTACGTATTTCATCTATTCCTACCTAATTTGAAGCTCGCAATATTATTACCATACCATGAAACACTGAAAATGTAACAACAAGAAGAAGTGATCTGAAAAGGAAGAAACTTGATAAGCAGATAGAGACAATAAAGAAGAATAACTGATGTTTACTTTAAAATGATACTCATAACAAGGAGTGAAAACATAGTAAGCTTAGTAGATCTTAGTAAGCTTAGCACGAGGATTGTGAGGAAACACATCGCAAGCGAATTGCGGATGACGCCCTGAGGAATCGCTCTTCAATACATACCAACCATTTGTCACCCTTCTTAAAACGGCAATAACATTGGCAGTTGCCGAGCATGCAAGCAGTACCCAATCAAGCTCTAGATATTTTTGTTGGTGAAAGATCGGGAAAGAATTGTAGCCAGAGAAGCGTACTAATATTTTTAAAACTGGTTTGAATCAAAATAATATGCTATATTCTGCGATAACACACCAAATTATGTTGCCATGTTGTCGCATGTTGATGCGTTCTGTAAATCTGATTGGATGGGATTTACCCACGCGTTGACTCCACATTCCATACACCGCAACAAGTATTATTAAACTATCAAAAGCCTAATTCATATGAGAGAATAACCCTATTATTTTTCATTATCTATGTTGCTCTAGTATGGCGCCATTGGATCCCCTTATTATTATTTTTATTATTTATTTATAAGTTTTTCTTCTAGCTTCTTTGCAGCAAGAAACTCTTTCCCTTTTATCTAGAATATGATTTATTTAAAAGTACTTTTTTAGCCAAAGAAAATGCTCAATATTTGCATGTTCTATGTTTAAAACAAATAAATGGAAACTCTAGTTTTATTTTTGAGAAACAATGAGATGGATATCTATTTATTAAAATTTTCTTCAACTAAATTTCAAATTACACATTTTAAACTATCAGTTGTATCTCCTTCAACATTCTTTTTTGTTTATTCGTTTAGGTTTTAATATCACTTATTAGTCTATTAGACATAATAAAATTCCACAAATTGTGTTCACGTGTTTTATACAAAACTAATTTCCACGCACTAATAACACGCACAAAACTAATAACACGCACTCATACTTTCAGACCGCAAACTTTAGGTTTTAGGTATATTCGCCGTATAACGTGCACCCCCTTTTTTAAAAGAAACCTGAAACGTACGTGCACAATGCTATTATATACATATAATTTTGTAGAGTCATTTATTCAAGGTATTATTCCAAGTTGTAGTAAAAAATAAACTTCTAGAACTTTAACCCTATAAATTAATAAGGAACGCGCGCCATTTCTTTAAAAGAATTAGTATTTCAATTTACGTAAAAGTCTAATTTTTCTCCATGTTCATCTTTTATTATTTTTTTAAAGCTCTCATTTTTATATGCAGATCATAACGTACACTCGTAAATTTCCATCTTATTTTTTGTTAAAAGTGCGTGTTATATACGCCGGATTTTACGGTATATAACTATCTTACAAGAACTAGAGTATAAAAGTTATATTTCATATTATACTCTAACGGATAATATATGTATATTAGGATTTACTGGTTGTTACGAAACATGGTTGCTCATTCAAATTTACAACATTTATTTATTTCTTGTCACGAGATTTAACAACCGATCTTCTAAGTGAAGGTAAGCAGCTCATTGTACGGAAACAACAAAAATCGATCTAAAATAACTTTCACGGGCCTCAGACAATTTTTGAATAATAGTTCCATGTCACACTTCAATTCTGAAAGAAAAATGGATTCGCGTCTAGCTTAGGAGTTTAGTTTGTCTAATACGCATCGGAAACCGATACGTTTTAAAAAGACATAATGATGTAGTATGAAACGGTATCACCTGGTTATGATAGTCATTGAATATGTAATAGTCGCTCATACTTAACTATTTGCAAACAAAAAGGACTTTTACCCTCAGAGACATATATTTGTCTTCCATTATAATAAGTATTATGTGCCATTTTTTTATTCTGCTGCTATTGTGATTCTCAAAAGTTGCTTTCACGGTTTTCATATCCTGTATTGGCATTCCAGAATAATTTTTTATTCGAACATCCATTTTGTTTAAAATCACATTTCTATCAATCTGTAGCAACATGAAAAATATCTTCTTTTCGCTGTATAACCTTAGTTTAATACCTTGTTACTTTATGTAAAGAATGCGATTTTAATGAATGATTTCTTAATAGAAGAATAATCCAAGAACTAATTATTAATTCCATATTACATATTAAATAATTATACTTTCAATAAAATTTTTCAAAACGTATATTATTTATTAAACCAAAATGTGTACTTTTAATGTAGGAAAGTGGCAAAATTATTAATAGATTGTTAAAATTAAAGATAGAATGTTTGGTGAAGAGATATAGTCATGCTGTTTGGTTTAAACCCCCTTTTAAATTGTTTCCCCGGTACTTATTTGGTAATTATGTAGGTCCCTTTTAAAAAACTTGAAACCTTTGATCTTGTTATAGTAACTGTAACTGACTTGCCAAAGAAGCAGAAACGCCCTCTAGTAAGTACATTTTCAGTAAAGGCCAGACGATAGAAGAATGTGGGTTTATGAAAAGCCATCGATGTTCCCTATGCATTATCTTTGTTAAGGATATGTGTATAACCTTGCTTATATTAATAAATAATTGTTACGCTAGCTTTAGATTTTAAAAAAACCAACCCCCGGAAATTTTCCCACCCAAATGTTTAAACCAATGAAAAAACAAGTATTTGATCACTGACTAAATGCATCATTTTAATGCATTAAGGTATCCGACTACGTTCAAAACCCGGTTTTTTAAAAAGTATAAAAAGGATAATATTTATTATATTTAGGTCATTTAAATTTGAAAATGTTTTAAAAGTTTAAAAAATAGTATTACAATGAAAAAAAGATTTAAGTTTCAATATTTTGACAAAAAAATAAACATAGAATGAACCATTTTAAAAAAATTCTCCTTTTGGAAAAAATGCTTCCATTATAATAATATTTCGCCTATATATAGCTCAGACCTCTAATACAGGAAAAGGCCCCCAAATACAAATTTTTTAAAAATTTTAACCTTTGAAATGGGGTTTTTCCATGTTTTCGACAAAGAGGGGGGAAAAATTTTTAAAACAAAAAGCCCTTAATTATTTAATTTGTTTTTAACCCCTTTAAAATAATGTGAATTTTTTAAAAATCATTGTTGAACTTTCTGTACAGAGGTCTGGAATTTCATGCAGACAAAAAAATTAGTATAATTTGATGCATTTTTCACAAAAAAAAAACGTTTTTAAAAAGGTTTTTCTAAGTTAATTTTTTTCCGAAATTTGTATTTAAATAATTTTTTTGTCAAAATGTTCTTAAAACAATTTTAACAAAAAATTTTTTTCCCCCTCCCAAACGACACAAAATATCATGAAAAAATTTTCCATTTATGCGCTTTTTTAAATTTACGGGTTTCCGGGAAAGAATCAAATACCCTTTTAAAATGACCTTTTTTTCAAAGAATAAATAAAATTAAAGATATAATTTTGGGTTCATTTTAGTAATGTTTGTTGAGTATTTAGAATAGTAACATTGGTATAAGTGAAGTCTTATTAATATCGTATTTACAATTCCATTTAAGATAATATTTTTAAATAACGAATTTTTTCTGAAGATTTTCAGTTTTTACCAAACAAATATTTAATAGTTTGTACGGGAAACTTCTATCAGGGATATCAGATGCTTATCTCAATCTGTTGAGAAATACTGATTGACAGTTGCAAGGATTCTCATTCACTAGTGGCTTTAAGCTGCTCTGCTAATCCGTTCAGGGGAAACAGCCAAACCCATCATTTTTTCTCGGTTAAGGGAAAGCCATTGTATGGATTGGTTTTAGCAAAAAGGATTGAATAAAAGCTTCAAGATTTTCCCCGAACGTGTTTTTTTTTTTCTCCCAATTCCTTCAAAAGGGGTATGTCTTTTTCCTTTCCCTTATTTTGTTTAATAAAAAAAGAAGGATATACTTATTAAAATAAATGTATATCAAATGTTTAAATTATTTCTTTTTCAGGCATTAGTTCTGTGAAAACGGGTCGATCAATTTATATATTTAGAGAAAGTAAATAATTGTCAGTAAATGGCAGAGACTATTTAAAATATTTTAATAGGCCTTGGAAAAATATACCTAAAAAAGAAGTATAACACTTTTTATGAGATATAAAAACTTATATATATATTAGTTTCAGCTAATACATTTGAAAAAATAAAAACTAGAAATTATATTTCTTATCAATAAGCATATTTCCCGATTAATTTTTTTTTTCGTTTTTATTTACTGGTACAACCTGGATGCAATCTTTTCGACTTGAATCTAAGTAATAAAAGATTATTAATTAAAACTTATAAAGTAATATTGTGGAAAATGTCAATAATTCGAAAACAAACAATAGAAGTTCTCAAGTCACAAAATTAAAAAAAAAGCACTTTTAATTTGTAGAGGTATTTTTCTGGAAAAAAAACTTTTAAATAAACAAAAGAATTATGTTCTATACTTAAAAATTTGCAAAAGAATTTGCACACTTTTTAAACCCTATGCGAAGTATATTCATAAAAACATCTTTAAAGCATTATGGCAAAATAATATTTTTCAAACATATTTTAAATGAAGTTTTGTAATCTTTTTATAAAATGAATATTTTTGTAAATAATAAATTTAACATTAATGATGTACTGTGATGTTGTTTAAAACGTATTTCAAAAGTATATTATTTTTTCACGTCAAACAGTTTCAAATTGTTAAAAAGAATTTAATGTATAATTTTTTGCAGTAACAGCTAAAAAGAAAATATTCAAAATTTTATTTAAAAAGGGGAAAAAGTAAACTGTGTTCCTAAAGATATTTACATACTTTTCCATACGTCTTTTTGAAGGATATTTTATTCTTAAAATATAACTATATTTTTCTTTTAATCTACATAATTTTATGTGTCAGTTTTTTTTTTTTTCATAAATTTAGATCCCCCCCCCCCTTTTTTTGTTGAATATTAAGAAACAAAAATCCTATTTTTTAAAGTTCTTTCTCCAAGTGCAGTAGAAATTCCTCGTAACATTTCAGACAATTAAAAAAAAAAAATATTTTGAAAGCAATATTACGAATAAATGACTTAAACTTCTATTCATATATTCTACTTTTGACAGATTAAAAATGCCTACAAATTAAACATTTCGTTTCAGAATCTTCAGATGTCTAAAAAGAACTAAGTAAAAAAAGGTAAATATCTGATTGTAAGGTAGAATTTCTCTCTTACGAAGATAAAAGATTTTGGAATTTTTTTGGGAAAACTTTTTCTTCCCCCAACCCCTTCACATCATGGTTTTAAAAATTTAAAATGTGTTATAAAAATCTTACGATTTAAATAAAAAAACTATTCAACAAATATTTTTTTTTAAAAAAAAAAAAGGAAGAAAATATACGTTGAGAAGGAAAAGAAAAACAGCTGAAGTACAAGAAATACTTCATCCACCAAAGTAACTTTAAAATATTGTTTCAGTTCTAAGGTAGTTCGAAAGATAAAAAAAGCTTTTGAAACCGCATTAAAAATTAAAAGGGGTTGGAATTTATATTTTTATTTACCGGGTGTTTCTAAAAGAATATCAGAATTTTAACGCTTTATATATATATATATATATATATATATATATATATATATATATATATACATATAACATATTATTATGATTCTAATCGAATGAAACAGCAACGAAACAGTTTTGTTAGTATGTGTGCGCGTGAGGGGAAATCTGTGTGTTTATAAATTTTCCCCTTTTTTAGATCGACGAGCTAGTAGAAAATGACGCTAAACAGAAAAAGGTTTGTGTTATCCAGTTTAAAACAGAATTCTTTTCTGTACAACGAGCGTTCCTATTACATTGGTTGTCAACCTCCAAATGATAATAATATTTTAGGTAGTATCTATCATTTTTTTGAAACAACTGGCTTTTTTTTAAAGGGAAAGTAGAGACGCCCAATGTAACTTTCTGCCTATCTGATGTTCAAACTTTGGTTTTTCCTGTTGGGAAAGTGAACCAAATTTTTATTTCAACAAATTGGGTACCCCCCACGACATTTTTTAGTACGCGTTTGGGTTAAATATACTGTACCCAACCAATGGATTACCAAAAAGAACCTCCCGATAAATTTTATGATGGCTTCCAAAGTTCACCCGATCTGACAATTACTTTTATTTTGGGGGGTTTAAAAAAGATTGTGTTTCTCCGTTCAGCTGATTTTCATTCAAGACACAGGAGGGAAGTAGATGTTGCAAAAATTTTCCCAAGACACCCCCGAATAAAGGGGATTCCCCTTTACGACTTGATTTGTGCCGTATGACGAATGGGCCCATTGAACATCTGAAACTGTAGGTAAAACTGTTTCAATTTCCCTTTTTCATTCAATGAATGAATTATATTTGTAATTACCGTGAAAAGGGGAAAAATACTATAAAGTTTTAAAAACCCGATATTCTTTTTAAAAACCCGGTATATATATATATATATATATATATATATATATATATATATATATATATATATATAGGTCAATTTTTTACTAACAAGAGATCAACCAAAAACAATAACACTGAAAAAACACATAGACAGCAGGAAAATCATAAAAGAAGGACAAAAGAGTAATCGGATAATAAATAAAAAATATGGGGAGTTATGAACATTACTGACTTGGGACAGTTAATATATAAAAATTAAATTATATAAAAGTGGGGTTAAATGTTTTTGGGGGAAACCCCCCTTTATTTGTAAATAACACTGAGCAAAACCAATAGGGAAAAAATGGATAGAAATATCTAAATCCATTACAAGATAGAGGAACTTTTCCAAAAAAATTCCTTTCAAATGCAAAGCCGGCTAAATTTGAGGGAAACATTCAATTTTTTGCCAGATTCTATACCCCCAATACAAATTTTAAAACAAAAAGGGCTTAAAAGTAGCACTTAACAAAAGATTAAAAAAAGGAAAAAAAAAAATAATATTGAATTATATCATAACTATAATGACACCCGAGAAATATGAAAAAAATAATAGTAAGTAATTTTTAATCTAATATTAGACTATGGAGATAACTATAAAAAATATTTTTTTATAGTAATAAGCTATTATCAATCTCATAATTTTAATTTAACTATTTTGAATAGCTTTATTTATATAACTATTAATAAAATAAATTGGGTATTTCTGATTTGCAATATTTAAAAATGTGTATATTATTTTTTGCCCGTTTTTTTGACACAAAAATTTTTTATTGTATATAATTAATAACAATATTTCTGAATATAGAAACATGTACATTACTCCCCAATGAGGAACTTTTAAATATTGAAATTAAATTCTTTTTTTTTATCATAAATATTAGAAACTATTACATTTTTAAAAAATTTGACATGTAGCAAAAAAAATTTGTTTCCCATTGTTGTTATTATTTTTGTATTAAATTAAGATAGGGATAAAAATTAATGTTAGGTATAAAATTGGTTTTTTGCCAAAGGATTTATCACAATAAGATAAATATAAAATTTAGAATTATTAATGTAACTATATGTAAAATTTAAAAAATATATATATATAATATATATATATATATATATATATATATATATATATATATATATATATTTTATATATATATATATATATATATATATATATAGTGATAAGTAAGAATTTTATAACCAAGAAAAAAACCCAAAAAAAATAAGAATATATGTAAGGTCATTTGACTATAATAGAAAACTATTATGATTTCTAATGCTATTACAAACTTAGAGCGATGAAGGAGCTAAGCGTATTTTATGGGATTCCATCCTTCCATTTTAGCAGAAAATTTCTACATGATAGTCCAAGGAAAATTGTAGAAATAGAAACAAGTTTGGAAAATGAATTAAACTTATCAATAGCACGTGTAAGCTTACATTACTTTAAAAGACAACTAATATATAATGAATCACTATTGTAAAACTTTTCAAAAGAACAAAATGATACACATAGCAATAAATTCTATAACTTACCAAAACAAACTAGCTTCACTTACAAGAAGTGGTATACGAACTATATGTATGAACACGTAGACGACTAAACCGACAATCTGTGATGCAAGTAACTATTTTATTGTTTTATTTTAACCTTAATGATATCTGTATAACGATATTGTATTGTATCTTTATAAATGTATGTGACTAAAAAGTTATTAGGATATTTACATCATAAGAAAATTTTAGAAAACTTTATGAATTTATAGTAATTTTTCTGTTTTTTCTGAAATCAGATCGTTATTTCTTTGTACTTAATTTAAATCAATATTTCTGAAAATAGATGTATGTTAATTGCACACACACACATTAAGGCATTTTAATAATATTAATATCAAAGTAATCTCTTTTACCATAAATATTAATTTTTGAATAATTATTATCAATATTTAACCGTAAACTCAAAAAAAATTCCTTTTTTTTTTAAAATTTTCCCAAAAATTAAATTAGGGATAAAAATTAAATTAAAATATAATTTATTTTTAAAATTTAAATTAATTAAATATTTTTTTAAATAATAAAATTTTTATTTTTTAAATTTCATTTTACGAAAAAAATAAAATTCTTTTTTTTAAGGGGCCCACTTTAATTTTTGCTTTAAAAAAAAATTGGAAAAATTTTTTTTTAATATTTGAAAAAGGCATTTTTTCAATTTTTTTTTTTTTTAAAAATTCATCATAAACTTCAAGCGGATATCCATATTTAATAGCTATTTTTGTGACAAGTATTTCAATTTTAGTAAGTTGTTTTTAATAGCTATGTTATTATTAGAAATCATTAATTTAAATTATGTACCTTTATTCATAATTTCTCTCAGAACTTTGTCTTTCACTATGTTTGTCTCCTGTTATAAGATGTTCTTTCTGTTTATAATTCTGATCGAAATTCTACTGAAAATAATGGATGAAAGTTCTGGATTTCTAAGAAGAAAAATGTAACTTACCAAAAGACTTCTTCAAAAATGCTAAGAACAAAGAACAATAAAAAAGTTATTGCCAGATTCAGAATTTGAATACAGATTCATAGCTATAAAGTTATTATATACTAGTACTAATTATGCTAACTATATACTAGTTCTTTATTCTAAAATAATATAAACTAATTAATTTAACTGAAATACTAAAATTATAGCAGTAACATTATGAATATTTTTATAGTTGTCTACATTATAATTCTAAGGTTAAAATAAAATTATTGGAATATAAGATATAAATATAGTGTGTGTGTGTATTAAACGCCAATTGCTTCTGCCTCAAAATTAGTGAATTAAAAACTTTTTATGAATGGAGCAATATTTTGTTTCCTAATTTAATCTTCAAGTGAAAATATTGAAATTTCAATCATTATATCCTTTCTCAAGAACATCAGGAACTAAATTAAACATTATTGTTCTTCAATTTTACATTAGAAAATATATATAAAATTGTTTTAAGAATATTATTACAATAAAAAAATATTTTAGTACAATATTTTGACAAAAAATGAACATAGAATGACCCTTTTTAAAAAATAGTCCCTTTTTGTAAAAAAAATGCTTCTAATAAAATAATTTTTTTGCCTGATATAGCCCCCGATTTTGTACAGAGGTTCAACTAGAATTTTTGAAATATATAACTTAGAAGTTTTATCCATTTTTTACGACAACAAGGGGAGCAATTTGTAAAAAAAACCCAATAATTATTTCCGGTGGTAACTTGAAAAAAATTTAAAAAAAAATTTATTTGAGCCTCTGTAGAAGGTCTGAGCAAGCAAAAAAAATATAAATAATAGAAGTATTTCTTTTTAAAAAAGGGGAATATTTTGAAAAAAAGAATTTAAGTTAATTTTACCAAAATATTGATTTAAATAATTGTTTTGTCAAAAAAGTCTTTAAACAGTTTTTCATGTATTTCTCTAATCTGGGGTGACTCTAAATATCATGAAAATTATCCAATACGCTTTTAAAAATCCGTTTGAACGTAGTCGGATACCTTAAATAAATTCTTTAATAGGCGATGGCGTTCTTAAGGCGGATAAGAGTTTTGGTATTTAAATTTATTAGGAAAAAAACCCCCAAACTCAGAATTCCAAAAAAATTTTGAACTTCCCAAAAAATTTTAGACAATGGAGTTAAAAATTTCTCAAATTCCTAATAAAATTTGGTATATTAGAATTAAGTATACATTTTACACAAAATTACCCAAGCATAGTAACCATATTGTTCAAAAATAATTTTTTTATGTAAAAAAAGAGATGTTTATTTATATTGTATGCTTCAATGAATTGTTCATATACAAAGTAAAATATTTGAATCGTGATTTTGAGAATTGAGTTCAAAATAGTATGCGAATATAAACAGTAATTTAAGTAAATTATTTGTAAATTAAATTTTAATATTTTCCTACTGAAAAATCATTTCAACATGAATATATATTAATTTTTTATGAATACAATTTAAATATTTGAACGTAATGTCTCAAAATTATTTTTATTTTAAATTGGCGAAGCAGTACTATATTTATTCGAAATTTTATATTATTAAAATTTTTTAAATATACTGTGTATTATTTAATATCCCTTAAAAGTAAATGTATTTGTAATTTCAAATTAGTCTTTTAATGTCAACAAATTACACACTATAAAGGCATTTGCAATACTCTATACTATCAAAAAGTTTTATCAAACTATGTAATATGAACATGTATAAAATATTCAGCTTTTTACAACTGATTTTTAAAGATACACTGATGCCCTTTGTGAATGGGGGAAAAAAACCAAATTTAGTTTTGCGGGAACATTAATAAGATAATTATTTATTTCGAAGATTTTGGTCCCTGTTCATGGAACTGTAGAGCATTATGTAAAATAATATTTAGACAAAAATGCAAAATATACCGAATTTAGTAATAAAGTTTCCCTTCATTTACATTGTAGCATGCAGTATACCTATTGCAATCTATTTAACCTATTCAGCAAAGGCAACACATACTAACAACAGTTATTTTTTCTCATTAATAAATAGCACGAGATTATGAGTCAGACTTTATTATTAAATGGGGTGACACAATCCTTTTTTAACTTAATTTCATTTAACTCTAGAACTGATGATCACTGAAACGAGAAGTTCTTAGTTTAAATCAATTTTATTACTATTTGATGGATATATTATAATAGACTAAATATATTGATTAAGGAATTGAGGTGGTAGTTCCAAGAATCCACATCATGATGTCAATATTTTATTTAGTAATAGTTCCTTTAATGATCTTGTGACTTCCTTCAGTACCTACGTACTATATCGTCAACAAATTTAGCCAAATTATGAAGCACCGCAAAATGCTGTCATTGTGTGCTCGAACTTTTTTTGTGTTTGTACATGCACATGGACATGCCGTAGCCAAAAGTCACGATGTACAGCCAGCAGCTTTCCACTATTGGCTAAATACTGCGGTATTTTGCAATGTGTTTCTATCCTGGTCGAATGTATGGACCACTCATGGACAAAAATATTAGCACACCAAGAAAGAATCCTCAAATTGAAACGAAATTTTACATACGTAATGCCTACTTTGATGTAAGTAAATGATTAGAAAATCAAATTAAAATTATCCTTTATTTCAGAGAAAAAGGCGAAAGAACGGAGGATTTAATACCCTGTTGAGCCCCCTCTAGCGCGAATGCATGGTGCGATACTATCGGGCATTGAGGCATACAGGTTCTGTATGATGTATTAAGACATTTCGTTCGATATTTGCTGTAACCTTGCCTCTAGTTCGTTCAAACTCGTAGGATACCCAACTCACTGTGCCAAATGATCCCATATATGCTCTAGTGGTGACAAATCTGGGGATCGGCAGGCAAAGGAAAGGTAGTAACAGTGCGGCGACAGTCTTACGAAATCCTTGCCGTGTCAGGCCGAGCATTGTTTGTTTAAAAATGGCTCCTGGAAACCGTTGCGTGAGTGACAATTTATGTGGGTGCAGGATATCATGGACATACCGCTGGGCTGTCATGGTGTCAAGGATCAATACTAGGGGTGGCCGTGTATTGTAAGCAAAGGCACCACATAACTCATCAGCTGCGTGGGAGCTGGTGTGTCGCTGTAAAGGCAGGGATTGAGGTGTTCTCACCACGTGTGGGTCTCGACACACGCAGAACAATGATTGGTCAATCACTGCTGCTGAGATTGAATCTGGATTCATCGCTTAAGACGATCTAGTTACATTCCACTGCAGTCCAATTTCCTCGTGCGTGGCAGCACTCAAAACGGAGGCGCCGATGGGTGGGCTGAAAGGGCAGCACACGTAATGGGCGCTTCGATCCCAAATGTCCCTTAGCCAGGCGCCTTCGCATGGTTCAAGAAGACACAGGGGCCCGTAGTGAAAGTTCTACCTGTGCCTGGATGGCGGCTGATGAAGCATTTGGTTGTGCCACGCATTTCTACGATGTGAAGCGCGCTCTTTTCCTCATGAGACTGGTCTGTGGAGGGCGTTCTGAGCATGGTCGCCGTGCAAATGACGCCTCTTTTATCCACTGATCCCAACTCCTCACAATGAGAAATTCTGAGCTTCTCAATGCTGACCAGTCATCCTATCGATGATTTTTTCCTCTCAACCGCGACAGCTGCTCATATTGTCTTCGAAAACGGGCGCGTACGACATGCTCCGCTTAGCTCTTACTTTGTAAAACGATTGAGCGCACACTCAAACAAGTTTTTTTGACTCCGCCTCTGTTTTAGACTCCGCGAGAATGACGTTAAACGCCCCTCTACCGCCTATACGTACAATATGCATTTTAATCATTTACGTACCAACATGCACCTTCATGCCAAGTTTCAGTGTATATGGATCTCGTACTCATTTTTGGTGCACTAATTTTGTCCATGAGTAAAAATACTTATAACAAAACCCTCGTTCCCTGAAAATTGAGTTTGTTCTCAATCTTTTTTAAAACATTCATTCGGTCCTTAGCTATAAAAAACCACATACACTAACAAAACCATTAATCCTTCATAATACAATCGCATATTATATATTTTTAATTGGACATTCCGTACTTCTTAAAGTCCATTTTTTATAGATAGGAGATACTAAATAAGAATTATAAATGATTTATTACTATTTACTATTTCTTATTTATTGGATTATGATTTATACAACTCTGAATTTTTTAAACATTACAAACTTTAATTTTCTATTTTAACAATATGATAAGAAATCCACTTAATTATTTTTACTACGAAATAATATGATTCACATTTTTGCATAAATATTTTAAGGAAGCTTTGTATGTAAGTGATATTTTGATAACTTTCGGATTACTATGATAGAACAATTAAAAAACCCGTCTTGGTTAAATTATCTAGTAAAATTTGAATGTTTATCCTCTTTCTTGTTATTGAAATGGGACTTATTAAGAGGTAATGAATTTCATTCACGTACTCAATAAACTATTATACAAGATAAATAATGCAAAAAGGAACAAGAGTAATATTAAAAAAAATTTTTAAGTCAATTCCTACTTAGATCAACAAAGAAAAATTTTATTTAAGCTACTTTTTATTAAATAGTTACAATTAATATAAATATGCATATACATAGGACAGAATCAAAACATTAAGTGGTCATTAATCTTTATTAATTATCATTAAAGTATCGTATTGACATCCAAAACTATAAGTATAAATTCTCAGGCCCTAACTGAATACTTTAACACGTGAGAAAAACCTTTCAAGTTTTTGGCACAAGTCGCCAAAAATGATGCCAACGTGGTTGTATTTGTAAATTTTTAAATAGTTAGTTTTAATGAATTAATTTTATTAATTTTACTATATTATATTGTATTTTCATCCAAAATAATCCTGTATAAAATTTCAGCTAATTGAGCGCTTTAAAATGTCTTTATTAACGATTGAAAATTCCACCAAGATAAATAAATAAATATATAAATAAATATATAGAGATTGTGAGCTAATAATAAGAATTTAATAAATAAATAAATATATAGAGATCGTGAGCTAATAGTAAGAATTGAATAAATTCAAACATATTTTGCCATACCTGAAGTTCTGTGCTACCTATATTGTCATTGAAAATTGGTATTAAGCAAATAAAAAATGAAGAATTGTCTTTTGTTTTTCTACATTTTTTTCAACTAATAATTAAATAAAAGAAATGCTTTCTTTGAAACTCTTTTGTTCTCACTCATGTAGATTTTAGACTGCCACGAATATTATAAATATGTTTATACACTCGGAAGAGTATTCATCGAAAACCGCGACTAAAGAAACACAAGTAGTTTGTAGGATTAAGATGATTTACCATTAACCAATTAAATAAAATATTGTGTTTGCGAATCAACTTTCCTGGATTTTTCACGGAAATTTAATGCGATGTTTTGTTTCTCGGTAAATCGTTTGGGTCATTATAGCTCCAAATACAGTATAAATTCTAAATAATATAAAAAAAAAAAAAAAATTAGGAGTCAATTCCTACTTAGATCAACAAAGAAAATTTTTATATTAGCTACTTTTTATTTAATAATAGTTACACTAATATAAATATTTATATACATATGACAGAATATAACATTAAGTGGTATACATACAATTTTAATTATTAAGTATCGTATTGTCCTTTTAATTTCAGTCCAACTGAATGCTTTAACACGTGAGAAAAAAAAATTTCAAGTTTGACAATAATTTGCCAAAAAGGGTCGCTAGCCAACATGACTTATTTGGTAATTCTTTAAATAATTAGTTTTTAATCAACAATTTATTAATTATAATTAAATTATTGTATTGTCATCCAAAAATGATCCTGTATATAAAAAATTTCAGCTCAATTCAGCGCTTTCTTTAAATGTATTTTATTAACGTGATTGAATTCCACCAAGATAAATAAATAAATATACAAATATATAAATAAATAAATTTATAGACAGTGCCAGCTAATAGTAGGAATTGAAAAAAAAAAAAAAAACGACTCAAGCTAGTTATGTGAATTTATTCTTTTCAGATTCTGAAGCCAATGGTGCCTTAGGCATCGTGACATACATAAAGTGTAGTTGTGTTTTTGTATACTAGTTTTCTTTCAGGACCAATTTATATTTTTGTCTTAAATACTCCCCTTTATTTTTCTCTTGTAGACAAAGGTTTCTAGTAATGTTTTATTAAACGAAATTAGGAAAACCGTTTTTACAGATGATTTCTTCGGTCATGTATAATAAATTTTAATATTCTAATTAATTTTCATTTATTCTAATATCGAAAGTAAACTACTATGAAAATATAAATTCCAAAATAGTATGGTTTAAAAGAGTAACAAACAATAAACCAAAAGTAAAAAATTTAAAAACACTAAAATTAATTCGTAAAATTTAATCGCTAATAATGAAATCAACAAAAGTAGTTAGGAATCTAATTACTCATGCACACATGAACCCACGCATGCACTCATGCGCGTGAGCACAAACTCTTATGTAAATATATACACTATATGTAATCATAATAATGATATATACTGCACACACACAATTATAACTCTAAATAATCATGAAAAGAGTGCTGAGTCAAATTTATCAAAGATTAAGGATTGGTAAAATAATTAAAAACCTATTTACTGACAAAAAAAATCGTATAATTTTTAATTCCCTTTTTGATAAAAAGGAGTGTAAGTCATTTAATATAGTTAACATTTAAAAACTACTCTATTAAAACAAGTCCTTCTATAAGACGAAGATTGATAAACTTTTATTTTTTCTTATAAAGCGTCAAAGAATTCCGATTAGAAAATGAAGTAATTCTATTCCCTTAAATAACGTTTCTTTTTGTCCCAAGCCACTATAATAATTAGTTGTGACTGACAAATGCAAGCTTCAAAATATTAAAAAGGACTCTAATGCGGGAAATCCTTCTTAAAAAAAAAAGTAAATTAGATTAAATTGTTTAATCCTCAGAATTAGTTTCATTGAGAACAAAAGTCCAACAAAGGAAGTACAAGATTTTTCTTGAAGTAATAAAGAAATGTCTTTTCTTTGAAGGAGAGAAATTTCCATATCGTTTTTAAAAGATTTTGATATTTATTGTGATAAAAAAGCAATTCTGAGAAATTAATATTGTTTTAGTTTGAGGATTAATTGCTTTATATTTTATTATTTCCTAAGGCTTATTTTGGACAATTTTACTTTAAAATGGTATTTTAATACTGAAAATACAAATAATTTAAAAGAGGCAACAGAAATAATAAATATAAAATTAAAAATGTTTTATTAAAAAATTCCCTAATTTTAAATATTAAGGATTTTTTTTAATGAAAGGTTTCTGTGTTAAAAAATAATTATGCAATTCCTTTATTGTTTAAATAAAATAATTTTTTATGAAACATATTCGTTATAGAATGAAATAAACGTAGTTATTTATATAGATAACCTATTGCCTTAAATTGGTTAAATGGCCTTTTTTTTTCTCTCTTTTAATAAAGTACTTTTAATTTTTTTAAAATTTAAGGAAAACGGAGTACATTATTTTTAATGATTTGTTGATGTAGATTAAATTTACTCCATCTTTTTTAGGCTGCAGTTAAGATTCATTATTCAGTGTTTCTTGAGAAATTTGTGTTTTACTGTGCTTAGTTATCTTTTATGAGCTATATTGATTTTTATATATAGTTCTAAATTTATCCCTATTCCTAGATATATTTATATTCAGATATATTCTGAAAATTATATAAAAATACAATGGAATTTATGTAGAACTAATGTGAAAAGAAATGCATATGCTTCATGAAATAACAATGCACTTAAAATTACTATTACAGGTAAGATGGAATATTCATTTTTTTTGTTAATAAAATATGCAAGATAAGTATATATCTCCCCACCTTTCTCAAATGAATGTTCGTATTACCAAAATTATGATGAAAAATTATTTTTTTTTAAATGCTATAAAGAATAATAAAGGTATATGTGCATTCTAAATTTCTCCTATTTTTTTTAAAATTAATAAAAACTTCTCATTAATTTTTGCAAAGTGGTGTTTGAATTTTTATCAATGATTGAACGTGAAAAAATTACTTTTAATCAAAGATAATTGTTAATGAAGTCTGAACTTAACTTTTAAATTTTAATTACATTGATGATGTTCTTCAACATTAAAATGATCGTTAACTTTTCTTGAAATTTTTCAATTCACTACTAAGTCCATTAAGAGGTTCATTAAAATCTTTTTCTAACAAATGATGATTTTTTCTATTGATTACTTATCAATACTGTGTTACTTAAAAACCTTTAAGTTAGATTTATTTTCGAAGCCTTAAATGAATTCATTTTATGTTTTATTAAATATTGTAACTATTCTGAATTTGCTTGTACCTATAATAACTTCTGAAAATTATCCGTTTTTAACCAAAATTTTTCTTCAGAGTTTTATAAATTGCTTTTAATCTTAAGAAGATAATGTTTTTTAAAATATATGTTCTTTATAAAACATTTTATTTGTAAAATGTTTCTATGTTGTACTTTATTCTTGAAAAGAGATTGCACTTTTTTGTCTTAAATGTGATATTTTAATGGTCTATTTAGAAAAAAGATTGTAAACACTCACAAACCATGATTCAAATTATGAGTTATCTTTAATATGAATTATATTGTACCCCGATTTTTTACTTTAGTTTATAAATTATGTCCAAACACTTGAATAAGACTAATAATTTTATTTTTTTAAATAGCATTATTTAAGTAAGCATAATTATAAAACTTACTTCCAAAGCTTATATAAATAAAAATTATTAAACATTTAAATACGATGCAAAATAGTTTTTATGTGGTATACATGTGAAAATTAATGTTTACTATTCAGATGATGTCTGGCTTTAAGCACGATGATTGATATGGGTTTTACAGTAAAATTGAAAATTAGCTTTGCATTTTTATTTCATTTCTTTAAGTGTCAAATTTTGCCATTTTATTTAATTATTTTTAAAGTATAAGCACATGGTTCTACTTTATTTAAGGACTATTTATCACACTATCCTCTTGTCACCGTACTTTTAGTTTTTATACTATTTTAGAGACTTAATTAAAAATTTTAATTATTTTTTTTTCTTATATGCACTGAAACAGTGATTAGCAAATATTTGTAATATTTTTTAAATAACTAGGGGGGTAGATAGCCCTGGTTCATCTGATGGTGGAACAACCTCCATTGTACAAATTATGTAACTGTTCACATCAGTAGCACACTCAGGGATTTTTGAAGGGGTTGTCCAGGGTCGAAAGTCCACCATTCTTGTATCATGCTTCTTTTGATTTTGTCAATTTTCGGGAAGAAAAAACCGTAAAAAGCTAATTACTGAATAAATAATTAGCATTAATTAAATTTAATCATTAATAGCAAATACATAATTAAATTTTAAGTCCTATATACTTAGAATTATAATAAATCGAAAAAATTCAAGGCCTTTGGAGGGGAGGAGTCCATACCCCTAGGACACCTCCCTTGTGCGCTCCACTGGTTCACATTCGTTACTATAATTGTAAAAAAATGGTTTACATGTATTATGTAGCTCTATTTATTTGTTCTTTTTTACGTCAAATTCGTTATTGGAGCTCCTCTTCAATTAAACCCATCACTGAAGCTAAATCGTCCAACACTTCATTGATAAAATTCTCAGATTTTGATATAACTTCAGCCCTTGCAGCTTCCTTGAAAATTGAGAATTTAGTTCCCTTTGATTGTTAATAAGTTTTCGTATGAGACAAAGCCTTTCTTCTCACGCAACGATTCTAGTTCAGGCAATTATTGCGATATTTTTCTGCAGGCTTGGAATAACATCTTAACTCAACCGTATGAGGGACATTATACGGATGGTTGCCAATTCAGTGCGTATACCACGTTCTAAATCAGAGTAGCCTACTTGGCGAGTTATCTTGAACATTGACTTTGTTGCGATAGTACGAGTAGCAGTAGTATCTACATAAACCAATAACAGCCTCCGGACAGAGGTGATCACTTTTGTAATGTGGTATGTTACGTGTTTACAAATTGATAGGTTGTGGATTCTGTCCTCCGGATATGTACGTCCTCATACGTAATAAATTTGTTACAACATCACAAAAAATTTCTTTTATATACAGAAAAATTTATAATTTTCTTAGAATTGCTTATGTATTTTGTTTTGAAACCGCTTTAATAACTTTTTAAATGAAGTTAGCTTTACCCCTTCAGTACAGAATATTATCGAATTGATGAGATGTAACAGCTTCGGGCTCTTATGACGTCAGATCTAGTGTAATTTAATTGAAAACCTTTGATTTATTTTTTTACCATAATTAAAAAATTATGCAATAAAAATAACTGCTAATTAACCCTCTAAGCGGTCTGCACGTGAAATTCCGCCATTCCAGAGATGCTTTTTCTGCCTTCAAGCAAGATTCCCAAAATCGGCACAGGCGCATTCTTAAAAATACGGCTCAATCGCTTTTGAGAACCCCACCTGAAAGTAAAAAAATATGTGCGGTGCTTTTTTGAAGCATCTCCAGAATGGCAAGACTTTAAGTGTAGACCGCTTGGGGGAAATCTCTCTCTATATAAAAAACGCACCAAAAAGGGGGTTTCCCCGATTTAATGTTTCGTATGCAAAGACATTTGCACCGAACATGCAAATGATTAAAATTTGGTGCCCAATGAACGAATAGCGGGAAGTACAACGCATCGAAACTGCACACTCAGCATGTTTCTATAATCTGATGGTAACAATTTCTGTTGCATTAAGATTTAGGATACCTTTCAACGACTGAAAAAATGGAAGAATTTGAGCATTACGAGAAATTGTCAGAGATTGAAAGTAGTCGTATAATTGGATTGAAAAAAGCATGCTGGGCAAATCGGAGAATCACTCGTTAAATGGGTCGAAGCGATGAGGCTATTAGATTACACTGGGAAGAATGAGTGGACACTGGCAGATTTCAGCGTCATGATGGTAGCGGTCGATCTAGGGTCACAGCAGATAGGGTTGACAGATTGATTGCCATATCAGCTGTCACAATGCCTGATTCATCTTTATCAACCATCAGACGTGTGCCCCACGCACGAGTGTCCACCATGACCATTCACAGATGGCTGATAGAGCGAAATTTACGCTCTTACCGACTGCTGCACCAACTACCACTCACACCTGCACACTGTCGAGTCAGATTACTGTGGTTCTTAGCTCGATCAGGTTGGAATCATGCTGGATGGGGAAGTATAGTGTTTAGTGACGAATCTCGCTTCCAACTGTGTCCTGATGATCATGGAAGACGTGTCTGGAGACGCTGAGGGCAGATACCGATCCTGCTTTCACTAATGCATGCCACACAGGCCCTCAACCAAGAGATATAGTCTTGGTGTCATTTCTTTTGACAGCCGGACCCCATTGGTCGTCATTAGAGGCACACTTATAGCACAGCGGTACGTCGATGACATTCTGAGAACTGTTTTTCTACCGTTCCTTTTGCAAACCTTTACCTTTTTACCAGCAGTATAACGCCAGACCATATACAGCACGTGTTGCTATGAACTGCCTTACAGCTTGTCAAACACCTCCTTGGCCAGCCAGATCGCCAGATTTCTCTCCAATTGAGCCTATCTGGGATATGATGGGAAGGCGACTGTATCTACCAGTGAATGCTGATGACCTGGCCCGAGAATTGAAGCAAATTCAGCAATAAATACTCCAGGAGACCATCAAGGTGCTTTATCAGTCTATGCCACACCGTGTGACAGCTTGCATCCGGGCTTGAGTTGGGTCAACACCTTATTAAGTTCGCTACTTTGTAACTATGTAACTCTGAAATAAATCATTCAATTTTTCTGAAATTTTAATCATTTTCTATTCTAGACATAATCTTTCGACCCACAAAATTTTTGTCTCTATTGGACAACTCTATCATGTTTTTTGTTTTGTTTTTGCTATGAAGTGTATATTTCCACAACTATAAATAAAGTCTTAAAAGAAAACAAATATTTTAAGTGAAGAGATTAAATGTTTTTTAAAAAGCCGTGTAATTCCTCAAAAAAATTCAGATAAAAATGCAAAATTATCACACAAATAAAATAAGAACTATGAGTTTATGATCATACAATTCAAAGGAATATCTAAAAGAATATGTATTTCTTCAGCTTACAAACTATTCAATTTTGACAATTTTTTTCCCCACCCTAATTTAGGAAACATAACTTTTAAATAGAAGTAATTTAAAAACACCGATACTTTCCCTAAATGTTATTTACATTAATATATTCAGACTATTATTGTGTATTACTCAGACAAATGAAGTGAATTAACTGAAGCTTGGGTCATCGGTAATTAAGGCCACAAACTCCATGGTCACATTCGAAATTGAAGCCCATTCGTGTGATGTCATTCTGGCTCCAAAATGCCTCAAGTAGAATAATAGGTACTGATACACGTTAAATTGAATTGAAACTCTAAATCTTCGTTTCGAATCACAGTGACCGATGTAGCAGTTATAGGAGATATTTATTTAGGTGTCGACCTCGTCATTTGCATGTAGTTTAAATTTAAAGGATCCATCGTTAGTGACGCACACAAGGAGTGGGTCCCCCGGTCCGGAGCTCCCCCTAAGGAACTTGATTTTTTTTTCAATTGATAATGAACCTATGTATGTAGTACATAAAATTTAATTAAGTATTTAATATTAATAATTATTTTTTTCATTAATACTAATTATTTATTCAATAATTACTTTTTTACTGTTTTTCAATTTCTACTATTAGCACACTCTCTATATATTTATTTATTTATTTATCTTGGGGGAATTTTCAATCGTTAATATAATACACTTTAAAGCGCTCAATTGAGCTGAAATTTAATATACATGATTATTTTGGATGACAATACAATAACTTAATTCTAATTAATAAAAATTCTTTCAATAAAACTAATTATTTAAAGAATTATAAATACAGCCCCGTTGGAGACTTAGCCGCTCTTTTGGCGATTTGTGTCAAAACTTGAAAAGGTTTTTTTTCTCACGTTTTAAAGCATTCAGTTGAATTGAAATTTAGACACGATTTGGATGACAATACGATACTTTAATGATAGTTAATAAAAATTAATTATTGCTTAATATTGTGATTATGTCATATGTATGTACATGTTTATATTTATTGTAACTATTTAATAAAAAGTAACTAAAATAAAATTGTTCTATGTGGATATAAGTAGGAATTGACTTATTTTTTTTTTTTATATATTACATGTTTGTCCCTGAAAATCGACAAAATCAGAAGAATATGTTGGGCGGAGTATTGTAGTATGATACGGGATTGGTGGACTTTCAACCTAGACCCCCCCTACCCAACTCTCTTGAAAAATTCTTGTGTGTGCCACTGGCCATCGTCTATAGCTCTTGAACAATGCTTCTTTTAAACAATCAAAAGCATTTTAATTAAATGTTTGATTATTTATTTTAATTAACCTCAAACATTTTATTATAAATGAATCTATATGCCAAATTATAAGGATACATGAGATAGTCAACTTGAGTACTGATAAAAAAATTTCAAACACGGCAAGCAAAAATTTAATAAATTTTAGTGACAATCTAAAATAATTATATAGTTAATTTTCGTTATTTTTGAATGATTTTGAAACACATCTTTAAAGAAGCTCTAAAAGAATTCAAAGTACGGGTTAAGAGTTTCAAAATATATTTCGTTGATCATTTACAAATGATATTTTTCTGGGTGGAGATACGGAGACACCGAGGAAAATAAAAATTTAGCTCAGAATACTTCAATATTTTTTAGGGGCATTGGAAAGAATAAACTCAGAAGAAATTCATTATTCTGTTTTTGAAAAGAATCAATGATTTTTGTTTCTTTCATGCATTGAAAAACACATTTAATTTTCAGCAAATTAATTCAAACATTAAATATAAGATCCTCCATATCAAAGCAGCTCAGACCTAATTCGTTTTTAAACTGCTTATCTTTCTTTCATAAGAGTTTCAAAGATTTGATAAAACTTTGACCATATGATTATAGTTACACAGCTGTATTGAACCAGTAAAATAACTAGTATAATCATTTAAGAATTAGGCGCTTCTAAATTCAAAACCTTTTTTTTTCTACAGTATTAACGATTTTCATTTGCTTGTAAAAATACTTAATGTATCATCTAAATATATCTGCTAATTTACACGTTTTTAAATGGAGTATGGTTGCTCAAAAAACCATTTGTGAAAATTTTCATAAGTTATATAAATGTCAATTTATATATATATATATGTGTGTGTGTAAATATTTAAATGATCTCCTCTGCAGTTTCTTTTGTTGGAATATGTGAACTCTTTAATAAATATTGACGCATGTATATCCTTTAAAATTATTCTTAAGAAAAACTTTTTTTTGGATAATTTTCAAAGAAAACAGCTTTATAACTTTTATGCTAGTTTTAGATCACTGTATTCTTCCATTAACGCAGTGCTTCTCAAACTGTGGGGCGCGCCCCCCTTAGGAGGCGTGACAAATCTACAAGGGGGGCTCGAGCCTATTGAAAAGTCGAGAACAAAGATTATTTAAAAAAAATTATTAATTTACCAAAAGTAAATAAACAAAATACATTCTGACATGATAAAAAATATAATACACATTTACACTAATACAATACACTTATAAATATATCAGTGTGATACACAATGTATTTTATAATTTAACAATTTTAAGTTAATAACAAGTTTATTAATTACCAGTGACCCTATGGGTTTGTCATATATATAATTTATAACAAAAATTAACACTTATCTTGATAATTTTTGTACGGTTTATAATTAAACCTTGACTGCCGATCATAAGTTTTGCGATTCGCTTCCCAATGCGAACCGTTTTCCATGTAGGCACGGTACAAATGTATTGGGGGAAGGGGGAGGAATAAAGGAGCAAAAATAATCTGGAATAAGTAAATCCTTCACAAACATTGTCAAGGTCATTTTATTGCATTCCCAAAGTCTTCGAATAATTTTACGGATAGCAGTGCACAGAAAAAATCGTACTTTGGAAAGACGTATATATACGTCTGGAGAAATAATGGCTTTGGCTTAGCGAGACATTTATATACACGGGGGTGCTTAAGAGGTTGAAGTCGTATCGTAGTTTTAGCGTCAAAGTATAGTATTATTGAATTCAGTACATTGTTATTGTACGGGGGCAATGAAAATAATGATTGAATATTGGGTCAAGAGTATTGCAACTTTGAGAAGCACTGCATTAACGTGTTTTAAAAAAACTCTTTATCAGTTTTTAAATCAAGAATGCTATAGAATTCTATTTAATAATGGAATATGTATTGCAGTTAATGTATTTATTTATTTATTTTTTTTTTTTGGATAATTATCAACAAAAACAACTTCATATTTCTTATTTCAGGTTTAGAGAATTGAATTCTTCCATTAACGTGTATTTTTTTTTTTAAAAAATTCCTTAAGGTATCCGACTAGGTTCGGAACCATGATTTGGCAAAAGCATATAAATGTATAATATTTATGATATTTAGAATCCCTTACATTAGAAAATGTATATAAAATTGTTTTAAGAATATTATTGCAATAAAAAAATATTTTAGTACAATATTTTGACAAAAAATGAACATAGAAGGACCCATTTTCAAAATAGTCTCCTTTTGTGAAAAAATGCTTCTAATATATAATATTATTTTGCCTGTATATAGCACAGACTTCTGTACAGAGGCTCAACTAGAATTTTTGAAATATATAACTTAGAAGTGGGTTTATCCATGTTTACGACAACAGAGGGGAGAAATTGAAAGAAAAAAATGCCGATAATTATTTCAATGGGTTGTAACTCTGAAAATAATGTGAATTTTTCGAAAATATTATTTCGACTCTCTGGAAAAGTCTTTAGTTTATATAAGCAAAATATTATTTTAGAAGCATTTTTTATAAAAGGAGAACATTTTGAAAAAAAGGTTATTCTAAGTTAATTTTTTGCCAAAATATTGTATTTAAATAATTTTTTTTTTGTCAAAGTGTCCTTAAAACAATTTTATACGTGTATTCTAATCTAAGTGACTCTAAATATCATGAATATTATCCATTTATGCGCTTTTTTAAAATCACGGTTTCGAACGTAGTCTCGGATACCTTAATACTTTTTAAATCAAGAATGCTACAGAACTCTGCTTCACAATGGAATATGTATTGTAATTGATGTACTTTTTGGGATAATTATCAAAGACAGCAGCGTCATAATTTTTATTTTCGGTTTAGTAAATTGTACTCTCCTATTAACATGCATTTAAAAAGAAACTGCTTTTCACTTTTTAAAGGAAGTATCTATAGAATTCCGCTTCACAATGGTACATGCATTGAAATTGATATGGTTTTTAAAAAATATACCTATTCCCAAGGAAAATTTCCCACCAAGAAATAATTAGGGGATCGTAACGAAACCTTATGAAGGTATATGTCGCAGAAATGAAAAATGATTAGAAATGCACGTGTTTTCCATTGGAAATTTCCACTAGAAGGTGTTAAATTTTTCCCCCTTGGAGTATAAAACAGATAAGCAGAGCTTGCTTGAGTGTACTTAATCTTTTGCAAAGGAAACGCTGAAGGTAAAATGTCGTTACACAGCTTTGAAAAAAATATGAGCAGCTGTTAGAGTTCAAGAGGGGAAGAATCATAGGGATGATGGAAGTTGGTTGGTTAGCTCAGTGTTTCCCAAACTTTTGATTCTCCTTTTTTCCCCCAAATTTTCAGTCATAATTTCCATCCCCCCCCCCTTTTTTTAATACAAAAAAAACTGTATTGAATTTAATAATATTTTTATTTGATGAAAAGTTAAAATGCATTTTTAACCCCCAAAGTCCCAGGGACGATATAAAACGTTTTGGTCAGCTAATGTTTTAAATTTGGGTTTTGGACTATATATAGGGCCTTTCCGAAGTACGATTTTCTGTGAACTTTTTAATAATAAATTTTTCCCGGGAAAGCTTTGTAATGCAATAAAATGAACCCTTTGGACAGTGTTTGGTGAAGGTTTTTAGTTTCCAGAGGATTTGTTTTTTTTTCCTTTTTTATCGCCCCCTCCAATACATCTCATACGCGCGCCTACATAAAAAAACAGGGCAAAGGGATTAAAACCATATAATTTTTAAATTTGGCAAAAAGGGGATTAATTATAAACCGCACAAATTATCAAGATAAGTTTTAAATTTTTTGTATATAATTGTATATTTTGACAAGCCGATGGATTTTATTGGAAATTTATTAAACTTGCTCTTAACCCTTATTTTTGTTCAAAATTCTTATAAAATACATTGTGAAGTACTGATACATTTATAATGCATTTTATTAGTATAAATGAGCATTTTATTTATTATTACGCCAGAATGTATTTTGTTTGTTTACTTTCAGGAAATTAATAATTTTTTTAAAAAAAAATTTTTTTTTTGACTTTTAATATCTTCGCGCCCCTTTTTTTGAGGTTTTCACGCCCCTAGGGGGGCGTGCCCCACAGTTTGTGAAACGCTGGGTTAGCTCGTACAGTTGATCGCCCCCTAAGCCGTTCTGACTTTACTGTAAGGAGGTTTTGAGACCATTGGACAGAAAGGGACTCATTCCCCGGCGACCCAGGTTTAGAAGCCCCCGGCAGACCAGTCATCGAGGAGAATTTATCACATCATACGGCATGTACGGTAGAGCCATCCCGGGCCGTAAAAAGAACCCCCTTGTTTTCCCTTTTTTTCCCCAACCATCAAAGGCCCCTGGCTTAAAAATCTTAATATCCAACCCCATTCAAGGTTTAAGACAAACCTACCGATGCCCCTTTTTTAGGGGGGTGTCACGCACGACGGAAATTTACTTTTAAAGAAAAAGAAACCAGGTCTCTTCGGCGAATTTAGATTCAATTTTAGCAGTGATGACAATCCCCGTTTGTGTGGGGGGTCCCCCCCGGGAAAAAGCCCCCAATTTGCCTTCGGGTTTACATCGACACACTGTTTCCCCCAGCTAGGATGGTATGGAGTGCCGTTGCTACATTACACGGCCCTCCCTTTAAAATTGATCCTTTGGGAAAGTGACAGTCCACGGTAATCCATAACATCCTTCAGCCACGTTTTCCCAGGGGGGCCCCAGGGGCCAAATTTTTAAAAATACAATGCCCCGGAAAACACAAAACCAATTTTTCCCCCCCATATTACCATCCTTGGCTGGCCCCTTTCCCATTTCCCCGATTTTTCCCAAAAGAAATTTCTGGGATCATTTGAGATGGAAAATTGGGCAGCCTACGATTTTTTAAAATAGAGGCGCGTTTACAAAAAAATGTGGAAAAGAAATGTTTTTGGACATCATACTAAACTTTTTTGTCTCAAACCCTTGTAAACGCATCGTGATTTTGCGCTTGATGGGGCCAAAATACCAAAACCCCTTCATTTGTATTTTTGTTCTAAATGATCCTTTTTTTTTGATTTTCATCACTTACTTATATCAAAAAAAGTAAAAATTTCAAATATAAAAATTTTGTTTCATTTTGGGTGCTTTTTTTGGGGCAAATTTTTATGGCAATGAGTGTATTAGTTTTAATTATGATACTTGCGTTAATATTTATGAAATGAAATTATTTTATTCCTATTTTATAATACATATCTAATTTTAAAAAAGAAAGTTTGTTTACTCTATTGTTTTATTGCGGATTAGTAGTCACAAACATCTATAGATCATAAGCAAAATCAGACATGTTAGACGTTTTAAAATTTTATTTTTTCTTAAGTAATATATCAAAAATTCCTATACTCGTAGAGCGATTTGCTAAAAAGGATAACAAAATGGAGACATTTAAGTCTTTTTACTACCTTCAGGCAGTATCAGAGTTTACAGAACATTTTTTTCGAGAATCTTTTCCTACATTTCTAAGAATATCAGAGTTTCTACTTACCGCTGTATACACATCTTTTGGGCATTTCCCCAGTACTATTTTTCATAACTCAATTGAGCTTCCGACATCTTGATTGTACAATCTCCCTTTTCCTTTTCTCTTCAGATATCTTTAAAATAGTATTCCTATTTCCATATATTACGGTCATTTCCCTCGGTGAAGTTCTCTATCACGAAAATATGAAAAAACTTTTACAGTTAGATAAGGAAATCATGCGTGAGAACCTACCAGAGCAGCGATTCTCAAACTGTGGGGCGCACCTGCCAAGGATGGCTTCATAACCCCGGGGGGGGGGTTTTCAAAAATAAAAAGTTTTTTTAAAATTTAAAAATTTGAAAGGGAAACAAAAAAATACATAAAACATCATAAAAAATAAAATCGCTTTTACACTGATATAATCTTTTATATATATTTTTTTGGGAAAATTAAATATTCCCCCAAACCGTTTTGAAAAGTGTTTTTTTAAAAGGTTTTGTGCTATCCGCTTTGTTCATTCCACCAGATGTGCTCAGCATATCAACTTCTGAGTTAACATCCTAAGTTGAAAAGGGCGAAAAAAGGTACCAACTTTACTTACCACCCTTTTCCTGTTTCCATTGAATCCCCATCATAATTAGGAAACGGTGTTTTTTAAAATATTAAAAAATTTCAACAAAAAATAGTGCGAAAGTAAAGAACGTATTACACATCTAGATATATAAATTACTTTTAAATATTTTAAGCGTTCATTAAAAAAATTGAATAATGTTACTTTTGCTGACAAAAGTTAAGGGGTTTTTGAAAAAAAGACCCCCAAGGATTTACGGGCTTTTAAATAAAAAAAAAATAATTTTTATTAGCTACAAGATCTACAAACTTAAAATTTAACAAACATGATTTTTTTCTTCACTTGAGATATGCAAAATCTAGTTTTTGTTTAATTTACGTAAAATTAACTTATTTAAAACTTCCAAACTTAATTTTTTTTTGTTTAATTTTCAACTTCCCGTGAAGAACGGTATAAACTTTTACACTCAATATAAGCAACGTAAAGCTTAAAGTAATTTACTTAAATTATCTATTACTTAAAAGTAACATAAAATTAAATAATATAAGATATTAATAAATAATTATATAAACTTTAATACGTATCTTGATAATTTGTAAGGTTTATAATTAAGGTTATATATTGTTGCTTTTGTCAAAGAAAATCATTATTGCATTCAATATATTGTTAATAGAAAAAGGAAAAAGAAAGGTAAGAAAATAATGATTGAAACTTGGGTCGAACGTATTAAAAGTGTGAAAAGCACCGTACCAACGACATTATTAAAACACATAAAATTGCTAATTACTCGAATAGATTGATTCATAATGTAAATAAATTCACGTGAAAAAATGCATTATTTAGGAAAAAGGTTATGTGACGAACATCCACTAGAATCTGAATCCACATTATGGAATCTGAAAAATAAATTAGTAACTCCTCAAAAGAAGGCGGTACTTAAAATTTGAAAAGGGAAACCCTGGTTATATTGGGTTAAAATTTTTACCATGATTCCCAAACCCTCGCTTTATATAGAACAAACTAACAAAATTTAATTAATGTTTTAAGGAGGGGGCACTAAAAAAAGGTCAATTTTGATAAATTGGTTTTTGTACCTTTCATCCAATAAATTTTTAATTTTAATCGAACAATAAAAAATTGTCTAAGAAGGCGGGACTTTTTAAAAAAAGGGTGTGTTTCCCCTTTAAATTTTTAAAACTTTGCCCAAACTTTTTTCTTGAATCGTAAAAAATAAAAAAGGGGTACTTAAAATAAACCCTCTCGATGGTATTGAATAAAAAAAATGTGATTTTTCCCCTCAATCAAATATCTTTTGCACAATTTCAGAATAAAATCAAAATCCCCAAAAAAAGGCGGGGTTTTTTAAAGTAAAGTCCCCAACTGTGATTAAATTTGGGTTTAAATGTTATGCCAAAATACCGATCACTTATCTTAGTATAATAATTTAACTGTCTAATCCAACTGTATACAAAAATATTACCTTTTATAGAGTCACCTTCCTTCATATGATTAGAAGATATTCCTATTATATGTTATTTGTAAGAGAATACTCAAACTTTCTTAATCCTTCTTATTATTAATCTTATTAATGACGATAAGCGTAATCCTTCTTCCAGAGCTGTGGGACGTCTAACATTTATTTCCGAACAATTCCGTACCTCTAGGCTTGCCGTTTTATCTCACCAAACCTTCTATCCTTTTTAAAGTATTATATCTCATTTGCATATTCGTTCCGTTTCTACTCTTCTTGGTATTGGGTTGGAAAAGTTTTGCCATTAATCGGCCCGTCAAAGAACTTAGGAGTTATGTTAGAAGAAGAACGCGAAGAGATGTCACAATATACATAAACAAAATACTCTAATAACTTTGGAGAATTTAATTAAAACTACTTAATTAGTATAAAGATGTTCAACTGTAAAATTAATTATATACACTGTTTACTTAAAACAAAATAGTCAAAACGTTTTATAAGGTCTTCATTATGCCCCAACACAAAAAAGAAACTAAATAAATAAAGCCGTTTTAACATTTTATCTTTTTTGGAACAAAAATGAAGAAATCTTCGCAATAAGCTGAAACGCTGTCCGTTGAAAACGCGCAATTTCTGCCATAAAACTATTCGATTCCCTGAAATACTCATCCCATAGAACCCCATGTTGTGCCATATATCTTATAAAGGAGTGGATTTACAGAAGAATATTCCTGCTAAGTATCGTCGTTACAGAGTATTATTAAGCCAAAAATGGTTTATTCTATGTAATTTTAAAATTATGATAGTATTTATAAAGTACTATCGTCGGTAGATAAGGGTTAAGCACGTTTTGCTGTAGAGTGAACTTGAATGAATGTCACGTTTTGGGTGTTAGCGCTCTCATTCTACCGGCTTTTCAGCTTTGTTGTTGGAATCTTGTTTGGAGAGGTCATTGCGCCCTAAACACTTAAAGAAATCACGTGACCTTAAAGGTTTCCGGGTTTCGATACATGCTCAATAGCCTTCCCTCTTGCAACGATAGCCCCATATGATTTAATTTTATATTCCCACGTGCATCTATTACTCTAAGGGATATATCAATAGAAATAGCCAGAAAAGAAAGGTACGCTATTTATATTATTGTGTATGAAAATGTCGGAAGGACAAATTATTTGGGAACTTCTCGGATATAGGGGAGGTCTAAAATGAACCTACAGATATTGTTATAGAATGCTGATTTCACATCCAACTAATGCTTCTTTGAGGAATTTCTTCAGTAAAATTATAAAATTATTGAAAGAAGACGATATTTAAGGCCTAACTACGGTTATGTTGGCTATGTTTATTGATACTTACACTCAATTAGCGTTTTCATTAGAATCAGAGCAATACTATTTTAATTAATATTCTAAAGAAGACGGTACTTTAAAACTGTAAGGGAACCTAGGGTTTTCCATTGATTAAATTAAATTGGTGGATTTTATATCCTATCACAGGATTGTCAACAATATCTGGGCAAATAATTTTTTTTAAAAAAATACATATTATAAGGAATGCGTTCATTCAAAAAGTCGTCAATTGTTATTGATTCAAATAATTGCGACTTACATTCAATGGATGTATTTTTTATGATCTGTTGGAGGCTGAACAAAAATGCTGCACGCATTTTGATTATGATGGTTGTCTACGTTGTTAAATGCGCACATAAAATTGTGTACTTTGTGGTGTGACTACGTGTCCTAATCTGTAAAATTGTCCATCATGTAATTGTTATATATTTAGCTAACTTTTACAGAATTCAGGCTTTTGCCCACAGTTAATTTTACAGCTCATTTTACATTAGTATTTACAGTTTAGAGCATTTTTACATAAAATCCGTATTTAAAAGATATTGAAAACTTTCTTTGAGTTTTGTGTCCTGAGTATAACTGGCTTGTCATTGTATTTTCAGGTTTCTACTATTAGCTCACATTCACTCTATATACTGTTTATCTTGTTCAAATTTCCAATCCGTTAATAAAATGCTTTCTGTGTCATCCCAATCTGGTTCAAATATTTTTTAAACTTTGGCAATGGATCCTACTTACTTGATGTTCACAAAGCAGTTTTACCTTCAAATATTCGACATTAATTAAATTTTATTTTTAAATTTTAAATTTATTCTGCGGTAACTTCCCTCGTACGTTACAATTACTTAAGCAACAATGACGCCAGCATGTTTTCTAACAAAGTAGGAATTGGCGTTAAAATTTTTTATATCACTTGTTTTTACCTGGATTTACATATCCAACATATATTTTTTATTTATAATGGGGCTGCGGATTGGTATTTCAATGTTGCAGATTGTATATTTTCCCCGGGAGCTCATACATCTTTATAGTGACACCATATTGATGGTATATCAATCGCCGAAAGTGGTTTTGAAACCTAGTTTCGTTCCCATAGGGAGGCACCAGAGAGCCAACGATGAAAAACCATACTAGGAATTCAGTTTTCCCGAGAGCACCAAAGTCAAACAGGCCCTCAAGAGATATTTAACATGTCTCTTTATGATCATACGCTGTCAATTTTGCGCCAGTGAAAATCCACCGACTTGCACCTGAGGGGAGAGGGACCCGCAAACTTGGGAATACCAGGTCAGCGTCAGACCGACTACGCCTTTGAGATTAATTCTTCAATATTTTTTTCAAAATTAAAAAAAAAAAATTAGTTCTTATGAGTAATTTGGAATCAAATATATTTTGTGTGCATATTAATGTTCACAACTATGTACTTTTTAATAGAAAGTTTCTGCAAAAAGCCAAAGTTGGCAGCACCGAAGCGTAGGGTTGGGAACACGTGATTGAATTCATCATAGCCCGGCTGGCGACATCGCACAAGGCTTTTTAACTCTGATTGGATGGAAATACGGGATTATAATTGTCAGATGACCTGAATTGAATTCATTAATTGTTTTCATAAGACATGGATTTTGAAAAAACATAGATACTAGCTTTGAAAGAATAGGAATACTTTAATTCAGGCTTTATATACATATACAAATCGTTATTAAAATACATTTGCAAGTAAAAATCATGGTCGTTTTAAGCCTCCCCACTCCCTAGGCACTTCAGGGTATTTACGTCCCCCCTTCCTGTTTCCAGAGCACCGCCTTACCTTCTGCTCTTACCTTTCCAGTTTTGATTCGTGATGGATTTTTTCTTAACTCTTTTAAAGTTTTCCCATTCTTTGTTTTTGCTCTTTGGAGAATCTCTTTCCATTAATCAACACCACATGGGACCCACCATGACCCGGACTGGCAACCGGCGGACATAAGGAAAGAGTAGTGGTATGAATTTGACCACACTTGTTCATTTCTTACCTTACGGCATCACGGAACACCCACGTACCCTTTCGTGAATTAGAACAGTAAATTGATCAAATTGTTTGAAATTACACTATAGAGCAGTGATTCTCAAACTATGTGAGCGCGAACATACCGAAAAGTCGAAAATAAAAGATTATTTAAGAAAATGTTAATTTACTTTTACTTATTTAAAATATTTGTCAGTTAAAAGTAACATATTCAAAATTTAACATATCTTGTATTAAAGGTCGTATTGTAGATTTAGCGTCAAAGTACATTATAATTGTATAGGAGGGGGTGATGAAAATTATAATTGAAAATTCTGACGCAAATATTGAAAGTTTGAGAAGCCCTGTACCAGCGTATGTTGATTTCAAAAAAAGCGCTATAATATTACTGCATGGACGGGTATATTCCATCTAGAGGTAATATCATTTATTTATCTCGTAGATTTTCTTCAAAACTTATATAACTGAATTTCTCCCAACATGAGCTTCATTCACAGTTTCTTCAATCTGTTCACCATCAATTTTTCGATCTTGCGTTAAGGTCGTGACGATGATTTTACATAAGTCAAACCGGCATTGTTTGTTTTATTAGATTCATTACAATGCTTGATGTAAAATGGCTTGTTATAATTAAAGGGAAAAATTATTGCATCCATTTTGCTAAGATAACGAAAATATACATTTGATGAAACTAATTAAAAATATTTATAAATTTAAAGTATATTGAAATGGAATATTTTGTGTTTTTTCAAACAGTTGTTAACATATATCAATCCTTTGAAATAAATTTAATTTTTAAACAGATGTATTTTGAGTAATGGTTAGTAATTAATAGAATGATTATTTACAGAACAGCTTTAATTATTAGCATTATTACAACAGTCTTTCATTTATAAAATTCATAATATCTGAAAAACTACAAGTGAAACTCTGCTAAATTAAATAAAATATTGTGTCCAATGCTATAAACCTAAGAATGTAACATTTGCAAAATTAATCATGTTCTTAAATTAAATTGCTCTTTATGATATATTTTTCAAGCATTCTGCTATTATTTCAGAATTTTTGAACATTAACTAAATATTTAATCACAGTACATAAAACACAATACAACCCATTTTAGTTATATTCCTAAAAACTCAAAATATCATTATTCAAAACCTTTTACACTATTAAAAAAAAATCTAATATAATTTTATATATATGTTTTTTTAAATACTTAGAAAATAAATGGATCTAAATACACAGCCCATAACTCTAAAAATTGTATTTTTCTTAGACGGCAAGTCTACAAGTGAAATATTGATATATCTCCAAGCAATAGACTAAACATTAAAACCCACAGTTGAAGAAAACAATTTAGGAAGCTGAAATAAAAGTTTCACAATTGTGTTGTATAAGTATAAAAAGTAAGAACTGAGGAAATTCAAAATTTAAAAAACTCAGAAATATTTTAAGGGCTCTGCGTAAAAACTAATATAAAATCAATTTGTTAGCAAGTAAATTCAAGCAAAAAACTACAAATATTTCATATAGAAAAAATGCATAGGAGTTCATGAAAAAATTCTAAAGAAGATACAATATGTGAAAAAAGAGGAGAAATTGTTAATAAAGAGAACTTTTCTTAGTGCCTTGATAAGGTACTTATTATTCAAGTACCCAGAGGACGTTTGTAACGTTTTTGCTTATCATCCACAAAACAGTTTCCACTTAGAAATGCGCTTTTTTAGTACCTTCATCGAAACTTCTTTTTCACCTTCATCTTTCCTTTCTTTGTAACAAAGTTTTAAAGACAGCTTCAGAAAGAGTTCGGAAGAGAGGGAGAGAGAGAGTGAAGGAAAATAAATAAGTTGTTTTGAATACATAGAGAAAAATTCAAAAGTATATTTTTAAGGATATGTGTATTTCAATTGTCCTTTATTTGAGAACCGACGCAAAAAGTTAGTTCGTAATGTATTTTATTAAAATAGTGTACTAAAAATTACCTTTAATATTTTTTTTAAAAAAATGGTATGGAGCTTCAACGTGATTTCAGACGAGTATTTAAATATATTAAAATTTCTCTATACCTTTTTATTAAAATGAATTTTAATTGAAATTCATTCTAATAAATACCGAATCTACATTTTTTCTCTAATTTTTTTTTCCAAAATCTTATCTCTTTTGCAACACGCTTAAGGTATCCGACTACGTTCGGAACCGTGATTTTAAAAAAGCGCATAAATCGATAATTGTCATGATATTTAGTGTCACTTGGATTAGAATACATGTATAAAATTATTTTAAGGACATTTTGACAATAAAAAAATGATTTAAATACAATATTTTGGCAAAACATTAACTTAGAATAATCTTTTTTTCAAAATGTTCCCTTTTTGCGAAAACTTCTTCTATTATAATAATATTTTGTCTGTATGTTGCTCAGACCTCTCTACAGAGGCTCAACTAGAAATTTTGAAAAAATTCATATTATTTTCAGAGTTACCACCAAATGAAATATTTATTGGCGATTTTTTTCTTAAAATTGCTCTCTTCTGTTGTCTTAAAATATGGATAAACCCACTTCTATGTTATATATTTTAAAAAATTTTGGATTCTGAGCCTCTGTACAGAAGATCTAGGCTATATGAGCAAAATATTATAATAAGCATTTTTCTAAAGGAGAACATTTTGAAGAAAAATTGATACAAGTTAATTTTGTAAAATATTAATATTTAAATAATTTTTGTCAAAATGTCCTTAAAAAGTAATTTTATGCATGTATTCTAATCGAATGATATCATGAAAATTATCAAAATTTGTCAATAGCTTTGCCAAATCACGGTTCCGAACAATCAGCTACCTCAATACTGAAACCATAACCTAATAAGATTAAAATTAACAACAAAACCATAAAGAGGAATGGGAGAAAGTGAGCAGCTTCGGATGGTCAAAAAGACTAAAGCTCCTTGGAAAAAGTCCAAGTGCAGAAGTCTGTCCTTGCTCATTTGCCTGTAGCCCTTATCCGATCATAATAGAAAGGCTTTCCCGCCTTGACTTACCCTTCCAGGAGATTACTCATCGGACATACTTCACCCGTTCCGCTCAGGTGCACCCCATTGCTGACAATGAGTACAATTTGAGGCGCCCTACAGGACTTGAGGAGGACAAGCATACTTGCACGGAGATAGAACTTGCTCTGTCTTCCAGAGTGAGGCAATTGCGATTAATACAGGCTTGATGCTATCATGTCCTATGATTGCAATTTTGAAGAACTATGGATTTTATCGGACAGCCGCATTATGCTACAACATCGTAGTGGCTGATCATCCGCAAATGATGAAACCAGCGTTTCTATTCTGGTCAAACTGAGGAAAGTCTCAAAGACCTACGATGCCCACCTCCAATGAATACCATCACATGTTAAAATGTAATGAGATAGCTGATAGACTGACAAAATATAGGGTAGAGTGTTAATGAAACGGCTTCTGACTTGTGACATCTCTCGCGTTCTTCTTCTAACATAACTCCTACGTTCTTTGACGGTCACGATTATTGGCAAAACTTTTCCAACCCAAATCCAAGAAGTAAAAACGAAGCAACAACATGCAAATAAGATAACCTTTAAAATGATGAAAGTTTAGTGAGCATGAATGGCGGTTTAAGAAAGCTTAGTTCGGAACAGGCGGAAGTGTGATTGAACGGCTACTCAGGGAATCACGGAATCACGCCTGTTGTACAGGTATACTATTGCACACGCGCCTACCCTGAATATCTGAAGTTCGTTGGATCGTGATTATTCCTCCAAGGTTTTGGGGAAGATTGTATTCTGAACGCTGAGTATATTAATGTTGAAGTGAGATTAGGCAGATAGTGGTTATATTTTGATAAGTATTGATCTAATTGCGTGATCTGACTTAATTAAACCGGCGTACTTTTGGTTTTATTCTCTCACTTAATATAAAGTTTGTTCGTTATATAAGTAATTTAAGTTAAATTCTTAATAAAATTCATATTAAGAATTATATAGTCATCATATCCTTCCGATAATGTCCCCACACCTCTAACTTACATGAACCCCAAGACATAGCTATCCTCGTGAATTGGCTATGTCACGAAACCTCGCTCACTTATGAAAACTGAACTCTAATGCTAGATCTAAACTAAATCTAATATGGCGTATTCCATCAATGGTACACATGATCATTCTCTGGCTCTTTGCTGGAAATCAAATGTGACCGTAGCTCCCACACTGTTCTGGCTCGATTAACAAGTAGCTACTTGAAATCACTTTCCTTTGAAAGAGGCAGAAAACTCCATTCCACTTGTAAGAAATGCTGCGACCATCCAGCTTCACAGGATTATATTCTGAGATGGATCGGACTTTCTAAGGGGAACTTTACATCCAATATCCTTATTAGTATATATTTTTTGGTGGTCAATAACCTTCCGAAGCTGACTTGGCATATGTCAGATCATTCGAGGATTAGAAACAGCAAAATTAAAATGAACATGTATAAAAGAATTAGCTGTTACTTAATTAGTCAGCAATAAGGAATGCAATATTCGAAGCCACATTTTTTTTTATTTCCTTATCATCATCATTTTTATACCTTTTATACTCAACTCTTAGGATTATAGCTTGTCATCCAAAACGTTGAAATTTATTTCACTGCCCCAGTGGAAGACTTCTAAGTAAGATTTGTTTTTAAATATACTATTAAAGAATCATAAGGTAGCACACTGTTGTGTCGACTATGTTTGCTATCCAATATTCCGCATACAGATCTTACGGATTTTATTATCTTATACACATTCAATTTCAACATTTCTTATTTATTCAGCTTTATTGCTAATGCTTGAATTTTGTACATGGGAAGAGCTAAGGTAAAGGAAACTCTAAAGCAGGAGTGCCCAACCCAAATGACCTTGCAAGCCACTTCGGAAAAACATTGTAATTTCGTGGATCACACATAAAAATATGTGCCTTTATATCATATTTGGAAAAAAAAAAACATTTATTTGACTGAAAATGTAAAAAACAGAATGAGTGTATTATTGTTTCATTATTTTCATGTGTACAGTGATTATAGATATATATAATAATAATGTTTATATAATATAATAATACAATGATCAAAATAATGTTTAAGTATTACAGTTACCATTTTCTTGAAAATTACGGTGCTCTTTTCAACTGATCTTTTCGTTGCCTCATTATGCAGGAAGATTGTGATGTGCTGTCATTCGCAAATGATTAAGTATGCATTGCCCTTTATCTTAACTGTCCAGAATATATTTTTTTAAACTTTAAGAAACATCTCTGACTGCCTCTTGCTTTTTGGGCACTCCAAACATAAAAGGAGGAAGAAAATAAAGAGGAAAATCGCACACATAAGAGGGTATGTACCAACCATAGTAGAGGATTTGCATAGTGCATATAATTTTATTATTAAAAAGCATTTTATTATAGTAAATCAAAAATGCTTAACTGTTGTTTGACAGAAATTTGAATCTATTCCTATTATCAAAAGGAACAGGTAACAAGCAATGCTTAACTCTAAATCGCTGGCCTAATTCAGTGACAGGTTTAAAAATAATAATAGATTTCCAGTTTAGTCCAGACTTTGTGTTTGTATCACCATCTATATTTGTGTCTCAGGGGCTGTTTTTTTTTTTTTTCTTCTTTTTGGCATTGTAGGTTGTAGAACTTTTTCACTTTTATTTTATTACTATATATATATATATATATATATATATATAGTATATATATATATATGAAGCCATATATATAGTATACATATATATATAGTATATAGGCCATATATATATATATATATAGTATATATATATAATTATATATATAGTATATATATATAATTATATAGTATATATATATATATATATATAATCCCTTACTATATATATAGTATATATACTAGTATATATATAAAAGTATATAGTATATATATATATACTATATATAGTATATATATATAGTATATATATAGTATATATATATATAATTATAGTATATATATATATATATATATAATAAATTTGTATAATATTTCCAAAAACCAGAAATAATAGATAATGAACATAACAAGAAATAACGTAATAAGAATATAAAAGAGTAAAACATAGCGAGATCGAAAAAAAATATAAAAGGTATATAAAAGAACCTATAACTTGAGTGTGGAGATGTTGGGAATGCAATTTCGGACTTAGGATATGATAAGTGGGTTAGACTTGGTTTTAAGGCGCCAATATATATATATATATATATATATATATATATTTATTTATTTATTTATTTATTTAAATTTCCCCTCAAATAAATATTTCAAAATGAAAAACTTTAAAAGTGTGGTATTTGAAAATTTTGTGTTGTGTTGGGCGTGTTGGACATCCCTGCTCTAAAGCATGGTGTAACACGGGTAGGATGTGGAGAGTGGGGGAACAGCTCAAATGTTGATCTCTCCAACAATTGAAATTCTAAATAATGAGGCAGATTGACCTCAAAGAATGTTCAAGGTTTTAGTTATCAATTGAAGATCCCTCAATCGTAATAATAACAGAAGTAGTTATGGATAATTTATAGAATTAAAATTTAAATACTACCACAAAGACAACAGGAAGGGCTATTTATTCAAAAAAATATTTAAGTATGACACAAATTGTCCATGTATTTCCAACGGAATGATTGCTGATAAGTAGTAACATATAAACAATTCAGATTTATTAAAAAAGTTACTTTACAAAGCTCTTGATACAATTTTAGCAAATTGTATCAAAATGAGAAAGAGAAAAATCAACAACAGTTTTAATATGAAAACAGCCACTTCTTTATAAACATTGGCTGTCTAATTATTCCTTTTCATATAAATAAAATGTGATTATTCTTACATTCTCGTAAGAACGTTTTCTTATTACATAGATTGAAATGGTTAAAGTTTTGAAAAGATGGACGCTGTAGTACACACAAAAACCAAGAAATTGGCAATTATTGGTATCTTATACTCGAGTGAAGCTCTTGAGAACCAAGTAAGAAACAGAATACGCAAACAAAAAAGGCATTATATACGTAACGTGATTAAAGACAAATACAAGTATGTGTCTTCAAGCTTTAAGAATCTTTTCACTTAGAAGCCTTTGGGAAATAATGACTGTTACGTGTTCAATGCCAATCAAACTAGCAATGTCTATTTTGTTCTCTCACAGAAGCTTTTCTCCCCCCTCTCTCTATAGTTTATCGGTTTCCGATGCATATTAGGGAGTCTAAAAGTCCCTGTTAGAAGAATCTATTTTCTTTTGGAATCGAAGTGTGACGGTAATCTATTGTTCAAAAATTGTCTATACAATAGGATAGTTATTTTTGATCGATTTGTCTCTTCTACCTGATGAGCTGCTTATACCTGCATCGTTAAATCGTATGACTATGAAACTATAAATTTAACAGACGATATTTTTTTTTCTAACTGCCATTAACTCTGATCTATTACATATATAACTTTTTAAAGTGTTTTGAAGTGATAACGTCTTGAACCCTTTATCTACCGCATTATGATTTATTGCAGTTTTTTTCATGCAATATATATATTTTTTTTTGAATCACTACATTGAAAATTAAGAGATATTGTGACATAGTCATCTTGTGATAACTATGTCTTGGGTGATTCGCGTAAGCTAGAGGTGTGGGATTATCTAAAAGATGAGACATTTGCGATTCTTAACACAACTTTTATTAAGAATAACTTAAATTACTTAATTCTAATAACAACTTTCTTAAGTGAGAATAAGCCACCAGTGTCAAACTTTATATTCAGAGTCAGATCGCACAACTAGATCACTTATCTCCAATTCTAATAATTTTAACTGTCTAATCTAACTTCTTATACAAAAATAATGCCTTTTTATAGAGAGTCACCTTCCTTCCTAGATTGAAGATATTCCTATTTATATGTTGTTATTTTGTAAGAGAATACTCAGGCTTTCTTAATCCTTCTTGTATTAATCACTTATTAATGACGATGAAGGCGTATCCTTCTTCCAAAGCTGTGGGACGTCAACATTTATTCCGAACAATTCACGTACCTCCTGGAAGCTTGCCGTTTTATCTCCTGAAACCTTCTATCCTTTTAAAGTATATCTCATTTTACATATTCGTTTCCGTTTCTCTTCTTGGTATTGGGTTGGAAAAGTTTTGCCATTAATCATTGGCCGTCAAACTTAGGAGTTATGTTAGAAGAAGAACGCGAGATGTCACAACCCCTCAGAAGAAAACGTGATTTATTTAAGGGTTCTCAATGCCCTTAATAAATTACGTACCCTAAATACATTTCTGAATCTCTTCGCTTTCTAAGTTTTATTTAAATTTTAATCTTGAACTCTCATGCTAGCTTTTATAATTTCCAATATTTATCTTGACTTTAATTTTCATTTACTCCTCCTAGAATTAATTTAGTAATATTCAACTTAATTTTAGAATTTAAACTCATTGTGTAATAAATTTTATTCTAGGTAAACTAGGCCAACATTAATAATTGCTGTTTAATTATGGTTCACTCTCACTTTTTACATATATACTCTTAAAGTAACTATACACTTAAAATTTCTAGAACTTTTCCTGGGTGCGCAGACCCAAACTTTTACACATCCGTATCATCACAATATGGAGCTGGAATTTCTAATCCATTGTTTCGTGTTGAGGGTTACATATCATCTATTGAAATTATTTTCAGGGTCTGTCACCCTGAGTAAAATCTGAGTTACTTTTTCAATTTATGTTTACATAATACCAATAAGTTTCACAAGACATGCATTATATATTCAATACGTAAATCACAATAAATTTTCCGTATCCCACATCTGGTTCCACAAAACTCCCAATGAGCGCGCGCAGCGCCGTTAATATTGTGTTAGTGCCCTGACTACGCCGCGTTTCCCTGAACCAGATGTCTCATAATACGGAACAATACAACAACATATATATATATACACATATTATACAATATTACAAACATTTTTCAATAAACCATTAAAACAAGCAAAAGGGAATTTGTCGCATCTCACGAGAGTCATACATCGAAGCAAACAAATGTGCAATTACAATTGTTTCTCCAAAGAGAAAAAAAAATTTTTAACAAGTCAAAAGTTCAAAATAAATATACCACTCGTGTAGTGGCCGACTTTGCTTGACTTATAACTTTTTAAACACCATGAGACTTCTTTCTTTGCAATAATTCTTCCGACCACTTGTTGGAAAGATAAAAAATGAAACAATACAACCTGATTTTATTTGTCCCCATATAAAGCTTCACCCCAATGACGAGGTGCTATCACTGTTCCTTCCTTTTCTTATTCTTTGGCTGCATTGGAATTCTTTATGATGATTGCTGTAGGGCTTGTAATCTCCTTTCCCGCTCTTTTAGGCCTTGCTTCCTTGGCCGGTCTGGACTCCTGATCTTTTCTCAGGCGTGGCCGCAGGTTGTACGTCGGTCCATCTGGAACTTTTCAGTTGTCTCTGTCTTGTTCTTTTCCTACTTATATAAATGGTACTGGATGACACAATGAATATGCTGTTAATATATGTTGTGTGTCGCTTTTTGTGCCACTTTCTCTGTGGGTCCACTTGCCTGATCCATATGATCTTTTTCATTTCCTTTATCGTGTTTTGCCTTTTTACTTTCTGTCGTTCTTAAACTGAACTAGGAAGCGATCTGACCAGTGATCTGCGTTTATCGGTCCTATCTGTATTTTATATTGTTTGATTGGTGATTAATCCCTTTTTGCCTCTAACTTACGTTTTACCTGAATCTTTCTTTCCATAGGTGTGACTCATTTAATCACTTGAGTATACATTTTTCGAAGTACTCGTTTCCTGACGTGATCTGTTGAAATTACTATCACCGGCTCTCTGTTCCTAACTCGACCTCGTTACATTTCCTATGACGATATATTCTTATTTGATCAGCGTTAACCGTTAATCTTTTTTCTGATTTCCATATTACAATATTATTGTTATTTTTACTTCTAATACTCTATAAAAGGTCCTTCAAATTTTGTTTAAATTTAAGCAGACTTTATTAGCTGCTGAACAAAAGGGGGTGGCCCGTGGAGGCCCACTAGCCAAGACCCAATCATTTTACCTTAATTTTTATATCTCTTCTTCGTCTATTATAATATCTTTCCCACCTTTCCTGTTTTAGTTTTCGTACTTAGTCACAAAAGCTTCCCTATGATATTCTTTCTATATTTTTGTACTTTGAATTCCGAACCATCCGAAATCATAACTAATTTTTGAAATGGGGTAATCAATTTTCAGCGTGCCAAAAATAATTCAGCAGGTGATTTTCCCGTTGTTTCATTCACCACCGTACGAATAGCGTAAGCAAACTCAAACTAAGGTGATCCCAAGTATCGTGTTGATCATTAACATAATTTGCAATCATTTGCTATATCTCGATTCCAACTCTTTTCAGTCCGATTTGCTTGTGGTCTATATGCAACAGTCTTCACATGCCTTATGCCTAATCTTTCGCTTAAGTGCTCAAAAATTTCGGATACCAATTGGGGACCATTATCACTTATTAATTTTATTGGGCTCCAAAAGCGCGATATAAAGTTATCAAAAAAATATCCGCTATTATACAAGACGAGGCTTTTTAAGAGGTATAATTTCAGCCCATTTGCTGGAAATAGATGGTTAATACTAAAACCATAGCGATTACGTCTTGTTATTCTCTAAATGTATGGATACGGGCCCACAACAAAATCTAACGTCCTCTTTATCTCATTTTGGATAATTTGATATAATTGGATTTAATCGACCAGCTGGTAACGCGTTTTTATAGTTATTAACTTGTAACATATGGCATGTAGAGACATATATTGATCAATGAATTTTTCTCTGTATGTAGGAAATAACAAAACGTCCCGAATTTTTGAGATACGTTTTAAATCTTCCTAAGTGTCCTGCTATTGGCCTGTCGTGAAATTCTCTCATTGGCTATTCTTAAAGGTTTTGGAATGTATACACGCATTTCACACCTAACGACGTTGCGTTTTCGCATAAAATAACAAGCCTTCAATTAGACGGAAATCATTAGGACCAATTCTCACATATCTTGTGCATTAACCGAGTTATCTTCCGGGATTTTCTAAATATCTATAGATATATATGACCTAATTCTGGGTCATTTTTTTGTTCTGTTATTAGCTGTTCCGCGAGTAATTACTAAATCCTGATTATGGCACAATTAACTTTTTCTGCTCCATTATACTTTCACATGATTTTCTATTGGTAAAACGTAGCCACAATATTTAACTGTTTCGTACCTGATAACGCGTAAATTCTATCTACACTGCAACCTTATCTTCAACCAGCGAATCTTGTTTTCAGCATTTCTGATCAAAATCTAATATATCTTTGATCCACACTTATAAAAATCAACACCTAAATACATGGGTATTCTAAATCCGTCAATACTACATATGATGACCAATTTCTTTCAAATTGTCTGATGCGAATATTCAATTCTACAATCCCCTGTTGTTTTGGCATTTCGCACCTTGTGCTGTTATTACCTGGGCTCACTGGTGCAATTTGCTTATAAAAAAATATTTTCTATATACTTCTTCCGATATAAACGATTCATCTGCTCCAAGTGTCCATAGCGCTTTCAAAATGTGTTTATTTAATAAAATAGGAACGTGGGGAAGTTCTACAGACGATATACATATCGGAGAAAGCTTAGTAGTGTTTCTCTTGTAATTACTTTTTGGTTGATCTTTAACTTTTACAATATTTAATCATTCCTTTGCATCCTATCGCCTCGACTGAAATTTTTTCCTCGAACCCTATTTCTACGGTCCTCCCCTTAAATCATCATTTCACAGCTCATTTCGAAATTGGTAACCCCTGTTGTGTTGAATCTCTGATCACTATTCTGAAATCTATTCCTCTCGAACCCTCTATTACTTTGACGGCTATTCTCGTAAAAATCATTTTCTACCGTTATTTGAGATTACGTCCAACCTCAAATTTCTTTATAGTTTCTACCATTAGCATCAAAATTAGGCCTCCTAGCATAGCGTTTTTGTCTCGTCTTTCTACATTATCACTATTCATGTGAATCCTTTTAATTTAGAATACCTCTCCTATTCCGAATTTAGCTAAGACTTCCAAAAGGTGTACCGTGTTCTGCGGATTGAGCACTTCCACGTAGTCCTGGATCTGGTTCGAGTCGAACAAAATGTGATCCACCAGTTCAGCCCATAAGCATCCACCTAGTTCTACCAAATTTTTCTCGATTTTTTAATAAATCGTAGACAAAATCAGTGGGTTCCCTGATTTCTTCCCTGCTGTGTGAAAGCAAAAATTGAGCTTCAATTCTTTCTTATTTTTGATTGCGGGGAAAAGCTTTCCTACCTGTAATTCAGCCTGTGAGCTGCTTTTGAGGAAAATCCGTGGCTGGCACAATATTTTGCTAACACCGATCCAAATATTGATGCAATCTTGAGCCTTCCCCTGAGATGACTTTTCAAGTAAGCGCAGCGGAAGCCAGATTACTTGGGATTTCAAAGTAACTTGTATTTGGTTATCAATTGTTTCCAAGAAGGAACTTTCTCTAATGTTCTCCCTACCCTGAAAATACATTTCAGGTAATACACTACATCCACCTGCATTACCTAACCCCAGGAGTAAAAGAGTTCCGGGCGCCATTGTGACATAGCCATCCTGTGATAACTATGCTGGTGTTCTAGTAAGCTAGAGAGGTGTGGGATTATCAAAAGATGAGACATTTGCGATTCTTAACACAGCTTTTATTAAGAATAACTTAAATTACTTAATTCCTAAATAACAACTTTCTTAAAGTGAAAAGACCACCAATTAAACTTTATATTCAAGTTAGATCACTTGCAACTAGATCACTTATCTTAGTATAATAATTTAACTGTCTAATCCAACTGTATACAAAAATATTACCTTTTATAGAGTCACCTTCCTTCATATGATTAGAAGATATTCCTATTATATGTTATTTGTAAGAGAATACTCAAACTTTCTTAATCCTTCTTATTATTAATCTTATTAATGACGATAAGCGTAATCCTTCTTCCAGAGCTGTGGGACGTCTAACATTTATTTCCGAACAATTCCGTACCTCTAGGCTTGCCGTTTTATCTCACCAAACCTTCTATCCTTTTTAAAGTATTATATCTCATTTGCATATTCGTTCCGTTTCTACTCTTCTTGGTATTGGGTTGGAAAAGTTTTGCCATTAATCGGCCCGTCAAAGAACTTAGGAGTTATGTTAGAAGAAGAACGCGAAGAGATGTCACAATATACATAAACAAAATACTCTAATAACTTTGGAGAATTTAATTAAAACTACTTAATTAGTATAAAGATGTTCAACTGTAAAATTAATTATATACACTGTTTACTTAAAACAAAATAGTCAAAACGTTTTATAAGGTCTTCATTATGCCCCAACACAAAAAAGAAACTAAATAAATAAAGCCGTTTTAACATTTTATCTTTTTTGGAACAAAAATGAAGAAATCTTCGCAATAAGCTGAAACGCTGTCCGTTGAAAACGCGCAATTTCTGCCATAAAACTATTCGATTCCCTGAAATACTCATCCCATAGAACCCCATGTTGTGCCATATATCTTATAAAGGAGTGGATTTACAGAAGAATATTCCTGCTAAGTATCGTCGTTACAGAGTATTATTAAGCCAAAAATGGTTTATTCTATGTAATTTTAAAATTATGATAGTATTTATAAAGTACTATCGTCGGTAGATAAGGGTTAAGCACGTTTTGCTGTAGAGTGAACTTGAATGAATGTCACGTTTTGGGTGTTAGCGCTCTCATTCTACCGGCTTTTCAGCTTTGTTGTTGGAATCTTGTTTGGAGAGGTCATTGCGCCCTAAACACTTAAAGAAATCACGTGACCTTAAAGGTTTCCGGGTTTCGATACATGCTCAATAGCCTTCCCTCTTGCAACGATAGCCCCATATGATTTAATTTTATATTCCCACGTGCATCTATTACTCTAAGGGATATATCAATAGAAATAGCCAGAAAAGAAAGGTACGCTATTTATATTATTGTGTATGAAAATGTCGGAAGGACAAATTATTTGGGAACTTCTCGGATATAGGGGAGGTCTAAAATGAACCTACAGATATTGTTATAAAAAATATTTTCTATATACTTCTTCCGATATAAACGATTCATCTGCTCCCGTGTCCCATAGCGCTTTCAAAAATGTGTTATTTAATAAAATAGGAACGTGGGGAAGTTCTACGGGTGATATACATATCGGAGAAAGCTTAATTGGTGTTTCTCTTGTCGATACTTTTTGAGGTTGATCTTTAACTTTTACAATATTTAATCGTCCCCTTTGCATCCTATCGCCTCGACTGAAATTTTCACTCGAACCCTATTTCTACGGTCCCCTCTATTAAAATCATCATTTCGCTCATTTCGAAATTGGTAACCCCTGTTGTGTTGAATCTCTGATCACTATTCTGAAATCTATTCCTCTCGAACCCTCTATTACTTTGACGGCTATTCTCATAAAAATCATTTCTACCGTTATTTGGTCTACGTCCAACCTCAGAATTTCTCCAGTTTCTACCATTAGCATCAAAATTAGGCCTCCTATGCGCGTTTTGACCTCGTCTTTCTACATTATCACTATTCTGTGAATCCCTTTTTAATTTGTAAGAATACCTCTCTTCGAATTTAGCTAAGACTTCCAAAAGGTGTACCGTGTTCTGCGGATTGAGCACTTCCACGTAGTCCTGGATCTGTGGTTCGAGTCGAACAAAAATGTGATCCACCAATTCAGCCTGCGACATCCCTAGTTCTAAATTTTTCTCTATTTTTAATAAATCGTAAACAAAATCAGTGGGTTCCTGATTTCTTCCCTGCTGTGAAGCAAAAAATTGAGCTTCCAATTCTTTCTTATTTTTGATTGCGGGAAAAGCTTTCGCTAATTCAGCCTTGAGCTGCGCGAAATCCGTGGCTGTATTTTGCACTAACACCGATCCAAATATTGAGTACCAATCTTGAGCCCTTCCCCTGAGATGACTTTTCAAGTAAGCACATGACAGATTACTTGGGATTTCAAGTAACTGTATTTGGTTATCAATTGTTTCAAGGAACTCTCTAATGTTCTCCGACCCTGAAAAATACATTTCAGGTAATACACTACATCCACCTGCATTACCTAACCCAGAATTAAAAGAGTTCGGGCGCCATTGAGACATAGCCATCCTGTGATAACTATGTCTTGGGTGATTCGCGTAAGCTAGAGGTGTGGGATTATCTAAAAGATGAGACATTTGCGATTCTTAACACAACTTTTATTAAGAATAACTTAAATTACTTAATTCTAAATAACAACTTTCTTAAAGTGAGAATAAGCCACCAATTAAACTTTATATTCAAGTTAGATCGCACAACTAGATCACTTATCTTAATTATAATAATTTAACTGTCTAATCTAACTTCTTATACAAAATATTACCTTTTATAGAGTCACCTTCCTTCCTAGATTGAAGATATTCCTATTATGTTATTTGTAAGAGAATACTCAGGCTTTCTTAATCCTTCTTATTATTAATCTTATTAATGACGATAAGCGTATCCTTCTTCCAGAGCTGTAGGACGTCTAACATTTATTCCGAACAATTCCGTACCTCTAGGCTTGCCGTTTTATCTCACCAAACCTTCTATCCTTTTAAAGTATATCTCATTTGCATATTCGTTCCGTTTCTCTTCTTGGTATTGGGTTGGAAAAGTTTTGCCATTAATCGTGGCCGTCAAAGAACTTAGGAGTTATGTTAGAAGAAGAACGCGAGAGATGTCACAATATACATAAACAAAATACTCAACTTTGGGAAATTTAATTAGAGCTACTTAATTAATTAAAGATGTTCAACTGTAAAATTAATTATACACACTGTTTACTTAAAACAAATAGTCAAAACGTTTTATAAGGTCTTCATTAACATACAAAAAAATAAATAAATAAAACCCATTTTAACATTTATCTTTTTGGAACAAAAATGACAATCTTCGCAATAAGCTGAAAACGCTGTCAGTTGAAAACGCAATTTCTGCCATAAAACTATTCCGATTCCCCTCTAAAATACTCATCATAGAACCCCGTTGTGCCATATATCTTATAAGAGTGGATTTGAAAGAATATTCCTGCTAAGTATCGTTAGAGTATTCGTAAAAATGGTTATTCTATGTAATTTTAAAGTGAGTAGTATTTATAAGTATCGTCGGTAGATAAAGGGTTAAGCACGTTTTGCTGTAGAGTGAACTTGAATGAATGTCACGTTTGGGTGTGTAACTCTCATTCGGCTTTTTCAGCTTTATTTGGAAATCTTGTTTGGAAAAGGTCGTACGCCCCTAAACCCTTAAAAAGAAATCACGTGACTAAAAGAGGGACGTTTCTCCCGGGTTTCGAGTAATACTCAGCCTTCCCTCTTGTATGCTTATATAGTTAGTTTATATTCCCACGTGCATCTATTACTCAGGATATATCAATAGAAATAGCCAGAAAGAAAGGTACGCTATTTATATTATTGTATGAAAATGTCGGAAGGACAAATTATTTGAGACTTCTGGATAGAGGAGGTCTAAAAATGAACACAGATATTGTTATGAAAATCATCTCAACGCAGTATTTTGCTTTTTAATTTGTTAATATTGAAAAGAGATTCGAGTCAAAATATTTAAAGTTGATTGCCAATTATCTTACTTTAGAAGCACATATCTGGATTTACATGAATTGTGAAATGTTTTGCATTCATTTCATTCATCTTCTGTAAACTGTAACACACCTACATTTTCATATATTTTTTTAAAAAATATTCATTATATTCTGGCATATAAGCTTAAATAATTATTCAAAATAGCGCAGTGAAGAAATTTTAACGGTGAAGGAAAATCAAAAAATGAAGAAATTCAAGGTCAATTAAATTAATGTTGACGTTTTATATTTCCCTGTTTTATTTATTTAAATATTCAATTATCGATTCGTATATTATTCAATGTGCATGTACTTCCCTATAATTCATTTTTTATACTATATAGAGAATAGATGTAGCATCAAACACTACAGAACAATTTGGTTTTATTCAGTCACGTATTGAAGAAATTTGTGCATTGAAATGTAGAGCAGAAAATGGACAAATAATTCTAATGGTTGCGATTTATATTTCACCAAATCAGTGTGTAGAGAAAAGTATCGAATTCATTCACAAAAATTTAGTTGCATACACTGAAGCCAGATCGGCTCTTCTGAACAAACCACCTAAGATTTTAAGTGGGAACTTTCACAAAAACAAATCAAAATCTTTAGAGTATTTTTTAAAATCTAAAGTCAGTTTAATTATGTCAAATGATCAAAATGAAAGCACGACGAAGTATGGAACAATGCTTGATGGGGTCTTTTTAGATATTTAAATAATTTTGAATCTAAAAAACTATAACCTATTTCAGCTTCCATAACCTATTGTTTCTTCTTGGAATACAATTAATTCACAAATATAATTATATATTTGACAAAAAATATTATTTATGAGTACAGATATATGAATAAATTATTTTATATGGCAATACTAATATCCCCTTGTTTTTTATTCACCTAACTAATCCCTAAAATAACATTACAAAATTTGACGTTTTCACTTCTATCTTATGGTCATAAGCACAGACACTTTTTTTGTGTTACAGAACACAGTATCTGGCAGTATTCTAATGTATATTTTCCTTCAAGTCTTAAAGACTATGTTTGAAAAAAATTAATTTTAGATTTAAACTGAACTAAAATTATTTTTTTACGATTATTTTTAGATCTTCTTATAAAACGAATAAATATAGCTTTTCTTCCATAAAAACAGCCTGATTGTAAAAAAACTGCTCAGGGAAGTAAAAAATAATTGGAAACATATATTCTTACTCTTTCTCTTGCAACAGTTAAGATAAGCTATAGTTTTCTTCGCTAAAATAAAAACTGAAAAAAATAATTCCTCTTATTTTCATCAAGTTTTTTACACAAAAGTTTATTATAGCTTTATTTATACATTAGTTATTACTTAAGTGATATAATTTTAATAAAATGAATATGTCAGTATTTTGTTAAAAGTATCAAATCTTCGGAATCCAGTCTCTTTGCAAAACACTTTTCATTTATACACCTTTACAGCTTAAAAGACTAAAACTGCAGAATATCAGTTAATTTTAGTCACAATGTGAATTAAGAAATTTACAAATATATAACAATAAAGCAACAACAACAAAAATAACACCAAAAAGCTTTTCGGAATTTTTATTTCTTGAGCAATTTTTTAAAGTGAATAACATTCATGATAAAAGATTTATCATCCCAGCTTCCGTTTTACATTTTCATCTATTTTTGTTTACATAAGGTGATTCAAATTCAAAAATCTCTCGGGAAAACATCTTTTCAATTCCGCATACAAATGTTAAGATCCTTAAAATATGCGACAGAATATTAATGCATACATTAAGTTAAAAAATTCTAAGCGTAATATATTTGGATTTTTTTTTTTGTAAATAAAATACTAGCAGACATTCAGTGAACATCAATTTCATTATACTATTTTGATAAAAACACTATAAGCACTAAAATTGAAGGACTCGCATTTGCATTACTGCTATAACAATTTCTCATACAACTAGTTGGTTTCTCCTAACTGTAGAATATTTTAAGTGTTAATTTTAACAATTGAATCATTCTCTAAATCCCACTATGGGTATTTGTCAAAACTCCTAGTCCTTTTTGAGAGCCCATGTACTTAATTTCCAAGTGAATATTCGTCTAATTAGGTCCAAAAGTCAAATACATATCATTCTATTTTCACATCGAAATCATTTACAATGGAAACTTTAACATTTTAGGTGATTCCTTTTGTGATAATGTGCTTCAATATAGTGCGGTTTACTGAGCTTACATGAATTCCTTGCAATTAATAATCTTTATGAGATGGGTAGAAATTTTAGTAATCAAATTTCATCGGCGGAACACGAGATTAGTGTTCCTTAGTCAATTCAGACGGAGAATCCTTGATTGGTATCTCTTCTAAAACTACATAGAGGGGACTTAAAAGTTCAACTTCGTAATAAGACTTGGAATATTTGGTTTAGATAATTATTTTGAAGATTTACTAAGATAATGCATTTAAGGTTTTGATAAGAATAGATGGAGTCCAAGGGGCACACTATTTGCATTTAAATTGTTTATTTAAATTAATTATAGATAGAATATATTAGAAAAGAAAGAGTTATATACTTTATAAGAATCTGATAGAATTTATTTGAATAAGAATTTGAATTTTTAATGCTGGATAATATTAAGTGTTTATGTGAGAAGGAAAATGTAGTGAATCTAAAACAAATATTTAATGCACAAGATATATGGAAATGGAAGAGTTTTAAAAATTTCAAATGAACATGCACACACATACACACAGACACATAAACACGGACACACAGACAGACCCCCAAACTCACCCCACACAAACGAATCTAAAATCATTCAAATTAAATTTGTTGGGTACAACAAGGTTAAAACGTGAATTTTTAAAATCTTCCATAGTTCTATTATTCGGAGCATTGAAGAAATTCCTTAAATTAAAAGTTATTTATACATCAGAATGCTACATATGGAAATGGAATCATAGATAGCGAAGTGAGACTTAAAAAGAATCAAGTTTTAATGTTACATGATATTTATTTCACTGCGGGATTTTTCCGGTTTTTGATATTAGTAATACATCATCAATATATAATACTGCAAAATGTAATATCTTATATCTTAGGATATGATTTGAAAGGTAAACTACAATGATTTACGGGTACATAGAGGTAAACGAAAAGGCAAATTCTCTTCGAATATGAATAATTTTGACATATATATATATATATATATGACAAATTTAATAATTTAATAATTTTTTTAATTTTTATAATTTAACTACACACAATATTGATAAATTCAAGAACATCCAGAAATTTATATTTTGTTGCATACAGAATGATTATCCCATCAACTTCTTGAGAAAATATGTAGATCAAAAATATTTCTTAAAGATATTTTTAAACTCATAAATGCACAAATCCACCACACAACATTAGGTCCACAAAGTCAGCTTGTTAGTGGTCCACCCGGAAGAATTTGTGCATTCCACACACATAATACATTATAGTATCCCACATAGACCAATATTTACACGACTACACTTTAAAATTATTTATGACCAATCAAACGTTTATGACCAATCACAACTTTTTGCATGCAATCTGATTTGAACTAATACCAAATGATTGAACTCTGTGTGAGATTATGAATCATTTGGTTGAAAAAGCATTAAGTGGTTTTTTGTGAGCAAAATATAGGACAGGTAATTGTATTAAATATGAGAGAAAAATATTTCAAAATTTGTGAATTGAATTATTGATAGAATGCTTTTTTGGTGAGTTTTAATGATTTACGCTATTCATTTGTGAAAATAATTGGTTTTAATTTGAACTTTCGGATTTTAGATTTTCTACCTAAAGATGAGTGCGTCATCTTTTGGTGTTTGAGGTTCACTTATATTGTGAAATTAGTTGTTTTAGAATTTTAATATTTTAATATAATATCTTTCAGAATGCAATGGCGAATAGTTTAATTTTTCAAGTTTAATTTTAACTATTTAATTTTTAACTTTTAAATTTTTAAATTTTTGAGAATTGGATATTTTAAGATTAATTTACCAAGTTGCAATAGGGGAAGGTTGGCGCCATCAAACTAGTTTAACCCCACTTATCGGTCCTAAGTCCGAGGTTGCACTTGGATATTTTATATATTTATATTTAAAATTTTTTTTTTTTAATTTTATTTGAAAACGTTAGAATTTTGTCTTTCTATATTCGCCATTGATATTCTGAAACGGGATTTTTATGTTATAGGATTCATTTAGTTTAGTTTTTTTTTTATTGATTCCTGTGTTGTGATTGAATTATATATATTTAAATATTTTTCATTCATGTGTTGGGCTGCTTTGCGCCTACAAATGTATGAATTCACTGGTAGATAATATCTTAATGATTTGAATATAAATTTTAAGAACAAAAATGTATAGTTAATTTTGAATTCTTAATAGAATCAGAATTTTGGCTATTAATAATATATTTTTTGTTTATGTTTGTTTATTTTTTGATTATTATATTTTTTGAATTTTCTTATTGTGTTTGGTTTTTCAATGTTCACTTTTCATATACAATTTAATGGTTTTTCAGTGCTTGATTTCTTATATATATATATTTATAAAAATATATGCTGTCTCTGAGTCATGTGCAGTTTAAGGTTTCACGAGGGTTGATTTAGCATTTAGTTTTGATTCATGTGTGTTTGACATGAAAATTAATATGATAATCTCAAGGAGTGTGATTTTTTGATTGAGATTTGAGAGTTTAATTTTTGATTGAGTTTTGAGGGTTTATTTGTGCGTATATGGAAGAGGAGTATGTGAAGTAATTTTAATGGAATTTTTATATATATTAACTCAAACATAATGATATTAAAGTTTTGTATATTTTTAAAGACTGGCAACTTGGCTTTCAATATTGATTGTCAGTGCTCGGTAGTACAATATGATGGTGTTTGTGCTATCGTCAATCAATTACCATTAGATTGATACTGTTATTTTATGTTCAATGGAATATGATAAAATGAGACAGTTGCTTAAGTATGATTTGGAGGAAGATAGGGGGCGCAGACAACGTGAGACAGCATGCAAAAAAATTATAAATAAAGTAAAAAATAATAAAAAAAAACGTTAGATTCTTGTTCGTTGGTTAATAGGAAATTTTCAAGGTTAGGAATACAGGATAGTCAAAACATTAAGAAATATAAAACGCGTATTATTTGGAATACTGGATTTGTAGGGAATTATGATGTATCGAAGTGGAGGAATTATGAATCAAAATCTAATTATTTTAAATATGACGAAAAAATTGATAATAGGTTTCATAGTGATTCGGATCACTTAAAATTGAAATTTAGAAAATGTGGGGATAAAAGATGCAAAACCTGCCCCATGATGCAAGATGAACAGAACAATGAGGAATCAGAATTTAAGTTCTGTAAAACAGTGCTTCTCAAACTTTCACTATTGGTGACCCAGTTTTCAGCCATAATTTTTATCGCGTCCCCCTTATACAATAAAAATGTACAATTGGCTACAGCTACAATACGATCTTAATTAAAAACCCGTAAAATTAACAAGATAAGTATTAAATTTTGTATTTGTTACTTTTAAGTAATATTTATTTTAAGCAAATTACTTTTATGTAATAGGATAATTATTTTAGTTTTTTTTTATCTAATTTTTAAATTGGAACAAATTGCAAAATGATATTTGATTAAAAATTTATTTCCTCCATCATTCATTTCTAAAAATATAAATGTCCTTAGAAAAATAGTCTAGTCTATGTTGCACTCCATCATGTCCATCACATTTGGTATTAATATTTAAAGCGAGAAGACTTCAAAATGTAATAAAAATAAAACTTCAAAACGTAATAAAAAAAAATCTGTCATCGTGATATTACAGTAAATCAAACAAAATGTTTTTTTTTTAAATTTAGTTATAGGATCAGATCATTGATAAACGTATGGAAGTGGAAACTTTTATTTTTGATGAAGTATTCGCCAGCTGATATATATAAATTATATCAGTGTTAATGCGTATTCTCTTATATGCCGGAAAGTATTTTGTTTACTTCGTTTCAGTAAATTAATTTTTTAAACTTTTTATTTCCGATATGCTCGCGCCCCCCTTGTAGGGTTATCACGCCACCCTAGGGGGGGCGCCCCACAGTTTGAGAAACACTGCTGTAAAACATTTAACTGCATTTATATGTTGACATGCGATGTCTGCGACTTTAAGTATGTAGGTCAAACATCAGGACCTATGAATATAAGAATTAACCAACATAGATCAGACATTGGAAAAAATACATAAACAAAAAAAAAGGTAGGATAGAGATACAGCATTGTAGTAAACATGGTTTTGAAGGTGCTGTGTTGAATATTGTTAAGATTGTTCCAAATAAGATAAAAAGACTATGGTATGAAAACGTTTACATCGGTGTTTATAACACTATGTACCCTTTACGGATTGAATGTGGTGGGAATGGCAAAATTTGGTCCAGGTTTTGAAACAAATGATAAGGACTCTATATATAGTGGTAGAAATAATAATAAGGCCAAAAGGATTAGAAAAGGTGGACGCAAAAAGCGAGAAAATAGAGGTAGAGATACAATTAAAAAAGAATTAAATAAATTACTACAAGACTTTGAGAATAATTTTAGCATTGGACAAATAAAGTATTTTTTGTTTGGACTTAATAAAAAGGAAATAATAATAATTTTAAATTTAATAAAAGTTTTGGGATTGGCGGATAGTCACGGAACACACTTAGTTATGGATCTATGCAAATATATTCAATGATTAAATATAAAGGTAGACTCTAAGGATACTTTATAAAATAGAATATTGACTTTGCTGTACATGAACAAGTCATATAATGGGATAAGATTTTCTGAAATTTTTGGGAAAGGGTACATGGATTTATTCCCGTTGAGAAATGTATTAATAAAGCGAGTGTTCAGATATAATAAAAATCAGTAGATCAGTTTTAACTATAACAGTATTCGGAATTGGTAGATCTAAAAGAACGTAGATGCAATGATTACAAGAAATACGTGGACAAATATCATGGACCGTAGTAACAGGTTGCTTGGGAAATAGTTCAAGATCAGAATTAAGAGAATTATTGAAAAAGGCACTGGTTATCGACTAACTATTTCAAATAGCAATTTAAATGAGAAAACAGCTATCAGAAGATATAATAAATTTATTCAAAAATGTTGCAATTAAATATAATTTACCTACCAGGCCTTTAAAGAATATGGGTTTTATGTCCTAAGGGACTTAATGAATTTGAATTTAAATTTTTAGAAAAAAAAAATGATATTTCTTATAGAAATTAAAGACCAATAGAAAATTTACAAAAACACTTTGTGATAGTTTATGTTGATAAAGTCCCAGGAAAGTATGCAATAATTGTAAATATTACTATAGTAAATTAATAAATGATCATATAAAAAATAACAATGCATATAGAAGTCTGTAAATTTAGTATGAAAGAAATTAACAATAGATTATTGGCATTTTGTAAACAATTAAATATTTATAGCAATAAAATTAAATATCCCCATATATTTTGACTCCTAAATTTCATAAAAATCCCGTCAAATTCCGCAGTGTAACAAATGGGTTCAATACATATATATCAAATCGGGAAGAATTTTACAGACCATATTACAAGATACAATAGACAAATTTAAAGATACTTGTATTATAAGAAACAGCTATGATGTAATAAAGAAGGGTTTAGCAACAAGAGGTATTTTCAGTGCATGGATTTGATTTCAAGATTTATTTAATTCCATCAAAATAGAAGATATAATTCAGGTACTTTCAGATACAAAATAGAAATATGGTTTGAATGATTACATTAGTTTTGAAAAGTTCAATACAATAACGTTTTTTTAATACAGGGGGAATTTTTATTATTTTTGATAACAAATCTACAAACAAATCAAAGAATTGCCTCAGGGTGGTCCGGCCAGTAACAGTCTCACTAACCTGTATTTACACCACTATGAATCAAATCGAAGAAAATGAACCATATTGCATCTTATTAAGATACATAGATGATTTAATTGTTATAGGTCCACTGAATTTTAAACCAAACATTAATTTTTATCCGGGAAAACCTAAAATTAATACAGACAAATTTTTAAATCCAGCAAAGTTGAATTTTTTAGATTTAGATTTAAATATTATTGACAACAAATTATACAGCAATATCTATGATAAAAGGGAAGCATTTAACTTCAATGTCATAAAGATACCGAACTTCAATAGCTGCTTACATATTTCAATATTTAGAAATATAATTTTAAATTTTTTTATGAGAAATAATAATTTAACTACACACAATATTGATAAATTCAAGAACATCCAGAAATTTATATTTTGTTGCATACAGAATGATTATCCCATCAACTTCTTGAGAAAATACATAATCAAAATATTTCTAAAAATATTTTAAACTCATAAATGCACAAATCCACACACAACATTAAAGGGCCCACAAAGTCAGCTTGTTAGTGGTCCAGCTGTGAAAAAATTTGTGCATTCCACACCCAGAATACATTATAGTATACACATAGACCAATATTTACACGACTACACTTTTTTAAAAATTTTTTATGACCAATCAAACGTATATGACCAATCGCCAACTTTTATGCAATCTGATTTGATCTAATACCAAATGATTGAACTCTGGTGTGAGATTATGAATCATTTGGATTGACATGGCATTAGTGGGTGTTGTGAGCAAAATATAGGACAGGTAATTGTATTAAATATGAGAGAAAAATATTTCAAAATTTGGAATTGAATTATTGATGAATGCTTTTTGGTGAGTTTAATGATTTACGCTATTCATTTGTAAAAATAATTGGTTTTAATTTGAACTTTCGGATTTTAGCATTTTTCTACCTAAAGATGAGTGCGCATTTGGTGTTCGAGGTTCACTTATATTGTGAAATTAATTGTTTTAGAATTTTTAAAATTTTAATATAATATCTTTCAGAATGCAATGGCGAATAGTTTAATTTTTCAAGTTTAATTTTAACTATTTAATTTTTAACTTTTAAATTTTTAATTTTTAACTTTTGAGAATTGGATATTTTTAAGATTAATTTACCAAGTTGCAATAAAGGGGGAAAGGGTTCGCATCAAACTAGTTTAACCCACTTATCGGTCCAAGTCCAGGGTTTCACTAGGATATTTTATATATTTTTATTTCAAAAAATTTTTTAATTTTATTTTAAAATTAAATTTTTTTAATTCCCAGGGTTTTCAAAGGGAAGTTAGGTTCATTTATTTTAAATTTTTTTTAAAACCCGTGATTGGAAATTAATATATTTAAAAAAATTTAATTTATTAAAGTAATCCTTCTTAGGGATTATATTTTAAAATAAATTTGCAATAAGGGTTCTAATTAAAAATCAAACGGGATTGGGAATATATAAAAAAAAATTAAATATAAAAACTTAGGTGTTACCATCTGCCTTTATTTTTATTTTTCCTGTAAGATTGTTTTAAAAAAGCGTTGTTTAGTGACTGATTTTTAAACAGAACAGGAAATGATAAATTTTAAAGTTTTTTTTTAAAACTTGGAAAGACCCCGAAAAAAACTTATGTGATCTGGTATATGTTTCCAAAAATTAAGAACTGTCCATGAAGTGTGTGTAAAAAATGATTCGCCGGTTTTAGAAGGCGGGTAAGTGTTTCTGAAAAACCCCTAGCGAAGACGGTGACACCCTGAAAAAACGTGCATCAAAAAGTGCTTACCCCTTTTTAGTCAAGGCTTTTTCACAAAATTTCTACGAAAAATGACGATGATCTTTAAGGTACATTGAAAGACCCGTTTCAAAAAAACCCTTGAACTTCGGTTTTTTGTTTCGACAATTCCCCCCTCTCCCCCACAAATATCATCAAAAGTTCCTGACAAAAGAAAGGTGGTGGTGCAAATTGAACATCCACCACACTTGCCAAATCTCAATCTTCCAGAATTCTTCCTATTCTCAAGACTCCAACTCGCTTTGAAAGGTAAGAGATTTGACGATATTCCTGAAATCCAACGTAACTTGACAAGGCTTTTGAACTCCATCCCAAAAGAAGACTTTTTGGAAAGTTTCCAGGACATGAATAGTAGATCTCATGGTGCATATAGTTATGGAAGGTGATTATTTTGAAGGACAGTAATTTAATTTACGTTAATATTGCACCTACGTTAATGTTACAGGACTATTCACCGAACTTTATTCACAGAGGTTGTAAATAAAATTCACCTTTTTATAGCAAACATGATATTTTTTAAAGTAGATAGAGCCAATGCAAGGCAATGTATAAAAAAATTAAAAATAATTTGTAACGAGTGTTCACACATTGCAATTTGGCTTCATGGTAAGGAATTATTTCTTAAAAATATACATTTTAATGAAAAACAGAAAAAATTAACATGTTAAGGAGGTAAATAGAAATGAAGGAACGAAAATATAAATAAAAATCATAATAGAACAGTAATAAATTTAGTATTTTTCGGCTATGGGAGCTATGAGTGAAATAACCTGAAATACAAATAAACCAAAGGAAAAAAAAAAATTATGAAAAACCATTTCACTAAAATACTATCATAAATAAATATTTAGGGAAGC
>BMAV01009544.1:0-20000 GCA_019973955.1 Trichonephila inaurata madagascariensis | reverse complement strand
TTTTATTGCATAATCTATGAAAAAAACATTCTTTGAAGTCTGTCTTAAGCTAAATCTAATGAGTGAAATTAATTTCTTTTTTAAGAGACACATTTAAACACAGAAAAAAAAATGACATTTCCTGCTCATACTATATTGCAAATAAATTTGTCATCCAGAAATATGTCAAGCAAAATACTCCAAAGCTTAACAGTTTCTTATCATATTCCATGTAATTAGTGATATATTAATAACATTAGAAAATTTCTGAATGAATTACATATGTATTGTATCACGCCGTGATAAATTATAAACTATTCTAATCTTTTACAAAAAACAAAGTTTCTTTTTTAAAATTTTTTTTTCTGATTTCAGACTTGTTATATAAACAAATAAAAGGAAAATTTGGCACCTAGAAACAATGTTTACCCCTACAGTCTCAGTCCTAAGACATTGCAACGGTTTTACTCAGTGGATATTCTTCTTTGACCTATATTATATACTGATCAGCTATATTCGTATACATTGTTTCGTACAAAGATTGTTAAATGTACATTCATAACAATTTAGTATACGAGTATATATATATATATATATATATACATATATATATATACAACCTCTAACAATAAAGTTCAGTGAATAGTACAGTAACTTTAACATTAATTAAATATTAATGAGAGTTACCTTATTTTATTTTGAAATAGTTATCTCCCATAACTATGCACCGCTAAGATCTGTTATACATATCCTGGAAATTTTACAGGAAGTCTTCTTTTGAAATGGAACCTCGTAACGTTTTTTTGGATATCAGGAATATCGAAAATCACTTTCTTTTTAAAGCGAGTTTGAGTCGCGGGAAGAGAAAAAAGTCTGGAGAATTGAGAAATGGCGAGGATGGAAGATGATTAATTTGCACCACCCCTTTTTTTGCCCGGAACTGTTTGACATTATTGGTTGTGTGAAAGCGAGCATTGTCATGAACCAAAATGAAATGAATCTTGGTGTGCGTACTGGGGCATTAACTGCGTAGATGTTTCACGAAACGGGTCAAAGCTTTAATGTACCTAGCACAGTGCTTCTAAAACTTTCTCTATTTACGACCCAATATTCAATCATAATTTTCAACGTGCCCTTCCATACAATATCAATGTATTACATTCAGTAATAATATACTTTGACGCTGCTAAAGCAGCAACACTTAAGTGCCACCTACGTATATGAATGTCTCGCTTAATCAAAGCGATAATTTCATCACGCTAATATATATGTCGTTAAAACTAAACTGTGCGATTATCAGAACACCAGTTATTGCACTTTGGTAATGCATTTCTATGACAAGTATCAGAAAACACCGAAAAAAAAGTAAAACAAATTTAATTGCGGTGTTATCCCTTTTTAAGCGTTCCTCTTACAAATGGGCTTAATTGTAACACATTTCTCATTTCGGTGCGTTTGCGTCATTTTTTGTCATCCACCAATTCCTACCAAGCTTAGTGTTTCTTGCGCAGAATTCAACGCTGATCACGAATATGTATGACGCTTGTCGAAATTCCAATCATTTCAAAAGTTATGCCCAAATGTTTCTTTGAAATTCGTTCCCTCTTTTAATAGTTTGATTCGGTGACATGTCAATCACTATTTTTTTTTTAACCCTAGAAACTTACCAAAGTGATCCATTTCACTTGAAATTTTACCAGGAATCTAAATCTGGTCTCTGTTTCGTGAAATTCCTGTAACTTTTTTTAAAAATGAAAGACCTTCTTTAAAAACTGACCATGCCTTGCAGGAAAGCCAACTTACAGTAATTTCTAGAGGTACCTGAAGTATTTGGTAGAAATTGTACTAGTTTTGCCAATTAAAGGTTGAATTCTATTTTGCCGCACCCAAATACATGTGAATCGCACAAGTATTGAAAATCTTTTTTTAAAATATTTTTGATAGGTGATCGCCGTGTCTGAAATGCGGTCCCCCATTCTAGAATGTCTTACCAATAGCTCGGTACTTTTCACCCCAAAACTTTACCAAAGTGACCCATTTTCCTCCAAATTTTCTGGAATCTAAATCTGGTCTCCGTTTCACGAAATTCCTGTAATTTTTTTTAAAAAATAAAAGACCTTTAAAAAAACGGACCTTTTTTGGCTTGAAAGCCAACTTACCGTCAGATTTTTAAAAAAACTGGGTGTCATTCGAACGGGGAGTCGCTCCCAAACCCGAAAACAAAACTTTACTCTGCGATTATTAGAACTCGAGTTATTGCACTTTGGTATTGCATTTCTATGACAAGTATCAGAAAAACACCGAAAAAAAAAATAAAGAAATTTTAATTGTGGTATTATCCCTTTTTAAGCGCTCCTCTTTCAAATACATTTAATTGCAACGCATTTCTCATTTCTATTCGTTTGGATCATTTTTTTGTCACGCTCCAATTTTTACCAAATTTAGTTTGTCTTGCGCAGAATTCAACGCTGATCACGAATATGTATGGTGCTTGTCGTAATTCCAATAAGTTCAAAAGTTATGCCCAACTTTTTCTTTGAAATTCGTCCCCTCTTTCAATAGTCTGATTCGGGGACACGCCTACCACTATTTTTTTTTACCCTAGAAACTTACCAAAGTGACCCATTTCACCCGAAATTTTACCAGAAATCGAAATCTGGTCTCCGTTTCGATAAATTCCTGTAACTTTTTTTTAAGAAATGAAAGACCTTCTTAAAAAAACTACCATGCCTTGCAGGAAAGCCAACGTACATCATTTCAATATGTACCTGAAGTATTTGGTAGAAATTGCACTCGTTTTGCCAATTAAGGGTTGAATTATATTTTGCCGCTTCCAAATACATGTAAATCGCACAAGTTTTAAAATCTTTTTTAAATTTTTGTTAGGGGATCACCGCGTCTGAAATGCGATCCCTCCCCCCACATTCTGAAGGTCTCAACAATAGCTCGGGACTTTTCACCCTCAAAACCTTACCAAAGTGACCCATTTTCCACAAAACTTTATAAAGAATCTAAATCTGGTCTAAGTTTCACGAAATTCCAATAACGTTTTTTTAAACATGCAAGACCTTCTTGAAAAAAACGACCCTTTTTGGCTTGAAAGGAAACTTACCGACCGATTTTACAAAACCGGGTGTCATTCGAACGGGGAGCCGCTCCCAAACCCGAAGACCTTAAAACTTTACTCTGCGATTATCAGAACACCAGTTATTGCACTTTGGTAATGCATTTCTATGACAAGTATCAGAAAACACCGAAAAAAAAGTAAAACAAATTTAATTGCGGTGTTATCCCTTTTTAAGCGTTCCTCTTACAAATGGGCTTAATTGCAACACATTTCTCATTTCGGTGCGTTTGCGTCATTTTTTGTCATCCTCCAATTCCTACCAAGCTTAGTGTTTCTTGCGCAGAATTCAACGCTGATCACGAATATGTATGACGCTTGTCGAAATTCCAATCATTTCAAAAGTTATGCCCAAATGTTTCTTTGAAATTCGTCCCCTCTTTTAATAGTCTGATTCGGTGACATGTCAATCACTATTTTTTTTTTTACCCTAGAAACTTACCAAGTGACCCATTTCACTTGAAATTTTACCAGGAATCTAAATCTGGTCTCCGTTTCGTGAAATTCCTGTAACTTTTTTTTAAAAAATGAAAGACCTTCTTTAAAAAACTGACCATGCCTTGCAGGAAAGCCAACTTACTGTCATTTCTAGAAGTAACTGAAGTATTTGGTAGAAATTGTACTAGTTTTGCCAATTAAAGGTTGAATTCTATTTTGCCACTCCCAAATACATGTAAATCGCACAAGTTTTGAAAATCTTTTTTAAAAATTTTTTTTAATGGATCGCCGTGTCTGAAATGCGTTCCCCTGTTCTAGAAGGTATCACCAATAGCTCGGTACTTTTTACCCCAAAACCTTACCAAAGGGACCCATTTTCCTCGAAATTTTACTTGGAATCCAAATCTGGTCTCCGTTTCGCGAAATTCATGGAACTTATTTTGAAAAATGAAAGACCTTCTTGAAAACACCGACCCTTTTTGGCATGAAAGCCAGCTTACCGACCGATTTTAAGAAACCGGGTGTCATTCGAACGGGGAGCCGCTCCCAAATCCAAAGACTTTTAAAACTTTTTTCTGCGATTATTAGAACGCGAGTTATTGCACTTTGGTAATGCATTTCTATGACAAGTATCCGAAAAACACCGAAAAAAAAAGTATAAAAATTTTAATTGCGGTATTATCCCTTTTTAAGCGTTCCTCTTTCAAATGTTCTTAATTGCAACGCATTTCTCGTTTCCGTGCGTTTGGGTCATTTTTTTGTCATCCTGCAATTCTTACTAAACTTAGTTTTTCTGCGCAGAATTCATCGCAGATCACGAATATGTATGGCGCTTGTCGAAATTCCAATTAGTTTAAAAGTTATGCCCAACTGTTTTTCAAATTCGTCCCCTCTTTCAATAGTCTGATTCGGTGACACGCCAACCACTATTTGGTTTTTACCCTAGAAACTTACCAAAGTGACCCGTTTCACCCGAAATTTTACCATAAATCTAAATCTGGTCTCCGTTTTGCGAAATTCCTGTAACTTTTTTTTAAACATGCAAGACCTTCTTGAAAAAAACCGACCCTTTTTGGCTTGAAATCCAACTTACCGACCGAATTTAACAAAACCGGGTGTCATTCGAACGGGAGCTGCTCCCAAACCCGAAGACACTTAAGAAGTAAGATCTTATCTGTGCAATGCTGTACTTAAAATTATTCCGAACGCTTTGGGATACAATAAAAGGACCTTGACGGTGTTTGCGATAGATTTACTTATTTCACACACGATTTACTTATTTTTATTCCTTTCTCTCTCCCCAAATACCTCACATATGCGCCCTTAATTGGAAAATGGTGGTAAAGGTGAGCAAAGAACATATATTTTAATCAACAGTTAAGGAATTACCTATAAATCGAACTAATTATCAAGATGAATATTCATTTTTGGATATATTTTTTTTATATGACAATCTCATAAGGTTACTGGTAATTCTTAAACTTGTTCTTAACTTAGTACTGTAAAATTAATTATAAAATACATTGGGCTGTACTGATACAATTATAAGTGTATTATATGAGTGTAAATGTGTATTTTTTTATTTATTATTGTGTCAGAATGTATTTCATCTGTTTACTTTCCATAAATTGTTAGTTTTCTTAAATAATTATTTGTTTTCGACTTTTCAATTGATTGCGCCCCCCTCATTGAGTTATCACGCCCCCTAGGGGGACGCACCCCACAGTTTGAGAAACGCTGACCTATCAGCATTCATCATCGTTCCTTCAGGTAGAAATTCCTTTTGGATAATGTATTGACTATAAAAAAAAGCATTGTGTTGATGCGTGATTTTTCTACTCTAAACTTTTTTCGACGTAGTAATACAGGAGATAAAAATTACATCATTTGCCGATTTGTTTCAGATTTCATGGACAGTGCTTGATCCTCACAAACACTTACCAGCTTCGCATAAGTTTCTTTCAGTGTCTTGTCAAGCTTAAAACAAAACCTTAAATTGATCTCTTGTTCGTTTATTTTTCTGTTCTCAGTTAAGAACCAATGCACTAAACAAGAACTGTATGAAACAAGTGTTACACGGAACACAAACGATGCTCAACTGAACAACGGTAGGGGCAGATGGTCATTACTTGTCGCTATACATTTGCAGTGTTTTGTTTCACCAGGGTTGCAAGATAGGGCGTTCCGACTTCATTCAGCGAACTTTCTGTCAGTGGTTGTATATATATATACTAAATAATCCTAACGATATTTTGCCAGATAACAGGAGAGTGTTTTTATTTTCCCCCCAAAGCACAGAATATAATTACGGAAAAAAATTTCACTTGTTTTAATATCCTTTCAGTAGCTACAATAGTTTCTTCTTTAATTTATAACGATAAGAAGTTAACCCTTAATCAAACACATGTAATCTCTGACGAAAAGAATGACAAATACAATCTAGAAACATTAACATTTTTCTGAAGTAAATTTAATCTTCGCTTGTCAAATTATACACCCCAAGTAAACAATTATATTCATTCATGAAGATGTCGGAAAATTCAAAGTCTTGTATAGTTTTTAAAAAATAATTATCTACATATTTATGTAAAAATTACATTTCATCACATTTAGCAAACTTTTTTTCCCGGCTTTCAATACAAACTACTTAAATATTATTAGTAAAAGAACAGCATAGGAAAAATCTTGATTTTTTATTAGTTTTAGCTCAAGTATTCTTTGTAGAATTATTGTATTCGTGAGATTAAATTTTATACTTTTTATTTTCATATTTTCTTTTGTAACAGCAAAATATATTTAGGATAAATTTCTCCAACATTATACTTGTGAAACTTTATGCCTATTTAAAGTTATATAAAACAAGTAATATAAAAAAATAAGTTAATTCGAACTTTGTTAGAAACCCTTTCTGGCGCCATCTGTTGTAGATAAATCTATATAAATTCGTCAAAAATAAAGAATAATAAATTTAAAATTAAAATTAAAATTGAATTAATAAAAAAAACTGTATTAACATTAAGTGTCTTCCACTACAAGTTTAAAAAAATGTATTTGCTCTTGAATAGAAGAATAAAAAGTATTTTATTAACGATTGAAAATTTGAACAAGATATATATATATATATATATTTAAATCTATTTAGGTAAGTTACCTTTTTCTTGTAATTAATTTAGATATTCAATCTATTATTTTCTATAGGGTTTTGCTCAGTATTATTAACAGAAAGGGGGAAGGTTGACTGGCCAAAAAGCATGTTCAACCCCACTTTTATGTAAGTTACTTTATATATAAGAGCTATCCTAAATCAGCAATGCTTGGAATACTGTAGTATCCATATTTTTATATTTTAAACCCTATTATATTTTAATATCGTGTAAGTTTATAAAATGGCTATGTGTTCATGGACGTGGCTTACGTTATTTCATTTAAATCATTTGTTCCAGTTTAATCACTGCTAAGGAACCTTCATGCAGATATGCTAATGCCTCTTAATTATGCCAAGACTCAAAGTGGTACGGAATTTCGGAGAACGAGTAACCACTTAGTGTCATCTCATTCATTTGACTATGATCAAAAGAATGATATCAGTTGCCAATACACACCGACCATAAGAAACATTCAGTTAATGTGTCTCATGTTCACCAAACTTTCTAAGGTAAAGATGGTAAAAATTACGAATTTTACCTAATGAGTCTCATGTGTGTATATATATAGGGAAAAACAACTAATTCATTCACTCATTAATCTAAATATCTGGAAGTATTAGACTACTAGAGATTTGAATTTTGATAAGCATGTTCCTTTTGTTGAATAGAGATACTCTAAGAACGGGTTTTGTAAAAAACTATTCCCCAATGGTGGACGCAGGTTTGCTAAAGACAAAAATTCCCTTTTTTTAACCAGTGGGCCATGAGTCTTGAACTTTGTCAAGCCTGTTACTTTTAATAAGCAGATATTCGCTAAGAATGTGTTTTTCTAAAATCTAGTCCAGGGAAGTTGTGTAGGTGTAAAAGATAAAAAAAATTCATGTCTATGAACTGTTGTACATAGACTTGGAATTTGTCAGGTATGTTTCTTTTGTTGAGTAGAGATCCACGAAGAACAGTTTAACGGCAATTGATTCCAAAGAACGGATGATAACGCAGCACTGTGGAATTCCTTTGTTTCTGTTGATGCACTAAAGTAAGAACGACCCCAAGATTTTTGCCTATCAAACACATTACGTCACATGTTTTTGCCATCCAGTTGGTCGGTGATTTGTACGAACAATTTGCTGAATGCCAGTTAAAATGCATACTAGAATGACATTAAAAATCCACGTCCTAGCAACGACGACAGCGTAAGGATATATAAGAAATACCATGAGATAAAGCAGGTGTGGCCATCCGTGATCCACCTTAAGTAATTTTGCGACTCGCGAGATTCATTACAACTTCATAAAATAAGATTATTTTGTTCAATATTTTTATTTTTAGTGTAGTATTTTGTTCCAATTATATCCCATAACAGTTTCTATTTTATTACGTTGCTTCTGTTTTTATACATACTTAGAAATGAGCAGTGTTGCACTGTAGCAACCCCTCGCAGCATCATGCTTGATTCCCGCAACCTTATCTCACTGGTTATTGCTAGAACTAGGCATATTTGATCATTGAATTATTATTATTAAATTATCTATGTTTGTATGCATGAAAAATAAGTAAAAAAATAACAATTTGTTCTGATTTAAATTTGCTGTTCATTAAATGTTTGTAAGGGTCCAGATCTGATATTAAGAGATGTATTTTTTTTATATACGGCCCACGTCATGTGGCCGAAAGTCATTTGGTTGGCATCCGTGATATAGAGCAGGGGTGTCCAACCCAAATGACTTTGCCGGCCACTTCGGAAAAACATTATAATCTCGTGGGCTGCACATAAAAATAAGTACCTTTATATCAGATTTGGAAACAAAAAAAAAACATTTATTGCAGTGAAAATTTAAAACAGAATGATTTATTATTACTGTTTTCATTATTTTTCATGTATACAGACATAGATAATATAATAATGTTTGTATAATATAATAATGCAATGATCAAATAATGTTTGAAATATTACAGTTGTTATTTTCTTGAAAATTACGGTGTTTATATTGAATTGATGTTTCGTTACTCTTTGTTGAAATTTGATAGTGCCGTCATTCGCAAAAGATTAAGTATACATTGTCCTTTATCTTAACCGTTCTGAATATTTTTTTAAACTTTAAAAAACATCTTTGATTGCCTGTTGCTTTTTGGGCACTCCAAACAGAAAAGGAGGAGGAGAAACGAAAATAGCACACACAGAGAATCATGTACCATCCATAGTAAGGATATTCATAATGCAATTCGAAATTTATTAAAAAAGTAATTTACTATAGTAAAATCAAATGTAACTGTTTGATAAAATATAAATCTATTTTAATCTAAAGGACATTTCTATTATCAAAAATTATTTTTTTTAAATCAAGAAAAGGTAACAGGCAAAAATACATTGTATATATATATATATAGGCTAATTCTCTACAAACAAGAGATAACATTCAAACAATAACATTCAAAAACACATAGACAGTAGGAAAACAACACAATGAAGGACATATGAGTAATCGAGATTAAAAATTATAAAATAGGTGCCGCAGTGTTATAAACATTACTGACTTAGGACAGCTAATATATAAAATAATTTTTATAAAAGTGGAGTTGAACATGTTTTTTGGCCAGCCAACCTTCCCCATTTATGTAAATAACACTGAGCAAAAACCAATAGAAAATAATGGATAGGAATATCTAAATCCATTACAAGATAGAGCAAACTTACTTAAAAATTGCATTTACAAATGCGCGCTAAATCTGAGTGCAATAATTATTGTCAGATTCTGGACCCTAATGCAGATTTAAATCAAGTGAAGGGCTAAAATGTAGAACACTTAACAAAAGAATAAAAATAATAGAAATAAAAATTAAATTTTAAAATAATTAATAACACTAGAGTAAATATGTTTAAAATAATAATAAGTAATTGTATCTATTATTAGATTATGGACATAACTATAACTATGAAATATTTAAGTTTATAGTAATAATTTATTATCAATCTCAAAATTTTTAATCCGAACTATTTTGACTAGCTTTATTCCTATAATTATTAATAAAATTAATCTGGTATTTCTGATTTAAGCAATATTTAGTAAAATGTTTATAGTTATTTATAATGTCTGATTTTTTAGACACCAGAAATTTATTACGTTGTATGTAATTAATAACAATATTTCTGAATATAGAAACATGGACATTACTCTCCCAATGAGGAACTTTTATAATATTGAAATTAAAAATTTTATTATCTTTTAATTTCATAAATTTTTATTAGAAAAAATTCTATTTTTACATTTTTCATTTAATTTGACATGTATGTCAAGAAAATTTGCTTTCATTAAAAATTGTTTACTATATATAAATTGTCTTTGTGATATTAAATTAAAGTTTATTGTGGAAATTGAAAAATTACTTAAAGAACATAAAAATTGCATGGGTTTCCAAAAAATGGTGGTGCGCATTATAGGCAATATATAAAAAATAAAAAATTTTAAGATTTAGAGGGTTTTTTAAATTTTAACTTTCAAAATAATGTAAGTATAAATTGGCAAGACAGTTGCTCGCATATATATATATTTCAAAATGAAAAAAACTTTAAAAGTCTGATATTTAAAAATATTTAAAAAAGAGTCGGTGGGCCGCAACTTACGTATTGGCGGGCCCAGTGTTGGACACCCCTGATATAGAGCATTATTTCTATTAATAGACATATATTAATAGCCAATCGCAGCTCTTTTGCATAGTTCATTGAATCCGTTGCTCTTCACATAATTTGCTTTCCAACTCAATATCCTCAAATAGTACAGGGTATAAAAAGCTATACAGTTTTTGAAGCTTTCTTGTCTAAGTCAACAAATAATTTCTTAATAGAATACATATAAGACTTGATGGATAGCGTATGGAACCAGCTGGGTCAATGACGTCGATTTATACCGACAGTCGAAGACATTTTGGTAAGCCATGCGTGAAATTTATCAGTCTTTGCTTCACCGGGTAAGGATTTTTATCCAAACTAAACATTGAGTAATGTTGAATCGAAATAATCATTTTGAAATGATTGAACTCCAGAATATTTCTCCAGTTGTCTGAAAAAATAATAATTTTTCTTTTGTCTTTTCAAGTTTATCCTATACATAAACTTTTATTACAATTGAATAACTTTCTTATAGGCCTCGATATTTGTGTTTTGAGTTACTTATTCCCTTTTTAAAATGCTAAATGTCTTGAGATGAAAAGATTTTAAAGTATTCGATACCCAGTCTAAATATGAGGGTTGGGGCAAAAGTTATGGCAACTATTGTTTTTTCTTTAAGATACCAGTCTGGTTGGAAAATGTGACGTATACAGACGGAAGGACAAGGTGTTAACTACATGTGTGGACAATGAATAACATTGAAATATCGTAATACACTTAATTAATTACGGTAGTATACAGGGCAATATGGCCTTCGCAGAGCAAAGGAATGAGAACAATGTACACATAAAGTTGATATGACAAACCTAGGCCTAAAGAACCTCAATGTAGTCCCCTGCTACTGTCACCACAACGATGTACAAGGCGTTGAATATCATTATCCTCAGCATTTGCCATATCACGTTGCTCATCACTGGTTGACACACGTCCTTGCTGAAACTTCCTACCTGCCATGCTACTATACGTTGTGGTAGGGCATTATTCTCAAGAGCTTCCACCAATTCACTGTTACATTCCATCGCATTTCTCCCTCGAAGAATGGCTATTTTGATGTAAGCGCGCTGCTCAACACGGGTTACTTACATTTCACACGACACTCACCAACTGAATGATTTCAAAGCCCTCGCTGTGCTACTATCAGCTATGATAGAGTCATCTTTTGCTCTGCATACACAATATGCCTGCAGAACTTCCACATGACACATATACGCTTGTGATCCGTTCACATATCTAAATGAAAAAAAATAGTTGTAATGACTTTATGCCCCAACCCTCGTATTTAGAGCCTAATTTTAAAACAATACATGATAACCATATTATTATTCAGCCATTGCTTAAGGTATCCGACTACTTGCGACAACTTTTTTTAAACTAATGGATATATGGAGATTTTTTTTGTGGTTTTTAGATTTATTTAGTACAGTTAAAAAAAAAAACTAAAATTAAGAATTTGAAAATAAATTATTCGTACTAAAATGGGAAATAAAGGGTAAAAATTGACAAAATATTGCATAAACGGGACCCGCTCTGTACAAATAGTAAATAAACAAATTCTCAATTTTTCAATTTTGATGTATTACTTTGCTATTTTTTTTGAAGTGATCTTCAGGATAAGAGATATTTTAATTTTTACAAAAACTAGAGCACTTTATCTAAGCTGTTATATGAAATTGCTTAAAAAAACAGTGTTTGTATTCACATAAAGAACTGTAAGTTTTGTAATAAAACAGTGATTGATAAGTCTGAAGGTTAAAACACTTATGCTGTTTTAAAGAACACATACACACCAAATTTCAGCAAATTAATTTAAAAACTTTTTGAGCAATCGCTGTCCCTGTTTGAGTTTTTCAGAAAATACACATTTCGAGTAAAACGCATTTTGAAGTTTGACATCTTATGTAAAGTTATGTGTGGCATCTACTTTCACTAAAACACCTGTGGTTTTTGTTCTACTGAATGGAAAAAAACCCTTGGTATTTTCATGAAGCTAATAAGAAGGCTTATTAAACAAAATCATAAAAAATTTGTCCATTTTTTAAAAAAATCAAGATTTTAGGGTAGTTGGATACCTTTATAGGTTGTCACCCATAATTTTTTAAACCTCTTATCATTATGCTCCTAAAATATCTCACGATTTAATTTGCCGCTTCTTCTCTTTCTCTCTGTATTATCCTCCCAACTTTAAACTTTTTAAAAATTGATTAATTATTTAGAACTCAAAGAAGTACAATAGTTATATTTGTACAAGCTATGGCAAAACCATTTAAAACTAAATATTTTGCCCAATATTCTTATGCATAAATTTTAATGCTTGTGTACCTGCTTGTTAAGTGTACCGTTATGGTTAAGTTACCATACCGTTCATCGAATTGTTCAAAAATTTGTAGGAAGTTTCGCTGATGTTTCAAAGTTGCCAAAAGCATATTTTTGCCAAACAAATATCAAATATATTTTGAAAGAAAGAAGCTTTTTGAAAAAAAACATTATGTATTATGTATGAAGACGCAAAATGCAGTTATATGCAGCAAATAGTGGAAACAAATTCTAAATCATGTTTAAAATTCAATTACTGCATTTCGTACCATCTTTTTCATTTTAAAACATTTAAAAAATTTTGGGAAAATCCACACTAAAGGGGGAGATGTTTTACGTACAAATTTCCCTTTCTTAACAATGAGACCTAGATACTTGAAACCTGACAAGCTTGTTTAGAGATCCGCTAAAAACGGGTTTTGTCGAAATCGACTCCAAAAGGGTGAGGGTAGGTGTGTTAAAGTTAAATACATTCACTGTTATAAACTCAAGTCTTATGCTTTTTAAATTAAGAGACAAGTTCTATAAATACACTTTTTGAATGTAATGAAAAGGGTTAAAAAAAGACTTAGAAATTTCCCCTTCAAAAATGTTAAAAAGTATTCCCCCTTTTAATCCCTTCCCTCTTAACTTTTTGGAACAGCTGCTGTTATAAATATGGTGTATATTTATGGTTAAGTAGCCATGTGCTATTGAATAAAAACACCCATGGTGCCACCTGGTCGAAAAAAGTGGAGTTAGCACTCCTTCCCGCTGTCTCGAAAACGGAAAGAGATAGGGGAGAAAAAGTGAACTGTAAAGTTGTAGCACATCACGATTTAGTACGAAAAACATTTTGCGGACAATAAAGCAAATTATAAAAATAGTTAAGCCGTGCATTTGTGTTTTGGGATTTTCCAATCAGTGACGTGAGAAAACCGATCATAGAAAGAAAAAAAAACTGGTTATAACAATATACGTTTATTTGAGATGTTCAAACTTCTCACCATCAGCTGCAAAGCTCATTTGGATCCTCATTTGAATGTCAAGTTTCGCACTTTGGAGCATAGAGCGTGCCACGTTGGCTCAAGTGTCTCTAATGTGGTCTTGTTGATTCATATAAACCCTACCGTTTCAGGTATCAACTCAGGAAAAACTCCAGTGGAGTCATATAAGCGAACGTAGAGGCTAATCTTTGACACCTCCATAACAGATGTTTGGTTTCCAAATTCATTGACAAGGTACAGATTCAATCGGAATGTCTTATGAACAAAGGTGCCATCATGTTGGCCAAATAGCTGGGCATGGAGGTGTCGAAGATTAATCCCCGTTCGCCTGATCTGACTCCCCTAGAATTTTTCCTTTAGGGATACCTAAAGTCGTAGGTGTATACGACCTATCCAGAAACATTGCGTGAACTTAAAGAATGCGTTACAAACGCTTGAGCCCAGGTGGCAAGTTCCATGCTCTAGCGTGAGCAACATAGCATTCAAACGAGGACCAAAATATTACAGCTGAGGGGGAAGTTTGAACACTTCCCCAAAAAAACAAAATTATTTTAACTGTTCTTGTTTCATTCTCAGGTCACATTATTTAACCTTTCTATTCCTTGCAATTCTTTCCACAAGGCGTCATTTCGTACTAAAATGACGATATTCTACAACTTTGTAAATCACCTTTTTCCCCTATCTCTGTCATTTTTAAGATAGGACTGCTTCCACTGTTTCCTATCAGGTGGTTCTGTAAATTTTTTTTAGTAGCCCTGGCTACTTTATAAACTAGACACCCCCCTTTTAAAAAATGTAGTTGAGCCCTTCTTGGGTTAAGTGGTGGGGAAAATTTTGTGGGGATATTGTATCAGGTTGAGTAAAAAGTTTTCCGCCAAGGAAGATACCTCCGCTCCAACATCGGGCCCTTCCCCTGGAGATAAATTTTTTTTGAAATGAGTTTTTATTCAAATCTGGGAAATTAAAACTACACGACTGTGTAATTTGTTTGTCAAAACTTTATTATCTTATGCACCAAAAAAAAGTTTTTAAAATGGAGAAATCACGTCAACATATCAGAATGGTTATGTACTATGAGTTCGAAAAAAACTAGGTGAATGCCACAAAAAGTGTGAAAGTTTAGGTTTCAATGTGTTTTTCATGATTGTAAAAAAATTTGGGTTTTGAAATTTAAAGCTGGGAATTCGACAATGAAATGAATCCCGTTCTGGATGCTCTACTGAAGTTGATTGTGACCAGTTAAAACAAATCATTGATCCATACATAAATGCTTTAACACAAACTATTGCATTAGAATTTGACGTTTGCCAAAAAAAACAATAGTTAATGCTCTCAAACGCATGCGTTTAAGTTTAACCGCTGGGTGCTTCACGAATGGACTGCTGAAGACAAGAGCAAGAGAAAAGCGGCCTGCTTGGCTCTTCTTAGAGATAATAAAAGAACAACATGGGCCGAATTTTGATCTCAGATGAAAAATGGATGTACTACAACAATACAAGCGGTGAAGGAGGCTGGTCAGCACCTGGAGAATCAGTAGGTTTGGTTGCAAGACGAACGCTAAATAACAAGAAGGTTCTTCTCTGTATCTGGTGGGATTGTCATGGAATTATCTTTAAGAAGTACTTGAAAAGCAGTTAGACTATCAACAGAACAAGTATACAGTGAAATTCTAATCAAAGATTAGCGATGCAATTGTGAAAAATGTAAAAAAGTGTTCAGAAGAAGGTCGTTTCTTTTATCAAGATAACGCCCGGGCACATATTAGTGCAATGACCAGCTGGACACTCTACACCCTGGAGTGGGGATTGATGCAACATCCACCATACAGGCCAGACATAGCTGCCTTCCGGATTACTATCTGCTTTTATATTTGAAGCTGCATCTTGAGGGGCATAATCTTCCATTCAAATGACAAAGTCATAAATGATGTCAATCGCTTTTTGGACTCGTGCACACCACAGATTTTCGCAGAAGGGATTGAAAAGTTACACAAAACGCTGGCAGACCATTGTAGATTAAAAGGAGATCAATATCCTCATTAGCGCTGCTGATTTTATATGTATTTATCATTTTACAATTTTTTTTTTGGTGGAAAACTTTTTATTCAACCTAATCTAACCATGCATTATAATGAAGTACTCAGAAAACAGGGTGGGTTACTACTAGTAAGCATTAAAACTCGAACATTTTAATTAGAAATAATTTATATTAATGTCACTAAACAATGTTATAATATACATGCTTCAAACATTAAGGTATAAAACCCTTACTAGATTTGTAAATATGTATGAATTAATTATATTTATGTTTAAACTATGTTTACTACTTTAACAATTTCTTAAAATAAACAATCCGACTAAAAGTTATAATATATATATAGTTCCAGTATTATTCTGTAAATATAATTCTATTTCTATTCCAATAAAGCGACGTTGTAAATACTTGCATCTGATGGGAAGGATGATCTGAGTGTAATAAGAATACAAAAAATGCTATTAAAATGATAGTTTTCAATGTTAATCATTTTAATGTTGGTCATATATAAAAGTTTAAAGTAAAATATTAACATAGATTCAAAATGACAAACGTTAGTATTATAAAATGCAAACTCATTATTTGGAGAGCAATAATAGTCATTCAATTTAGATATTTAATGTTTCTTAGTCACATTAATATTCTTCGCAGTGTTAAACAATTTCCTTTCAAAACACTTTTGTGGGTAAGAAAAGTAAATTGCAATTTTACATAAAGGGGACAAGAATTTTTTAGAATATTTTTATAATACACGACATATAAAAACATTTTTTTTTCTTTTCATTTTAAAATAACCCATTTCGCTTTGGATAATGATTCAGATTATTATTATGAACGCAATTCCCTACATCATTTGATATGAATAATGTATGATAACATATTTTCATAATATCACATAATAAGATAAAGCATAGTATTTGTTTCTCTGATACTCTTTTTTGCATTAGTAACTAATTGTGTAACCATATTCATAAAATAAAAAAATGAGATAAGATTTTTCAAAAACCCACAAGTATTTATTAATAGCTTTCATAAAAATTTACAACTTTATATATATATAATTATAATAATTAATATATTAATTATAATAATTAATTAATTTATATATATATATAATATTAATGAGTCAGCTAACTTTTTGGACCTTCAATTAAAGGTTAAGAATAATTTGCTATTGAGTAATATTTTTAATAAAAGAGACTCATTTGATTTTAAAATTATAAAAATGCCTTTTTGGGATCGTAACCTACACCTATGAATATTTAGAAATATTATCTTAAATTTTATAAAAAGAAACAATGATTTAGTTACTGATAAATTTTAAAAAAAAAAGTAATTTTGTGAATTTTGCAATAATTGCTTAGAATACAATTATCCCAAATAAATTTCTTTATAAATATATTTCTATTTCTAATTAAATATATTTTTTTCTTAGTTCATTATTTATTAAAAAATTTCCCTTTTTTTTACTTTGTTTTTAAAAAACAAAAAAAATTTCTAAGTGCCTATTTTAATTGCAATATATCGATTATATAATCATCAAGTTTATTTACTTTTGTTATATATTTTTTTTTGATTTTATCTATTCTTAAATTTGTTCATTATCCTTTTAAAACTTCCTTTATTTAGTTTATTTTTAATAAATCTTAGTGCTTTGTTTAATTGCAAAATAAATATCCAGGTGGCGCCCCTATTTTTTCTTCTTGAATAGTCTTTCCAATTTATTTTACATCATTTTCGAGTAGGGGCTTAATTTTGGGAAAGGGTTTAATTTTCGATTTCAGTAATTATTTTACATGTAAGTTTTTTTAATTTTTTTAATTTTATTTATTTTTTTATTTCCCCTCCTTGAGACATTCATTATTGTTCTCTTTCTTAGCTTCATTTTAATATATTATCGGGGTTTTTTTTCCACGTGTTGTATTAGGCTTAACTTTTCAACTTTTTTTTCCTATTATTCAAAATTTCTGCTGTACGGGAAGGTTGGTTTCCAAAAACATTGCTAACCCTAATTCGCTGGCCTAATTCAGTGACAACTTTAGAAATCATAATAGGTCTCCAGTTTAGCCCAAAGACTTTTTGTATCTACATTTGTTATGTCTGGTGAATTCCAATTTCTTTCTGCTTTAGTCCTGTAGGTTATAGTACTTCACTGTTATTTTATATTACTATATATATATATATATATAAATTTATATTGTTGCATCTATTTTTGCTTATTTAATTATACAATGTTATTATCATAAAATATTATATAACAGCCATGGCTACTTATGACACATTTTTTTAAATCTGAGAAATGAACAATTTTTGTGGTTTTAGGTTTATTTAATAGATTATAAGAGAAAGAAAACTAAAATTGTGTGTATTGAAAAAAGACCCTTTTTCCTTGAGGGCAATCTGTTAAAAATCCTAAAAAACCCCGAATAAATGGGACCCAATATAATCAGAAAGATAAAGAACGAATTTTAACCTTTTCAAACTGTATATGTTACATTACTATTAAATGTTAAAAAATTTAGTGTTTAAAATTAAAGAAGAAATATTTAAACCATCAATTTAAGAAATATATTTGTACTTTTGCAAAAAATATTAACATTTTATTTTAGTAACATTTGTTACAAAGCATAACCATTTATAGGTGTATGAAGTTGCTTAAAAACCCTTGTTATATTTATATAAAAGTTTGTTAAGGTTTTGTCGAAGTATTGTGATGATTTGGCTTAGAAAAATGTTGGTCAAAATATAATTTTTATACTGCACAAAACATGCATAAAAATTTCGCTTAATTTTCCTAATAACCTTTTCGTCAATCCTGTATCTGTTTCAACATTTTTTGAAAAAAGAGTTTTGTATAAAACATGTTTTAAGAGGACTTGGTACCCTTTGAATTACTCTCTTTCTTTATGTCTTTAAAAATTATATTTTAGCATTTTATATAATATTTCTATTGAAGAAAATGATACGAGATGAAATTTTTCATGTATTATTCACACAATATTAAAAATTTAAATTTTTTAAAGAAAATTTCGACAATTTTAAAATTATACTTCTTTTGTAATTGTTAATTTTTTTACCTGAATTTTTTAATTATTCTTATGAATATTACAAACCTTTATGGATCGATTTTACATTAAATTAATTCGTTTTTGAGAAAAAAATTCTGAAAAAAATAGCAATAAGCTTAAATAAACTTAAAATACCATTTTAAAATATTAGTTATTTGTTTTTGTTTAAAATAAAATTGCATTTTCGTATTTTTTCAACCCATACATTTTCATAAATGATCAATTTTATGAAGGTATTAATTGCACGAGAAAATTCTAGAAAAATGTTAATTTTTTTTCTTTCTGTCACAACAGAAAGTTTAGTTTTTTTCTTCGCATAATATTGAAGTATTACATTTGTATGAAAAACATATCAGGAATGAGAACTGAAATTATAAATTTATTAATATAAAATGCCTTAATTCAAAAAAATTTTTCATGCCCCATTTTTTCGAAGAAAAATTACACTTTTTATTGTCGGGGAAATATTCTGCTTTATATATTACAAATTCTTTTTATATAGTTATTTTACTTCTATTTATAAAATAGATTTTTTTTTTTCATAACGCTTTTTTAGCTTTTTTTCTAAAAACGGGGTGTGGCCGAATTGCCTTATTTGTTTTCAAATGAAATTTTATTCAATTTCTAACTTTCCGATTTACACAAGTGATATATCAATCGAAATATAATATTGCAAAGAATACGATTAAATAAAAATAAAAAAAAACTATAGGAGTCGGTCATTTTGGGGGTACCAAGTCCTCTTAAAAATTTATAAAACTATTCTAAAAATCAAGCACAAAATATTTTTATCCAAAAAAAATTTTTGAGAATGTCTGCGATTTTAAGACAATTGTGTATATTTTCAATAGTCCTAATTGCCTGGGTAAAGGCTTCAAAGATCAGTAAAATTTTCATTTAGAATTTTGATATTTCTTCAGCAAATTTATGCATTGTAAAGTCATTCGTGTTTAATTTCAGCCTCAACGTTATTGGATTCTGATATCAAATATGTATTCTGGAGGACTTCAAAAATTTTGAATAATAAAGAAAAAAACTTAGTGACAATTAGTGAAAATTCAAACATAAAATTCACTAAGCTCTTCTAAGTCTTCAAGTTTTTGAATGTAATTAACGTGTTTTAAATTTCTAAGATAAATATTTTCACAAACTAGAGTTCCGTCAAAAATGTCTTGTTCAGACTTTTGTGGATGACACATGTCAGCTGTTTTGATAAAGTAAAATTTAAAAAATTATTTTTAAATA
>BMAV01009543.1:37754-59774 GCA_019973955.1 Trichonephila inaurata madagascariensis | reverse complement strand
AAGGGGAATTTCCATGACAATATGTTATGCATTTAAAAATGTTCGTGCACCGTCGGGGGGAAATAAACCTGTTTGACAAAGAAAAGAAGCGAAAAAACTTCGAAACAGGGAATTTTAAATTATGTATTCGGTAAAAGCCCGAGGAACGCCGGGCTAAGCGGAAGAGTCATTTTGAAAAAGAATATTAGAAGTGCTGATTTTGTGAAGGAAAGTGAAAATTTATAAAAGTAGAGAAAGCCCGCGCAAAAGCCGGGCCATGCAGCTAGTATTGTATAATAATTTAAAATAAGTAGTTCAACATGCTATACGTAGTTTATACAAAGACAATTGAAAAAAAGTATTGAATTTGTAATGTAAATTTTTAATATAATTCAAACTTGCATTAATAATCTGAATTTGTGATCCAAGTGTTGCATATCCATGTATTATATTTAGTAATCGAGATATAAAGGTGAAGTTTCCAATAAAAAACTATCCAGTTCTGCATAACATTGTACTTAACGAGTAAAATTGCAAACATTTGTTTATTTATAAACATGTGTTAATATATACACATGCATGACCGAAAGTAAACTCTTTATTAATTTTAATATGCTGAAAGAACTCTCTCAGCACACTTGCTATAGTAACTGCAACTTAAGAGAAAAATATAAAAACAGTTAATACATGTAAAAATAACTCATTATAATTATTTAGTTAATTATTAGCCCTAATTATGCACTTTATATGTAATCCAATAACTCGTAATAATAGATAATTTGCATTGAATATTTCTTAAAAATTATATATTAATATGGTTCATTTCTTTAACTTAATACTGAAATAGTATGTTCTTTTATTACTTTAGACAATCATTTCTAAAAAAATTTCCAAACATTTTTAAAAGACAATTACTGAGTTAATCAGACTGTCAAAGATAGAGAATGTTATTTTATTAGAAACATTTTTTCAAATATCTTTAAATGCCTCATAATATTGTACAATATAAAGTACCGTAAAATCCGGCGTATAACGCGCACTTTGAACACAAAAAATAAGATCGAAACTTAAGGGTGCGCGTTATACGCCGGGTATAAAAATGATAGCTTTAAAAATAACAAAAAAGATGTGAGCATAAAAAAAAATTACTTCTACATGTATCGAATCACTGTTATTTAAAAGAAACGACTTGCCTTGTGAACCAAAAGAGTTTATGGTGTTAATTATTGGACGAGGATTAAAATATACTAAAAATGAAATAAGTTCATATCCATTTCAGAAGGTGAAAATATTGAACATCTTTATTCCGCTCACTCCGTTACTATATTTTTATTTCCCTAGCTGGTTCTACAGTTCTAAGGCAAATAATTAAATCCATCATCTGATTTTTTTTTTTTTTTCATTGCCAGATAAAACAGGATAAAAGACTACTAATTTGAACTTAAAAATATAGACATAAATTATTTCTCTGACAAATAGAACTAAATACACTACTCCCAAAGAAGTTTTTGTTGAAAGAGTAATGATACATCCTCTAGCTCATCTGCCTTCCTTCATCCATCAACATCTGTTACTACAAGTTGTAGTTCTAGAAGTATACTATTTTTTCAAAAGTCTGGGAAAATACCTCGAATAAATGACTAAAACATAAAAGCAATGTATACAAATATTTCAGGTTTCTTCGTAAGAAAGGGGGTGAGCGTTATACGGCGAATATACCTAAAAATTATAAAAAATTCAGCTTGAAACTATAGATGCGAGTTATACACCGGTGCGCGTTATACGCCGGATTTTACGGTATTTATATGCAATACATTGTGTAAACAAAAAAATTCATTTTCATCAAAAAACTGTTCCACAGTGAAATAAAATATTCATTTGAATTCTAAGTGTAGGTAGGCAAACTTGAGTAAATATATTATATCTTTTAGAGAGAAAATTGTTATTTTCCATCTCTAAATACTGAAGTACTGGGGGGGAGGGGGGAGAGAAAATTCATGCATAACATTATTTATATATATAAATTCACACCTGTGTGAAGAACAGGTTTATACCAGCTAGTTGCATAAAGTACAAAGGAAAAAATTTAAGAACTTTCTATACTATTGAAAAATCAAACCAAAATTACAGGATTATTTCAAATGTGACACTCATAATGTTTCATATAGTGTGTTGGTGCCCATTGGTAAGCCATACTATTATAAAATTTGCAATTCATGAAGCTGTAAAAAAAATTCATTTTCATCACAGGATACATATATGACTCATATTCATAATTATCTTTACATGCATAATACTGAGTTTTCAGGAATTAAACTAATTTAAGGATTTGTGTGCAAAAAAAAAAAGAAAATAGTTAAATCATGGATAAACAAATACTTACTTCTTAAGTAGACACAGATTTCACAAGGAAAAAAAATACACTTTCTCATCACAAAAGATAATTCTCTACATATATCTAAAACATTTATATTAACTAATATTCTATATACATAGTCTTCAAGAAATAAACTTTTTACAAGTTTTACATGTATTTAAAAAAAAATAAGTTAATAACACATCCTAAAATTAAATGTAATCATTCCTAAAAATTGTTACCCCTTTTGTAATGGTTTCATTCCCCTTAAGAATATTTTATTTTAATTTAAAGAGAGAGAGAGAAAGAAATAACATTAATTTTTAACAGCAAAGAATAATTATAAATAATTTAGAAATCGATAATTTGTGGAAGGTAAAAATCAAAGAAACATTTCTTTTAATATTTGTAAACATTCTTCCCACAAATTATCATCAAATTGTATTTCTTCAGAATAAATATTTTCTCTTCACAATGAATTATTAATTAAAATTACAAACAGACATTTTTTATATTATTCACATCTTACTGACACTGTATTGTATAATAGGTATGAGTTCTTTTTAAGGAAATACCATTGTTATTCGATAGTCATACAAATTTAAAAAAGTAGTTTTGATTCTATATTGTCAACCATTCTTGCGCAAAACTATATAATAAATAACTACCAAATTAATTAACTAAAATAACTAAGAGCCATACCTAAGTGTACCAAGAACTATAAATATATATAAAAGCTAGGATCCAACCTAAATAAATATGCCAGCTAACACTAGTTTAAGCAGACAATTACTTAATTAGATAAATAAATTAGAATAAAACAAAAATTATATAAAAGTTGTTAAGATTATTTCCTAACAAATATATATACTAAAATAATACAATGATATCGTGTTTTTTTAATTAGATAAAATTAAACCAAAAGAATGTCAACAACTTGCATGTAGGTAAAACCACAGTAAAAAAATAAATAAGCACGTGCAATTTTTGCGAAAGGAATATGTGATTATTTACTTGGCTTCAGCATGTTGCAAATTTGCCCATTGTGTATGTGAAGTTTTAAACTTATTTCAACTTTAGAATTTGCACCAAACCTTTCTTGTACATTAAGGTATGCGACTACGTTCGGAACCGTGATTTTGCAAAAGCGAATAAATGGATAATTTTCATGATATTTAGTGTCGCTTAGATTAGAATACATGTATATAATTGTTTGACAAAAAAAATTATTTAAATACAATATTTTGGCAAAAAATTAACTTAGAATAATTTTTTTTCAAAATGTTCTTCTTTTGTGAAAAATGCTTCTATTATAATAATATTATTCCTGTATATAGCTCAGACCTCTCTACAGAGGCTCAACTAGTATTTTTGAAATATATAACTTAGAAGTGGGTTTATCCATATTTTACGACAGCAGAGGGGAGAAATTTTAAGAAAAAAACGCCGATAATTATTTCATTTGGTGGTAATTCTGAAAATAATGTGAATTTTTCAAAAATCATAGTTGAGCCTCTGTAAAGAAGTCTGAGCTATATACAGGCAAAATATTATTATAATAGAATCAGCGGGCCGCGGTAAAATTATCAAACATTGATCGGTCCGCAGGGACAAAAAGGTTGCGGAGCACTAATTTACAGGATAGAGAAACCAGAATATAATATTAATGTTTGAGTACTTTTATATATGAAAAAATATTCCGAATTTGGGTCCTATTATTTAACAGCCGAAAACAGCCTTAAAAATTTCGCTTTCTTTGCCAATAAGTGCCACAAGTCAGAAGAAAAAAACTTGTAACCTTTTGATAGTTCTGATTTCGCTTTATTTGTGTGTTTTAATATGTATCTGTACAATTTTATAATTGCTTAATATCTCAGATTCTTGGAAATTCTGTTATTCTCCAAACTTAGTAGGATATTCTTTTGTATCACTAATTTTATTTATATTACAAATATATATTATTATGCTGAGTTTTTGTTCGCAAGAATTATTCTTTAAATATACTTTATCTTTTTAAATAATTTCTTACTTTGGGAGAAAGGAGCGGCAAAACTGCAAGTGCCAGGCCCTGCTTATGAAAAGGGACAGAAGAGGTTCTTTAATGATATCAATATCTGTATGCTGAAGGTGAATTTCTTTCCTTATTTTATGTGGTCGAATAGTAGTTAAGAACCATTGCAGTCTATATCTGCCTGACCAAATCTTGAAAGTTTTACTGGAGATATGACGATCTGCTAGGCTTTGAATTTTATTAGTGAAGTTTATGGTGGCCAAAATTTTCTTCTAGTATTTAAGTTGGATAGACTACACTATTTCTACTATAAAATTATTTGTAGATGAAACAGTTGCAATAATGATTTTGGATGCTCTGTACTGAACATTATATATTTTATTTATAGCAGAAGCTGGTGCCCAAATGGTAGCAGCATTTTCTAAAATATGGCCTAAGAAGGGAGACATGGATACTTGTTAAAAAAATAGTTTTACAGAATTAAAATAAAAAAGTGATATTCAAGCACTTTTTCTAGTCAACATGTTCTTGATTTTTTTATTTTTATTTGTGAATCCATTTATATAAATCTAGATTTTATTTCTGTTTTAAATATTACAAATATATATAATTATAATTTCATATTAGGTTATATAATTGTTTTATTATTTTAAAAAAAAAATCTGTTCTGACAAATGTGTTTATCATATTTAGCTGAATTTAAGAATGCGAAGAATAATTACTTGAGCAAAATACCCCAAAATATACTTTTTGAACGAAATATGCAGAGTAAGGTTTTTTTCTTATCTAAAAGCCTGATTAACTTAAAAATTTTGTTTTTTGTGCAAACTCTCCTTTAAATGTTTTTTAAAAAAATATTGATATATTTCCTGTATTAGATGTGATATTCATATATAAAGTAAAATTGCACATCAAGCACTAGAGCCAAATGTACAGCAAAAATAATTCTACAATGAAAGCAATATCTATCTATGGAATATAATACAATTTACAAAAAATCTAAATTGTATACATTTTTATTTATCAAAATTAATATAGCTAATGTCATTCTAAAACTGGGGTGGCCGGCTGGCATCCACCTTGAATAATTTTGAGGCTCAGGAAATTCATTACTATTTTACAAAATACGATAAATTTGAATAATACTTTTGATTTGGGTGTAGAGTTTTGTAACAAATAAATCCCACAGCAGTTTTTATTCAATCACGCTGTTTCTCTTTTTATGCACATTTCAAAGCGAGCAGTGACCCCACAGCATCCAGTTTAATTCCTATAAATTTATTGCTAGAGCTAAGCATCTTTAAATATGCACAATAGAGCAGTGCAACAACCACTCCCAGATAATTGTTGATAACAGAGGTTTTCTCAGTGTCAACTGAAAATTTGCTTTATGGTTTCATTTTGTATGTGTAGTGACTGTAGAATAATTATTTTATTTTCAATAATAACACCCAGGTAATATAAATTCTGTTAATGTATAAATATTTTTATTTTCTTATTTTTAATATGAGTGCAAAGAATAGATGAAAATATAAGGCATAGCGAGGAATGGGAAGAAAAATACTTGTTTGTCATTTAAAACACAAAATTAATGTGTTTAACTAGCCGAGAGACCATTGCTGTATTTAAAGGATACTACGTTAAAAGGGTAATACGAAAAAAAGCATAATAGTTATTTGAAATTTGATGCAGATGTGAAACAATTGAAAATCAAGGAATTTGAATTGAAATTAAAAACACATTAAAAAATTTTTTTGGTTCAGCATTACAGTAACCAACTAATATTAGCAAGCTATTCTGTTTCATTTAAAAATGAAAACATTTGGGGATGGCAAATTCGTGAAAGAATGGAAGTTGTTGTACAGGATATTTTGCCTAAATAAAAGTAAACTATTTTCAAACTTAAATCGATCTCAGAAAAATGTGTGTTGTGTTAAAAGACATTTCTATCGTAAAACTGTGTGATCAAATTCTAGATTTCAAATATCTTCTCTAAGCATTTCATGAAAGTAGACATTTCAGACACAGCTCAACCTGCAGTATTTGTACGTGGAGTAAATAAATCATTTCAAGTAACTGAAGAAAGGCTAAAATTGATGAGTTTGAAAAATGCAGTTGAAAACTGTTTTCGCAAAACAACTTGCGTTTGGAAATTCTTTCTGGAATATCAACTGATGTGGCACCTGCTATGGTTAAAATTACTGAACGATAAAATAGATTCTAACAACAAAACTAATAATTATTGCCAAAGAGATTATTTACTTATAATTTACTGTTTTATTCATCAACAAAACCTATGTGCCCAAGTATTATCGATTAATCATGTTATGCAAGCAGTAATAAAAACAGTGAACTACATTCAATGACATGTACTTTTGCAATGACAATTAAAGGAGTTTCTAAAAGAATTAGATTGTGAATATGGTGACATTGTATACCCGAGTTGTGGAAGATGTTTACAGTGATGAATTATAAAAAATTGATGTTTATGAATGACAAGCAAATACCAGCAACAAAATTAAGAAATGATGAATGGTTAAAGGATTTATGCTTTGTAGTAGTTATCATCAAAAAAATCAATTAAACACATTATTAGGAGGAAAGGATAATTTAATAATAAATGCATTTAATCACATCAAAGCATTTCAGAAGAAATTACAGTTCCTTGAATCCTATTGAAAAATAATAACGTTCCAACACATTCCATTGAGGAAAGAAGTAAAAAATTGCCATTTCACTAATTTAGACAAATACAAAAAATATTTGAAATATATTCATCTTCCTTTCATGTTGATGTCTAGTCTGCTCCAAAATAGAATATCTCTCAATGGAACAGATTGACACAGAGAATAAATTAAAACACATTGTTCCAACATCAGAATCCAAAGTAAATTTTACAACACCTGTGTCACAAAAGAAAAATTCTCCGATTTGAGGAATCTGACACAAAAAGTTGTAAGTGTTTCTGGGTAAACTTACACCAGCAAATTGTTTTTTTTTTCCCCTTGAAAATAAAAGTAACCAGACATAAATCACGTTCAGACTTAACAAATTATGATGTGCAAATACACCTATTGAGATTGACTTGCAGAAACTCAGTGTAAGAGTTAAGAAACAAATATCGAATTAATTAAATTAAACATTATTCAGTCACTGCATTATTTTTATTATACTATACATGTTTGTATACATGAAAAATAATAGTAATAATTCATTCTGTTTTTAAATTTAATTCTAATAAATGTTTGTAAAGGTTCCAAATCTAAAAAAAGATATATTTTTATATGCAGCCCGCAGGATTATAATCCTTTTCTGAAGTGGCCTGTAAGGTCATTTGGGTTGGCCACCCCTGTTCAGAAAGAATAAAACTAAATGTATTAAAAAAATGAAAGCTTCCCAACTCTAAGTTAAAAATGTCTTTAAGTATGTTACAGTTTTTTTATTTCATGTCCATGAAACATTTCATATATGTACAGTACATAACTTAAAATTATACCAATGCTGATTTTTCACATGGCTTCAACTTTTATTTCCATTTGTAAAAATTAATTTTCAAGAAATGAATTTTTGTATGAAAACTTTTTGAAAATTTTAACATTTATAAGGCTTTAAGAAGTCCTGGGTAAAAATTATTAATATTGAAAAATAAACTGTTAAAATCATATTATAAAGTTTCAATTCTTGATAGGCATAAATGTTCAAGAAAGTGTTTTTATGTATCAAATTTAAGGGAAAGCATTTTCAGAAACTGCCCATACATAAAGATCTTAATTGGTATAGATTAGTAAATGTCTCTTTATATTACCATTTTGATAGTAAGCTATGTAGGATACTTCACAGAGGACTTTCCTTTGATATGAAAGTGCAAATGCCATCATGATTTATCAATCCGATAAAAAGGCAAGCGGCATGTTTTTATGACATGATATCCTTGAGAGAAATAACAGCTCCTCCTTTACATAATTATGTAAATGGACATCTAAAGAACCATTTTGAGCGAAATTATTTTAAAATTTCAGGAGCATGATTTTTTTTGGAATGAATAATTAAATGTCTTTTTAAATAACGACTTTGAGAGAAAGCTTTGTTGCATATTTCGCAAACATGAGGCTTTTCCTTGGTATGAATAGGTAAATGTTTATTTAAATTGCTAAGTTGAGAGAAAGCCTTGTTGCATACTTCACAAACATGAGGCTTTTCTGTGGTATGAATTCGTAAATGATTTCTCAAAGTACTCCTGTCAGAGAAATCTTTGTTGCATACCTCACAAACATGAGGCTTTTCCTTGGTATGAATGCGTAGATGACTTTTCAAAGTACCACTTAGTGAGAAAGCCTTATTGCATATCTCGCAAACATAGGGCTTTTCGTTGGTATGAACACGTAAATGTACCTTTAAGTCACTGCTTCGAGAGAAAGCCTTGCTGCAGATTTCACAAGCATAAGGCTTTTCCTTGCTATGAATACGTATGTGTTTTTTTAAATCACCACAGCGAGAAAAAGCTTTGTTGCATACTTCACAAACATAGGCCTTCTTTTCCTTGGTATGACTACGTAAATGAGAATTGAAATTGCCACTATGAGAGAAAGCCTTATTGCATATTTCACAAACATGAAGCTTCTTTTCCTCGCTATGAACACGTAAATGTTTTTTTAAAACACCACTTTGAGAAAAGGCCTTGTTGCATATTTCACAAACATGAGGCTTTTCCTTGGTATGAATACGTACATGTAAAATTAAGGCTGCATTCCGAGAGAAAGCTTTGTTGCATATTTCGCAAACAGGGGGCTTTTCATTGGTATGAATACGTAAATGTGTTCTCAAAACACCACTTTGAGAGAAAGCCTTGTTGCATATTTCACAAACATAGGGCTTTTTTTTGGTATGAATATGCAAATGTTCTTTTAAGTGACTGCTTTTCGAGAAAGTCTTATTGCATATTTCACAAACATGAGGCTTTTCCTGGGTATGAATATGTAAATGTCTGTTTAAATCAATACTTTGACTGAAAGCCTTGTTGCATATTTCACAAACATGAGGCTTTTCATTGGGCAGATTACTCAAGTTGTATTTTAAGGTATCATTTCCATAAGTAGCCATCTTGTTAATTTATAAAATTGGAAATCTTAGGTGAGATCTCATAAATATTTATTTTATTTTAAGAGACGGAAAGAGATGAAGTTGAATAATCATTGCAGAAGAGGCAGTACTTAATTATATAATTTTGCATAAGAAGAAATACTTCTTTTGAATATAATACTAGAATCGGAAATCTCTAGTTGTATTTACAAAAATTAAATCCTACTGAATATATCATTTTTAAATTGAATAAGTTATCATTAAACTATTTTCTATTTAGTTTGCTAAAAATATTCTAAAATATATACAATGATTACAAAACTGGATGTACGTGGAAATGTTTAACTAAAATTATATTCTTTACAGCAATTTAAACAGAACATATTTGGTATGTCAAAGTATCATTATTATACACTTTCTTGGAGAAAAATTTAGAAAGCACATGGACCAACTTATGTTCCATAAAATGGCAGGCTTGCAGTGAATGATTAATAGCACGCCCTCCTTTTATAATTGGTGAGTGATTGGTTTGAAGTAACAGCCCTTCAAAAAAGCAATACGTTTGGTAATGAGCCACATAATTTTAAACAAATGTTATTAGAAGGCAGTCGAAGACCTTTCAAATAGCTTCAATATCTTTTCACCAACTGGATATCTTAAGAACTTATAAGGTTTTAAATCCTAAAAATTCTCTCCAAAATTTATATGATTAAACTGCTTTTCCATGAGATAATTTATACAAAACTGTTTAGGAGTCAGCATCATTCAAATGAAAATATATTGACAATTTTTATGCAGAATGTTTTCAATAATTTCATTCTAAAGCTAATGATGTACCGTCTCATTTCAGTTAGAAAATAGTATAATCTCTGAGATCTAAAAAAAATCTAAATTACTAAGACCGAACCTTTAGAATTTCCACTTAAAAACTTTCACATAAAACATAGAAAACTTTGCTAAAACAATCCATATTTATGCAGTTCATCTTTTTTCAAACACATCTTGGATTTTTTCTACTCCTTACTTTCTTCTTTGTGTTGGTTTGATCCTGGAACTCTACACACAGTTCCCTAAATTCTCCTATTCCTCTGAAAATAAATAATTATGAATATCAATATTAAAATTATGAAAAAACATAGTGCAACTAGAATATACAGTTAAACAAAATAAATACATCACAGTTTCCAATTTTCATAGATTTCAGAGAAACAGTACCTCTGTTGACAATTTTTGCTGGACTATACTATATCATTCCAAACATTCTTTAGTACTTTCAGTACAAACACTAACTTAAAATTTCACAAGAATAATATCTTATGCACACTTGGTTTCACAGTGTATCATGCTACATTTGATACTCAACTAATTTCCGACAGCAAGATTATTTCACTAATCCTGTCTTTTTCTAAAAAGATGATCAACTCTCATTTTTAAACTTAAAATAAAGCAAATGCGCATAGCAATTTATAAAAAGTGTCATACATCATAAAAATTGTAATTTTAAAGATATATTTTCAAGTTATAATCACATATTAAAAGAAAGTATTTTTTGTTTACATCAAAATGACAAAATGATTAATTTTTTTTATTAAAGTGACAAAAGAGTCAAAACAGTGATGTGATAAAATTCAAATTTGGATGCAAACCTGTTTAGAGGTAACTTTTCAGGCGACCTTGCTATGCTTCTTTGCCATTATATGCAACTCACTTTATGCCTTTGTTCAAAATTACAGTTCTGATCTCTCATGCTACTTTCTTCATTTTTTTTGACATTGTTGGGGTCCAGTGAAATATATTGAATTTTTACTATCAACTTGGAGGAGAAATCCTCACGAATCTATCGATCAATTCGCTAAAAAATTTTCTCAACTCTAAGTTTCAACTAAAGTTCAGTTTCTAAAAGAACAGTTTTTTGTTAGCAAAAACAAAGAGACACAGCACATGGTATTCTCCCATGAAAAAAAAAAAAAAAAAGGCAGTGCTTCTTGAAAATTAGCATTAATAATATGAAAAGGAAATGACATGAATGTTGTTGGACATACATGCGGAAAAATTTGATTGATAAAAGTTCACTTGTCCTCTAAAAAATCCACCTTTTAATGGAATTTCTGAATAGATATAAGGCTGAATTTTAAAATAAAGATCTTTCACTTTGCTACAAGTAGATTTCTCTTGAATATTGCAGCCTGGTTCCTTCAGATTTGAACATTGACCATTCTTTTTGTGATCTCAGCTTTTTTATCTTAGCTGGTCTCTTTTCTCTTTTACTACTTTGAGTTCCTTGGACCAAAAGCACTTATAATTTATAACTTTACCTCTAGGTGCATTAACTCATTAAATCTTTTCATCATTTTATCTGATGATTCGTGAAAATCAACAACCCTGTCTCTCAATAATGATTTAAAATTACGACATTTAGCTTTCCTGAGATTCCAAGAAATCTTAAGCAATTCCAGAATGATTTCATTCAGCGAGGCCATTTCAGTTGTGATAATAACTTTTATGTGACCTGAATCTATATCTTGAATAACATTTTGAAGTGAATGGGAAAGGATCATTCGGCGACACACAGAGTAGGTCAGGGATGGTTCCAGTCTCCTTGTAAGGCAAATATGTGTGTCAGAAGACTGGTAAATAAGATCCAAAAGGCAAGAGATCAAAAGATCTATTTCTTTGTGTTAGTCTCCTGATAGCTCCATCCGGGAGAGTGGGCATAAAAATCTCCAGTAAATATTGTTTTCTGAGAAATGGGGATTTGATAAAGGTCAGGTTACTGTGCAGTGGGACGTAAAAAGCATATATCTCAAAAGCTTATCCAGAACTCGAAATACTTATCCTCAGTAGCTCAGATTTGTTCCCATTTCTTTAATGATCCTGATATCTGCTGTAAGATAATTCTTGACACTGACAAGAATTCCACTAGCAACTTGCCTAGATTTCAGGAGAAGATGTATAGAATATCCTGGAAACTTCAAAAAAGTCAATGGTCAAATGTATGAGATTTGCCTTCATAATTGTGAAAATACCTATATTGTGACAGACAAGAGTATGTTGGATCTCAGATTTCTTACATTGTGACAGACCACCTGCATTCTATTGAAGTATATTCAGCCTGAATGAAGTACTGCATAGGTGATATGGTTCAGAGTGTTGTTGCATACTGACATTTTTTTTTTTTTAAAAAAGGAAAAATAAGCTGAAATTTATAGAACACAAATAAAAACACAATAAATTGCTACACTAACATATACAAATCAAGATCAGGTAGTTGTTTTCTCCTTTTAATATACTGAATTTCCTTTGCAAAATACACAGGTTGCATAGTTTGTACTAAGTAAAATAAAGCTGCAGTTAAACAGCAAGTATTTATTTGCAATGGATTTACTGCATTTTCCTTGAAATGCACACCATGTAATAATTCTTTGCAGTTTCAAAAAATGAAGTCTTAACGAAAACTTAACATTGATGGGATGAATCTTGCACCAAGATATGCATTGAATCCACTTAATTATATTTTATCTCTCCTTGTGGTAAGATTCACACAATGATGTATGTCATCAATGTATCCAGGGAAGTCCACCACAGGCACATCAAGAAAAGCTGACCCGAACCCTCAAAATCACCTTGTTGAATTTTCTCTGGATCAAGTCCTCTTGATATGATGTCAACAGGATTTTGTTCTGAAGGAACATGATGCCAATGATTCAACTCTGTTAACTCTTCGATAATTACCACTTGATTTGTTACAAACGTCTTTAAGTTCATGGACTCGTTTTTCGTCCACAATAACACTATTGTAGAATCAGTCCAAAAGATGACAGAGGTAAAATCCATTTTTACTGCACTTTGCACATTAATTTGGTGAGTAGCACAGCACCCCATTATTCTCAGTGAGGTATGGCTACGAGAACTGACATAGCCAGCCCTGAGTGATCGCATTAATAAAACTTATTTATACATATAGACTTATGTATTTAAAAAACTTTATTACTTAAGAATTAGTTTAGATATTTAATAGATGCTTTTCTCAATTTTTTTTCAGCAAACATATTTAAAATAATATCTATAGCAAATAATTTTAGTTTTTCATCTGTTTCTATTGACAGTACTGTTAAGTTCAAAAACCAGTTTTGGTCTACGAAAGTTCTAAAAAGATTTTTAACAATTTTTAACTGAAAAAAACTTTTGGCTGTAGCAGTTGTGACAGGAAAGGAAAAAAAATATAGAGTAGGCATGAAATATTAACATGTGAAAAGCTGAAGGTGAAGCTACTGAAATTAATTAACAATAACTCTGCGAGCTCTTTAATATTATAGAATGAACTTTCTCAATTTTGAATTTTAAGCAGTTTTTTAAAGCAATTAATTGTTCATAGATATTGTGTGTAAAGTACTTATCATATTCAGTAGCTAGTTAAGCGGCCTGGTTTTATTATTATTCAATTCCTGTTATTAGCTCACTCTCTCCCTAAATATATATATTTATTTTTTATATATATCTTGTTCTCAAATTTTTAATTTTAATAAAATACTTTCTATTCATCCAATCAAGTTCAAATAAATTTTTTTAAACTTGTAGTGGATGACACTTTGTGTTAATAGTTTTTACAAATATTAATTAATTAAGTACCAGTTTTTGATGGCAAGTTAGATTCTTCTCCATTGTTCTAACAATGTAACTGTTAAAACAATGCAGACAAATCATGCTCTTTTTCAATTCCTCCTATTTTAGTTCACTCTCTCCCTATATATATATATATATATCTTGTTCAAATTAATAAACACTTTATATTCATCCATTCAAAATAGGAATTGATTTATATATATATATAACTTGTTTATTTCTCAGTTTGAAAAGGATAGGTGTTTATTAGGTTATAAGATTTTGAAAATATTGCTATGATCAAGGAAACTTAAATTTTTGTCAGATTTGTGATATATTAACACATATATACAGTAGTAACACACATTGACTTAGAAAAACAATTTTGGATCTGAAATTCTCTCATCTTCTGATTACTCACCAAAAAAAGCATTTTCTTCTCTTTCATTTCTGAAAGCATGGTATTACACCCCATTCATTTGCAAGATCTCGGGATTCATAAGCAAACAGATAAATAAAATTTGATTTCTGATTAGTACCAGTCTGCTCAGAAGATTATTCGGAACTAATTTGATATCGAGGGTAATAGCGCCTCTTGTTGCTGGATTGGAATCCAATATGGTGGTCTAGCGGTAATTTAATAATACACAATTTTAAATTGTTTTGAAATACACTGAAATGTATTTCAAATAAAGGATATAGGAAGAGACTGAGAATAACCTAGATCAATCAATAAAGAATATCAATAATATGTAATAAAAAGTAAGGTGCTAATTTGATAACGGGGGTAACTGCGCCAAATGGTTGTTTATGTTCGCCAACATGGGCGATAAAATTGCAATATGGTTGGCTTGAAATTTCTTTCGTTTGGTGATGTGGGTGCCATGGAGATGACGTTTAATGTAGTTCATTCTAATTGGGGTTTTTTTTTGCACACGCTAATCGTGTTAATTTCAGACTATCTTAATTCTAAATACTTTATTCTTATTGGTTTCTTTTTATTGCGCGGTCAAATTTTGCATTTCAGACGTTTTTAATTCGAAAATGCTATCATTTTCAGTTACCTGCTGCTTTGATTTGCTCTGTTTTTATTTTTCTCCAGAAAATGGACATTTACGCAGTAATTGGTGAGTACCAGGATTTTTTTTCCCGGACATATCATGGCTCTTCTTTTAATTTCTTTGGTCTTAAATGTGTACCCAATTCACACTTTTGGTCTACATTATTCTTAAAAAATAATGATTATCTTTTCTCATTCCTTTCCAAAATTTCTTTGATTTCGAACGCGGTCCAATGCGAGAAATGTGGCCGCGGCATGAAGGTTGCTCCGGACACATCGAAAAAATTGGACGGTCGCATCTTTCGCTGCGGAAATTCGCGCTGCCGCAGTAAGAAATCTATCCGATTCAATTCTTTTTTTTCAAGAAGCAAATTGCCTATTTCGACTATTCTTCTTTTAATTTATGAATTCTTCCGACGTTCCTCGTTTGCTCAAATTCATAAGGAGCTTGGTATTTATTCGCAGGCTGTTGCTGATTGGCGCAGCTATGCGTCCGATGTGTTAATAGAACATATTGTCGTTAACACAGAGAAGCTTGAGGGGAGGGTAAAACGGTTGAAATTGAAGAGAGTAAAATTGGGAAAAGAAAATATAATAAGGGTCATTTCATGGAGGGACAGTGGGTTTTAGACGGGGTAGAGCGCGAGATGGGACGCTGCTTCCTGGTTGCAGTTCACGACAGGACGGCAGAAACACTTATCGGCCTTATTGAATTATGGATCGAACCAGGAACAACTGTTATATCAGATTGTTGGAAATCTTACGAAAGGTTGAGCAAAAGAGGCTATCATCACCTTACAGTTAACCATTCGCTCGAATTTGTTGATTCTGAGACCGGCGCTCATACAAATACTATCGAAGTTACCTGGCGCCACTTCAAAGCTTCCTTGCCTGAATATAATCGAAAAGGAAGATTTGAAGGATATATCGCCTGGTACATGTTCAGGAAAATTTGTTTCGCTCTGAAAGAGGACCCATTCATTAAATTTCTTGACCTTGTTCGCAATATTAATTGGGCTGAATGGAGAATCGTTTCGGGAGGGGGAGTCGAGGAATCGAATTCATAATCCTTTCGTAACATTTTCAGCCACTTGCATTGCATTTCTTTTTTGAGTTTTTAAAACTTCTTTTTCATTATTACAACCAGTTCAAAAAATGCATTTTTCACACTTCCATCAATTACCTTTCGTATTTATTATAGTCCTCATATTTCTTTCCTTTTGCAAAAAAAAAAAAATCATGGTACTAATATCTCATGCTTTCGTCCACATCCATAAAAGGTAAGTACTTTTCACACTTCCATCATTTACCTTTCGTATTTATTATAGTCCACATATTTCTTTCCTTTTGCAAAAAAAAAATCATGGTACTAATATCTCATGCTTTCGTCCACATCCATAAAAGGTAAGTACACTATTTCACTACCTATTTTCATGATTTTCATCAACATTATTCTTTGGTTACATCTAAAATTGTCGACAATCATGCAGTTCAAATTATTTTCCGTCCCGATGACTAAGCGGACGCCGCCATATTGGATTCCAGTCCAGCTACAGCAAACCCTGCTTGGCGCAGTTACCCCCGTTATCAAATTAGTTCCAAAAGTAACATGTAGTAATAATAGTATTATAAGCAGCATATAATGATCTTATATTATTTTATCGTAATTATATATATAATATTTAATAACAGTTATTAGAAATAATGATCATATAATATAATTTAACAGTAATTTTATAAAAAAGAATAATTGTCGAATTGTAAAAAAATAAAAATAATGCATAAGATTACTCGTATTACATAATTATAAATAAGTAACATAAGAATGGCTATAAATAAACAAAAATAGTTATAAATAAATAACATAACAATTAAAAATAAATAACAATATTAATTACAAATAAATAACAAAATATGTAATATTTATAAATAAATGTTATAAGAAACAATTATAAATAACGAATATTACATGATTATTACACATAGTAATAATTCAATTTGTGTATTACATTATGAATAAAATAATTACATAATGTATGTTAAAATTAATTAAGAATACTAATTACAAAATAGTGAAAGCTTGCAATATGAAACTTGCACTGCAAGTTCCTTCAATGAATTTCATCGAATAAAGAACGTAAAAAAAAAAAATTTAAACGTAAAATAAAACGAAAATAAACGATTTATTCCGATAATTAAAAGCACAACACTTATTCTTCTCAGAAAAAAATATTCTAGTACTCACTCATTTTAGAAATATCCATATTTGAAAACAGCAGAGAATTAAACACAAGACGCAAACAATAGAAAAATTAAAATGGTTAAATTTTTACAGAAATTAGAAATTTTTATTAAAATCCTCTGAAATTAATAGGGTTACAGCGGGAAAAAACCAATAAAAGTTATTTCTAATATACGTTATCCCCATGGCAACCACATTGACAGACGATAAAAAATATTAAGGTAATCATATTGTAATGTTATCGGTCATCTTGGCGAACATAAACAACTTGGCGCTATTACCACCGATATCAAACTAGCACCAATTATTCAACAGAATACAAGTTTTTCGTAGGTAATTTTTTTTCATGCAGTAGGGTTATAGAAATAGGGTTCATGATTTCACATAACCAAGAAAAAAATAGTCACCAGTATTTTATAGAATCATACTTCTTTAATTATAATAACTATATCTTTATATCCATCATGTTTAGCATTTTTAGCTGAAATTAAATTAAGTTTATAAAATGCATTCATTATTCAACTACACTCAGTGGTGCAACAGCCCATGAGAGACAAGGCCTACCGTGTCTGTCTCAGTTTTCATAACCTTGGCCACTGAGGTAATTAAGCAGATGTTCCAGTCAAGTGGTCAGTCAGATGCAAATTACCCAGTGTTTAGTTCCCAAGCAAGCTTACTACTCATTTATCGACCCATGTGAAGGAGTAAAAGACTGAGTCAACCATGCCCAGAATGGGTTTGAAATTCAAACCTGTGACAAGTAAGTGTGATACGCTACCACTCAGCCACTGGGATTGCTTTTGTTATGACTGAATAACTTTTTCGAATTGTGAATAAGGCATCATTTTACGGTGACCATCCATTTACTACAAATGTAAAAAATAATTTTAACTGTGGCACCCCAATCGAGAGAGCGCAATTATGTGTGTCACAGAAATCGATTGATAACACGTGTCCTCCTCAATCAAAGTGTAAGTGTTGCTGTTAAGGCATTGGATCCAAATCCAAAACATGGGTTTACTTTATGCAATTGCCAATTTCATTACTAATACTTATTTATTTGGTTAATATAAGCATATATTACATACATATTACTACAGTTATCATGTGCTCACATGTATTATGTTTCCTTGAGGTTATTTTTGGTACTTGCGCATATTATCGCAAAAATCACCAACTTTATTATAACTCGCCACACAAGTTGGCAGCCCTGATTTCCTATGTATCATACGCATTAACTGGCAACCAGGTCCTTCGTTTCGTATGTCACCAGTAGGTTGCAATAATACGCAAGTACCACATTTTTTTTTACATCTCTAGGGATGTGATATTACTGAGCAAAAAATTTGCTGATGCCCCCATTTTGGAAGGCTACATTATTTTATTTTCATCATTTATGACAAGGAATATTTCTTAGTTAAAAATAAACAAAGAAATAAATAGTATTCTGGGTTCAAGTTTAGTATTGGGGGGGCCACTTTGAATTTAGCGATTTTTCTTCAGATTTGGCGAATTTTTTTCTAAATGTCATGGTGAGATATCGAATTCTTTCTGAAATAAATAATAAAGAATTCCGAAAAAAGTACCTTGGTGAATGGTTTTAGTCACCAAAAAGTTCGTTTTGCACATTATTTTAGTGGTTTCTTTAATACCAAATTATTACAAAAATATAAAAAAAATTATGTAAAATAAAATACATTGTTTAAGATCAATCACAGATATATGGATTTTACATTTAACTCCATTTAATTATCGATCTCTCATTTATTCTTGGTGTTTTTTTTATGCTTTTAAATTTTTTTCTGAAAAGGATGTGTTTTAATTAGTATGGTAAAATCGTAGGACAGTACCCTGGTCTATTTCATTCAATCATAAACTAATCAATCATTTGTGTCATACCTCTTTCATTCAAAACAAGAAAAGTCCTCTTGCCATGCTTCTAAGAAAAACGAGGTTTCGAAAATAGCTTCTTAAAGAAAACAGAAAAAAACGTTTCTTTGAAAATTCAAAAATATGGAAAACATCCAAAATGCATGCTTCAAATTTATCGACGGATTTATTTCCCTTTCACTCTAACAAGCATTCTTTCTTCTTCAAGAAACCATTTTGGAAAGCATGCTTTTCTTTCTAAAAACACGACGAGTGATTTTTTTTCTTTTAAAAGAAAAAAGGTAAAAAAATGATTGATTAGCGTATGAATGAATGAAAACCAGGGGATTGTACTAGTACTTTACCAAATGTTCTATGAATAGTTTTAGGCAAAAAAAAACTTTAACCTTCTACAAAAGAGAAAAAACTATTGAATAATTTTCACAGAATATACTTTTAAGGTGCTTTTCGTTAAGTTAAGCGAATACTTTTGACAAAAATACACAATACTTGGATTAATGAAAGGTACTTACTGCCGCTCAGGTAAATTACTGGAGCACTTGGCACGACAGGGCTTTGTCTGAGTATTTATAGTTAGCATAAAATGATTAGCTTAAACATGAGTATACAGAGGTACGCCATAATTGCAAACCGATTGAAAAGAATTTTGAGCAACACAACCTATGTCATTCAGACCGAGTTACCTACTACCTCCAAATAAGCGCGAAAACGATGTGCGAAGTTACAGTTATAAAATTTTATTGCTGGTAAATAACAATATGTCACACTTTATTACTCCAATTTATTTATCAAAATAGGAATATTTCCAAAATTAAGTTCATTATAAGTGAAAACAGAAGTAAATAATAATGACAGCAAGAAAAGGAACAATGGTTCAATGATCAATTTATTGAGTTGCGACTCGAGAAACTTTCGTTTTCGATTTCAATATCCTTTACTTTTCTTCAACACTCAGAATAAAACGAGGCTATTTACACTTATGAATTAATGAAGCTATATACTTCAAAGAACGAATTATTTTGAGCACACGCTCCGTAAACATAAAGTATTATACAGTTATTTTCTTAACGTAAATGTAAACTACTTAAAATATTCCATAAAATATAAACTAAAAATCTGTTGCCAGGTTCAGAGAGGTTTGAATATTAAGTGCACAAGACAAATATTAAATATTATCCAACAGGAATGGGCTCGATTCATCACTAGAGAGCGCTGCGATCGGCGTGTATCACGTGATTTTCCATGTGCGATCAAGTAAACAATAACAGCCGATCGCTTTACATTTGTGGTTGTGCGCTAACTTTCGAATTTGTGTGCTAATATTATTATTTTATATTCTTTAAATTCTTTTTAGTACTTTAAATATTTTTAATGTATTTTCTAGTCTTTTAATTTTTGTTTAGTGACTAAATATATATAATATATATATAGTTTTAGTTAAAGTATTAGATATTTAAGAGTTTAGTTTATTCTTCAGCTTAGTGTTTTTGTATACTTTTAGGTTCAGTAATTCTTTTTTTTAGTAGTGCCAACCACATTAGGATTTAAATAATTATGCAACGTTCTATTGAACAAAATTTTTTTGCCACTTAATATTGTGATTGTGTCATACGTGTATACAAATTTATATTTAATAAAAAGTAACTAAAGTAAAATTTTTCTTTGTTGATCTGATAAGGAATTGACATAAATTTTGTTTATATTATTTGTTTTAACATGTACAATATTACAATGGACTAAATTCTTATGACATTATGATCTAGTGATATTTGTTTTCAATTGTTTCCCGCCTAACACAAAACACTCTCGTACTTTATTCTGTTACTCTTCGTATAGCTATATTATTCTGTTTGCAAGTTATTTTTGTTGCTTTTACTTCATATATATATATTGTTACAAATTTTATGCACCGAACGCTAAAAATGGTGTAAATAATTTGTTCTGAATGTGTAATTCATTAATATTACTTTCTGTTGTATTTATTTTATGTTAAAATCGCAATATTCCAAGCAATTCCGTGCGTTACATAAAAATGGCGATTCAATGGAAACATAGCCAAGTTGGCATCATTTTTGGCGAACATATTGATACTTCTAAAAAGAAATCTACTAATATCACAATCTTTGATGTAAACGAATTTTTGAGAAAAATTCCAGCAGACTTTAATTGGGCGTGGTACTCGCTGAAACAAAGTATTGTTTTGACTACTTAAAAGTCAGCCAACGATTTAGTTAATACTTCAGATGTTGAATAGGATGAGTGACTGCTGATGGAATACATTAGTTATTTGCATTTCTAGAGTTGTAATGTGTTTTGTTTCAGAGCAGATCGGCTGAAATACATTCATTCGTTCTTTGTAAGCAAAGCTATTCCTTAGCAAATTTTACTATATTTTTTTTACATATAAACTTTTTATAATTATGAAAAAAAAAGCCTGATTTAGTTGTTATTTTTTAATATTCATATAAAGTTTCCTTTTAGCTGTTCTTGAAAATCCATTTCAGTATTATTGTTAGGATATTAAAATTTTTAATATTATTCATTGATTTATTTTTTTTAAATTGTATGGAAATATTTGTGTGGTTTACATCTATTATAGACAATTTATATGTAATTCAATAACTCATAAGAAATAATTTGTAATAAAGAGAATAATCCAATAAAATTTAGTCATTATTTCTAAAAATTATGTATTAACATGATTCCTTTCTTGAACTAAGAGTATTTTCTTTTTAGAACTTTGAAGACGGTCATATTTCTAAAAGAAATTTCAAACCTTCATAAATGATAATTATTAAGTA
>BMAV01009541.1:0-33886 GCA_019973955.1 Trichonephila inaurata madagascariensis | reverse complement strand
ACTTTTTTAAAATTTTATAATCTACAAATTTTATAAAATATTGTACAAAAAAGTCATTATATTTTCATAAAAACAGAAAAAATTTATTTTAATTAATTCAGTACTTTTAATATATGTATAAATTAATTTATAAAATTTTGAATTCTACCAATTAAATGTGCAAACACTCTTTCAAACTATTAAATTATTTTTTATTAAAGTTTTCCCAAAGTACCTATATATTTCCTCATTTTTTAATTTTTGACTGTTGGTTTTAAATTTCATACACAAAAACTCTTAATATTTAAATTTTTTAAAATATTTTTTTCCATAAAGCTTTTTTTTTTAAATCAGAATAAATGTTAAATTTAAATTTTTTGTATCTTAAATCTAAACATTTGTTAAATTTCCCAGAAAGTACAGCATGAAATGAACAAAATTGATTTAATTTAAATATATTCTTCATTTTTACTTTTAATTAAAAAAAAGCAGATATGTTTAAAAAAAAATAAATATCTAAAAGCCACCATTATTTAAATTAAAATTATCTAAAGGATTCTTTTTTATTTACCTTTTAAATTCTGGGGAAGTCATTTAAGGAAAAAAGATTAATATTTTTATACTCTTTATGATTTCTCTAAGTAATACAGTTTAATTAGAATGGAATATTAACTTAAGTAATTTCTGTATTTACATGGAATCAAGCCTCTCATTTCAGTTTTCTATTAGAGGATATTTTTTTTTCAAAATCCTGGACTCATCTAGACTGTATTAAAAATGTATCAATCTAAGAGGGAACAAAATGTATTAAAGTAAAAGGCTTTTAAGAAAATAATTTTCCGAACTTTGAAAATGCTAGAAAATTTTAGAGTCAATAAAGTTCTAAAGAAAACAATTAGAATTGAAAAAAATAAATTAAATAAATAAATTAATAATTAAAATAAACAAATAAATTTAAGGAAAATTGAAAAGATAAACAATTTATAAGAACCATAAAATTTAATAAGCCCAGTGGCTAAGTGATAGCTATCGGCTGCCACCCAAAGGTCGGTTTAAATCCCGGACTGGGTAAAAGGGCGATTCAGCCTTACATTCCTTCAGTGGATTGATAAATGGATTTTTTTTGGGACTTAAAAATTGGGGTTTCAAATCAGTCTGACCACCCCGACCGGTTTTATCTGCTCTGCATTTTCAGTGCCGAGGTCATGGAAACTGAGATTGACACAGTGGGGTTTTGACCCTCATGGGCAATTGCGCCACTGTTTAGTTTATTTTTATATAATATTAACAGGAATTTTACGCTTATTTTTTGTCCATTAAGTGTTATTGACAAAAGTAGAGCTTCAGTTTTTAGTGTATATTTTTTTTTTCCTCATATTTTGTTTTTCATTTCCCTATATATTTATTTGGGAAAAAATTTTTTAAAAATAAAATGAATTGACATTAGAATAAACTCGTAAAAGTTTTAATTCACATACATGTAATTTCTAAAATTTTTCCTTTTAAAATTTGGGTTTTTCCGCCCAAAAATTTTTTTAAGGTTCTTATGAAACTTTAAAAACCCCCTGGGGCTTTTGAAAAAAGTTTTTTTTCAATCCATATATAAATATATTACCTATACTTATTTTTTTATACTTTTCGTGAATTCCCCAAATTTCAAAAAAATGGGGAAACCAAGCCCAAAAAACGGAAAAAACCCATAAAAGCGGGAGCCGAAAAATAGCTGTTGATCCACCCAACAGGGGGTGTGAATCTATTTCTTGTTAAAAAATTTTTTGGGGCCTAATAAATTTGAAAATTTTTTTCCATCCAAGTATCTTATTAAATCTTTTTTGCATTTTTTTTTTGGGGTGGATAAAAATTTTTTCCCACATTAAGATTTTTTTTTTCCTACATTATAAAAAAAATTTCCTATTTAAATCTTTAAAAAATTTTTTTAAAAAACATTTAGATATCCCAAAGGGAAAAAAATTAAAAGGGGCCTTTTAAAAGAAAGACATTTCTTGGGAACACAGTTAAAGTTATTAGACGGGTAATAGGCCCCTTCCCCGATTTTGGGGGTTCCCAACATTCACACCTCGACTGCCTTTTTATAAGAACGTTGTTTGGGTGTCTCTGCTATTTTTTTTTGGTTTTTTATCTAATTACAATTTTCCTTTCCCCGGGGGAAAAAAAAGAAAAAAAAACATTCTTCCCCCAAGACTATTTTTGTGAAATTTTAAAAAATGACATATTTTTCCCAAATTAAAATGGAAAATTTTTAGTATCGGAAAAAAAAAATCCCCTCACACATGTCTATAAAAAAACCGGATGATGATAAAAGGAAAAAGTTTTTTCAGAAATGAAAAAAAAAAAAAACTTTTATAAGCATCTTTTTAGACATTGATCTGACTTTTTTTTTACACTATTTTTAAAAAAAAAGAATAATATAAAATTTTTCAACCCCATGGGTTTTAAAAAAGGGAAACCAAAAATGAAATGCTTCTTTTTGCCAAAAAGTTTGGGGAAAAAAGGATGAGCTCATGATAAGTTTTTAAAAAAAAAAAAAATAAAAAACTGAAAGCATTTAATATTTAATTCATATGGGAAAAAAAAAAAGCTTGTTGAAAAAAAGGTTTTTTTAAAAAGTACTTTTTTGTGTTTTTTTTCAGCATTTAAAAAATTTATTTAAAATTAAATAAAAGGGAAATTTTTTTTTTTAAAAAAAAAAAATATATTTTCAAAAAGTATGCTTAGAAAATTCTATTAACAGTTTTTTAAAAATTCCCAAAACCCCAAAATTTTCCCAAATACCTTATCCCTGGTTTATTTTCCCAATTTTAAAAAATATTCAGGAAAAAAATTTATAATTTCTAAAAAGAAATGAAAAAGTACCCATCAACTTTTTTTCTTAGCCAACCCGTTACACTAAAAAAATCTGTGGATAAGTATGAGAATTCCAAATCCTTTTAGTAAATTTTCCCCCTTTTAATAAAAAAAAATTTATTGTTTAAAAAGAAATTATTTTAAAACAAAAAAGAGGAAAATTTTAAAAAGGGCTATTTACTAAAACAAAAAGTATTTTTGAATAAGCCTTTGGGTAAAAACAATTTGAAGTTAGTGTATGAACCTTATCATTTTTTGGATTGCAAAAATCCATGAAAAAAAAAGGGGTAATATTTCGTAACTGTCCTTTCTTGGATCTATTAAGTAAGCTTCAAACTCAGCGACGTAATTTTAAAGTTCTCAATACATTTCAAGAAAATACTTAATGGTGTATACATTTAATTCCTGAATGCAGAAAAATACAAGTTGTTTTCCCTTTTACTACCAGGGTTTAATCCAGTAAATAAAAAGAACTCGTAAAACCATTTAATGCATCCCTGAGTGAAGCAGTACACAAACAAAGAGCCATGAATGGTTAAATCTTTAGAAATTTTAAATTCATGGCACGCTTTTTGTTGTCTTGTTTAATTTTTGTTTATTTATTTATTCCCCATCCCCCCCTCCTTTACGATAAAATAAACCCAGAATGTTTTGCTTTAAAAATCAATTTAGAGTTTAAAAAATACCTAAAGGATTGTATATGATTGTCTTGAAATGGTATTTCTTAAATTTTTATCATTTTGCAATGTTTATCCTTTTACTATATGTTAATTTTTATTTTTCTCCTTTTTTGTCCTGAACAGTCAATAAACTACAAAAAAAAAAAAAGGTTTTTCAATAATTAAATGCTTAACAAAATGGATATATGCAAATCTTTAAATGTTTTTTACAACTTTTTTTTATAATATTTTACATGTTTTTTTGATTTACTGAGAAACACAATTCATGAGTCTTATGCCTTGTATGGTTTGAATCTTTATTAAATGACAATAATGTTGCCTAGAGTGTTTACTTTATTTGTTTTCAATTAGCGGTACTCCACATGTGATTATAGGCATCGGACCGTGGCTTGCCTTGTCACGAGTTCGATCCCAGTACCACTAAAGACCCGCCGTGTAGGGCAGCGATGCACGTAAATCTGTCGAGATCTGAAACGTCCTCCCGTTGGTGTGGTGTGGTAGTTAGGAGAGGGGGGTGCCAGCTCAGGTGTCGTCCACGTCACTTGACCATGGTTCAAAATTACGTGGTCCGTCGCCAAAAGCCCTCGTGTAGCTAAACAGTGTGACGTTAATGATCAATCAATCAAACTCCACATGTGATGCATAAAATGAAGAAAACATTAAATTGATCCGTGATAAATTTCCGGCACAAATATAGAGCTTTTTTTGTTCAGTTTATCCAAAAAATAAAGGTACTATGAGATCGTTTAAGTATACGAATAATGTCCAAAATGACGGTTTAAAACCTTTTTTAGAAATACTAAAAATTAGTATTGCAAAACTTAAATTCAATATATACATAGGTTATAGACATTCTAATTTATTTCAAGAGGTTTATGGTTAAAAAATAGCATAATTAAATAAAAATTCTAAGCTCCTCGAAGAACAAAATAGGGAACAACCATATTCTAAAATGCTTTAGAACATATTTATTTTATTTGCCCATTTCCTCTTTTTCAAAGTAGCAACTGCGTTATTTCAACAAAAATTTTATGATAACAAGATTCTCTCTCCATCAGTAATCTTAACGTTAGATTTATTCGTATGATATTTTTATTAAGTAATTGAATATATCAATGAAGTTTTACAGCAGTAAAGTATTTTCATTTCTCGCTTTTCTAAAGTGTTTTGCATCAAGCATAATGGTCAAATAAAAGTAATACACTTTTTTTGCACATTTTTTTTTATTTTCGTTTTTATTTTTTAAGTTTAAATGTTCGATAGAATAACAAAACGGGAAAAATAATTTCATATCACAACAAATTTGAATGCAATTATAAGTATAATTTCTGAAAGATTAAAGTGTTACCACATACACTTGTAACATTTTAACTGATTAATTTTTCTCATTGTATTGCAATTTAATGTTTCTTTTCTTTTTAGACACACTTTTAAAAATGCAACTTAATAAGAATGAAATAAAATGAATAAAATATGTAAATACACGGTATATAAAATATCAGGAATCATATTCATTCTATTTTGCTGCTAAAATATTCTGTATGATTCTTTAAAATATGTTCCATGAGTTTTAAGTTACTCTTCATGCACATTTCAAGAGAAAAGTACCATGCAGCCTGAATATTTGAGTACTGCAAATGTTCTTCAGGCAATATAACAATGAATAGCTCTGAATAGCTCTGGCTCTGTGTGCATTGTAACATTATAAAATTTATATTTTAGTACACAATCGTTATAATGCAAGTATACAAGTCTGCGTGCAGACGATCATCTTTCATATTTATGCAAAAATCGCTAAGCGAATCACGTCTTTCTGAACAAATACTATTTTTTATTGTTTCCTCTTAAGTCACAAATTAAAATTATATAAGTAAAAAAACACTTGAATATTACATAAAATAATACAAATATTTATAACTTGAGAACAAATCGTTTACGTTAAAAGTCTGCGTACACTGGAAAAAAGCTTTACAATAATGGATTATAACTGAAAGTTAATATTTTTTAAGGTATTATGTTCTTTCTATAACCCTCTCAACATATTTGACAGAGATTCAACAAGTTCAAGAAATTCAATAGTTGTTTCATCTGTGTGGCTATTTTATCCCATTCTTCTACAATGATAGATTTGAGCATTCCCTTTAATGTTCTAACGTTCTTGATCATTCACTCGAGTATATCCACAAATGCTGTACTGTTCTCAGGTCGGGTGACTGAGGTGACTAACGAAATAGGTTTGGAACATGGTAAAACACCCATGACTTCGCAGTGTAAGCCATTTGCTTGGTACCCTTGCTCTGCTGAAAGTAAAATCATCACTCACCTCAAGTTTCTCCGCACTTGCCCTCATATTTTATTTAAATCAGATTTAAGTAACCAATTTTGTACACTGTTGATTCAATAAATTCCACATTATCAACCAAAAGACTTTCTATGCACCCCTCCAAACATTATACATCCTTCGCCATGTTTGATAATCGAAAAAGATTCTCTTTCTTAAGATCTGTGCAGGAATTTTTGCAAGTATATTTGTGACCTTTTTGATGCTAAAAATGCAAATATTACTCTCAGTTGAATATATTATATTTTCCCAATAATTATGTGCCCTATTTCGGTGTTTTTTTGGCAAAAGTCATTCTCTTAACTTTTTACTCGAGAAATGAATGACTTCTTGAATGCCACTCGGCCATGATAGTCACTCTTTTTTCAGTTCTTTTCGAATTCTAGTTAAAGTCACACATTTTTGCAATATTTCAGCAACACTTTTAGCTATTTGTAAAGTTGATAGTCTTGGATTTATTTTTTATAGCGTATTACAAAAGCAAGATTCTGGAGGTGTCACTTCAGACGGACGACGGAATCTTAGATTAGATGTTAAAATCTTAATTGATTTGTAGTTTATGAACACTTTTTGAATCAATAAATGTTTTCTATTAAGGTATCCGACTATATATATATATATATATATATATATATATATATATATATATATATATATACATTTGGAACCGTGATTTTGCAACAGGCCATAAATGGATAATTTTCATGCTATGTAGTGTCACTTAGATTAGAATACATGTATATAATTATTTTAAGGACATTTTAACGAAAAAAAATTATTTAAATACAATATTTTGGTAAAAATTTAACTTAAAAATAATCTTTTTACAAAATGTTCTCCTTTTGTGAAAAATGCTTCTATTATAATAATATTTTGAGTGAATATAGCTCAGACCTCTCTACAGAGACTCAACTAGAATTTTTGAAATATAAAACTTAGAAATGGGTTTATCCATATTTTACGACAACAGAGGGGAGCAATTTTAAGAAAAAAACGCCAATAATTATATTTCAATCGGTGGTAACTCTGAAAATAAGGAGAATTTTTCAAAAATCATAGTTCAGACTCTGTAGAGAGGTCTGAGCTATATGCAGGCAAAATAGTATTATAATAGAAGCATTTTTCACAAAAGGAGAACATTTTTAAAAAAGATTATTCTAAGTTAATTTTTTGCCAAAATATTGTACTTAAATAATTTTTTTGTCAAAATGTCCTTAAAACAATTTTGTGCATGTATTCTAATCTGAGTGACAATACATATCCTGAAAATTATCCATTTAGGCGCTTTTGTAAAATCATGGTTCCGAACGTAGTCGGATACCTAAACAGTTTCAGCAATTGTTTTAAAAATTTTCTCCTTTTCTAAAGACATATGATGATTTTTGTTTCAACAATATATCGATCTCTCTTCTATTACCTGCCATAGAATCACACGAGCTTTCAAAACTCAAATGCAAAATAAATCGTAAAAGAAGCTTATATTACTTCAAAACACGATTTTGTGCAATAATTTTACAATAAAAATTTTTTAGAGTTCTATTTTATAAGTGTACGCAGACTTTTGGCGGAGTTGTTGGTGATTATGTGGTAGTCATTGTTGTTTTTCATGTTAAGCTGAATTTAGTTTCTGTTGTTTGAATATGAAAATTTTGAAAAATCTCTGACAGGTATGTTGATTTTTAAAGCTAGATTTTTATAGTAATTATAGCATAAACACGTAAGATAATTGCCAGTGCGCAGACTTTTGGAGGCAAGTGTGTGTAACATATTCATTAATTAAGACGCAGCTACATTAATACGAAATATTTGTATTTCTTTAAGTTGTAATAACAAGGCTCTAGATTTGGATGAGAGAAAGTTTAATCAAATGACGAGCCTTAATTTAATTTAATATTAAATATAAAAACGGCCTTATATATGTGAATTTCTTTTTCTCTATTTAAGTCGAGATTTAAAATAATAAAACAGTAATTTCTTAATACACATGCATTGAAATGCAGTAGCTACTAGATAAATGGTTCTTGATATAAGTAATACTTGAACATTATCCAGAACAAACAATTCACAAAGTCAAAACAAATAATTTCCCTTGAAGTTTCAATAATTTCAAAACACATAGTTCAAATTTTCCTTAAGACCATGTTAAAAATTATATCTCACTTTTATAAGAGGATTTTTTGTTGTAGTAATTACCATGTTTATTCAATGTAAGAAATTATGCACATCTTTTATTAAAAGTACTAAGATTCATTGCATACACATCAATTTATAAATTAAATAAAATAAATATTTTGTTACCATAGCATTAACCCGAATTATTCTCGTATAAAATCATATTGTGGTAAAAAAAGTCGTAAAGTAAATATATTTAAATGATCGTCGTATTTTCTTTTCTTCACTCCACAAGAAATCAAAGAGGTTTCTATTATGCTTTCTTGTATTCCTTCAAAAAAATGTTGACCTTCCTGCTGTTTTTCTAGTAATTGTATTTTTTGCCACAATTGTTGTCAAACCAAATAATACAACCAAATTATGTCAAAGGAAGAAAAAACCTCAGCCATAAAAGGTTTTTCTAATTTTTGTTTCGTCTTCTTTATCAAAACATTTTTTTCCTGAATATTTTTTTTCAAAATTACGCAAATGCTTGCAGAAAAAATTGTAACAGGAAGTATATGTACATAAGTACATTAATACATTTATTAGGCACATATTGGGGATTCCACAGTAACTACGGTTCAACTAAAAAGAAATGTCAGAAATTTTCTGAAAGATGCTCGTAAATAAATTACTTGTTTCTCAATCCACGTTCGCCTTTGTTTAATGATGCATGACTTATTTCTAAGTAATGATAAATTTTTGAAGCCATAAAATAATTAAACAATTTTTTGTGCGCTTTATGCATTATTATTATTTTATTACTAGCGTCTTTTAAAGTCTTTAGTAGTTTTTTCTTAAATTCTTTTGAGGAATAACATGAGAAAAGTTTCATAATAGTAAAAGTTTGTGTACATTTTAATCTATAAGAGTTTCTGAATGCATTTTTGGACAGAAAAAAAATCTTGTCTATTAAAATATTTATTTATTTAGTACTAATGTTGTTGTTGTTGATGTCGTGTATGACAGAGTGCAGAGGTTGTAATAATAAAACCAATTAGATATAATCAGATATTGCCAAAAGCGTGAATCACTTCTGTAGCAACATCCATGGCACGATCAGAGTAAAGAATGTCATTCATTCTTTCCTAGAGATTTGTACAAATTATTAATATAATATAAACTTTCTGAATTTATATTGTTCGATACATTGTGGTTCCCAGTTGACTACTTAGATAATTAAGAATTATTATTTTTAATTCGACAGATAATTTTACATATATTTTTGTTTTCTTTTTGAAAGAAAATCGTTTAAACATACGTTGTTTAATATTTTTTTCAGCTTAAATTATACAATTATATTCATTAAATCCTAATATTTATTTAAGCAAATACAATATTTACATTTCAGATATATGAACATAATTTTATTCCTTCTGGTATAAAATTCTATTAAAAATGTTCATAAAATTGCATTAAACTCGAAATGTTTGCTGTATTTGCTGAAATTTCTCAATTAGAGTAATTCTATCTGATATGATAGCAACTACTCTTTTCCCACTTTTTTCTTTTTGGAAATCGATGACCTTTCTCTTCTATTTTATTTGTTGTGAACTCATTTTTACTTGTTAGGAAACAATCTACAGGTAGCAGGCGTATGTCTGCAATGTTGGAAACAAAGAAGATCATTCGAAGAGGAATGTGATATGGGCAGAATATTTTTTCTGTTTTTATTATTTTATTCATCGTGAAGACAGATTCTGTAAAGGAAATAATTGCATCCGTTTTATTATGCTCAACAAAGATTTCCGATTCTCCGTTGTCTTTGAAAAGTATCTTGGCTGCTGTATAACATTAGTTAAAGTATATTCTAATACATAAAATAGTTAGCACAAATCTATTTAAATGCGAAATACGTCTACAAATGTACAATTTGTACAACAGAATATTTTTAAAATTTTTATAAAGGAATAAGTGGTGGTATTACATATCCATTATTTTTGGAAGTTTGGATACATTTATTATAATAATGTATAAACGAAAATATTAAATATATTTAAACCAAAATAATAAGTGTAAACGACATTAAAAAGTCATATGTAGTCTTCATTAAAAAATATGATGCATTGTGAATCCTAGTTTTATAGATTTACAAGCTGGTATACCCGTTCTATGCACGAGTGAATTGAAAAATTAATCAATACAAATTGAAGGGTAAAGAAGTTTTTGATGAGTTAATTTTATGTGAATTGAAAATTAAACAACAACAAAAAGCTTTTTGCATATCTCAGCTGAACAAAAAACCGCTATTTGTTAAATTTTAAGTCTTGAGATCTAATAGCTAATAAAAAGGATTTTTTTTAAAAAAATTTATAACGCCCCGTAATTCTATTGTGGGTTGATTTTTGAAAACATCTTCTTAAGCTGATCTCAGCTCAGCAAAAGTAACATATTGTTATGAATTTTGTGTAAATAGTGTAAATAATTTGTATTTGAGTGTTTAATGCATTTATATTACTCTATGTTATGTTTATTTCATGTTAAAATTGTACCATTCACAAGCAATGCCGGCCCCTTACGTTATAATGGCGATTCAATAACTTGGCGAAATCTTGGCGCTACAGCCAGGTTGGCATCATTTTGGGCGACCAAGTTGGCTGCCAATTTGGCGACCATGTTGGCGAGTTCGGAACCCTCTGGAATCTTCTAGAAAGTAATGGATCTCTCCACTAATGTAACGAGTGGCTATATTTCTGGAAGTTTCTGTCGCGCTAATAAATAAGATGCTCGCCGGGACGGCGAGGAGTCTGGATTAAACCAGCGAGTAGTGAGGATTGTTTTGACTAGCGATTTGCTCGGCTGTGCTTGTGAATAATCTTTACTTACGTTTATTTTTAAACACTGATTATATTGTGTTTGATTGCTGTTGAAAGTGTGAAGACCTTCGAATATTTACTCTGTGAATATTGCTGCTGAATCCTGTGTTTAAAGGATTGGACTTTTAATAATAAATTCACATCGCTCTTAAAGAACTGTTTATTTTCTTTGTAACTGTTTTGCATATAATCCTCGAACCCTCTGATCTCCGTAACAATATTGTTACAAATTTTGTGTAACGAACGTTTAAAGTAGTATAAATAATTTATATTTGGATGTGTAATACGTTAACATTAATTTCTGTTGTATTAATTTGATGTTAAAATTGCAAAATTCGCAAGCAACGCGTCTTTCCTTACATTATATTGACAATTCAATGGAAACATAGCGAAATGTTGGCGATACGGCCAAGTTGGCATCAATTTGACGATCATTTTGGCAACTTGGCTATTAATTGAACGTTGTAGAAAACGATATGCTGTAATGCCACCTGGTGGGGAGCTGCAACAAAGGAATAGCCCAAAACCCTTCTCCACAAAAAATATATATACATACCAATTTTCATAGTGATCGGTTGAATGGTGTTGGAGTGACAATCATATATATATATACAATCATCCATTTATATATATATATATATATATATATATATATATGAATTCATAATACTCATCCAACAATCTATAGTTGAAATATTCTTAAGTAGCTTTACATTTAATATGCATGAGATTATTATATTGAAATTTTAAATAATAAAATTATTTGTGCATATGATTGCTTCATTCTAAGTAATGAATCTCTGAGGCCTACTATTAAAATGGCAAGAAAATGTTTTTGGAATCTAAAAGAGGAGAACAGGGCCTTTAATTTGGAAAGGAAAGATCTACCAATGCATAAAAATATCACGAAATACTTAAATTTAGACACATACGCGATTTTTAATTTTCTTTTCTTTTAAAACTTTGCCACTCGTTGTCTTCAATGTTTCTCTTTTTATACGGCATTATACGCGCTTAGCCCGAGCTCTGTGCTCTCATTTATAATTATAAAATCCAACTAGAGTTAAGAATTTTTTTACGCGTTTTCTAAGCCCTGAATAAAACTACGGCATCCAAAGGAAGTAACTATATACTAATTTACGGCATCTTGGAAGAAACTGAGTGTATTTTTGGTATCGAATGAAAATTTGTGAATTCGTTTTATACGTTTCGGTTATTGCAGGGTACATTAAAAATAATCTTGTGAGGTAAAGAATTGAAATTTAAAAAGATGAAAAATATTCAAACCTTGTAATCCAGCGTAATATATTACTATGTTGGCCATATTGCTGAGATGAAAAGACAAGTACAGGGTGATATCAAAATAAAAATAAAAAAAAATTAATAGTCCATCGAAATACTGTGTACTATCGAACTAAATTTATTTTTGAAAGGTTGACGTAAGAAACTGCCCAGGAGGATACAGATGAAACTTTTATAGCTAGCTATGGGTGATTCAACTAATTCATAATTGGCTACAACTGGCACAACAAAATGGAGAATGGAGAGATATCAAATGTAAATAATTAATTTATGTTTTTTATTATAAGAGACTTATGGTTATGAGAGAATAATGTAACTATCTCAATGAAACAATTTTCTTTTCTGAGTTAGAGTTTTATTTACGCGGCTCTATAAAGCTGCACGAGGGCTATCCCTGATGAACTTCGTAATTTAAACCATGGCCAAGTGACGAGGACCACCTCTGAGCTGGCACATCCTCTCCTAACTTCCCCACTACGTCAATGGCAGGACGTTTGAACCTCGACGTATTTAACGTGCACCAGTCCCCTCTGCATGGTGAGTCTTCAGTGGTACAGGCTAGAACTAATGTCATGCCAGTTACGAGTCCATGACCTTGATCACTAGGTTACAGAGGTCACTTTCTTTTATGAGTAAATGAGACTGGCTTCTTTTAGAAAGAACCTAAATAAATTTATCTCACGTACAGAATGAGTGAGTGAGGAAATATTAACGTCACACTGTTCAACTACACGAGGGCGTTTGGCGATGGACCTAGCCATGGTCAAGTGAAGAGGAGGACACCTGAGCTGGCACCTCCCTCTCCTAACTAACACACCACACCAACGGGATCTCACGTACAGAAAAGAAATTCCTGTATGGAAGGTTTTGTAAAGACGTATTGTTAGCGATTATCAGTGGGATTGCTATTGGTGATTTCAGATCTTATCTGCCTTAAAACCCAGGAATAAAATACTGGAAACTAATTTAGTACTAATTTGGAATTCAAATCATTAGGTTTGGGTAATAGCTTCCATCTCTAATCCATTATTGGTCGGTCAAAATCAAGTATTAAAGAGAACATATTAGTTTTCAAGGAACATGTTTTTTTTTTCTAAAAAAAGATTGTTTGCTGCGTGTCGAATTTATCAGATTTTGTGAAGACACTGAAGTAATTCTTTAATTTTTTATATCTGGTATATATTTGTATGAAGAATATTACTATTATGCACAATTTTATAACTGTTGTTTTGTTAATCTGTCAACTTAATAAAAGAAAATTGGCATATGTATTCATATATAAAAAAAAAAACTGTATCTATCATAATATATGTAAATTCAAATTAAGACATTTCATTGGACCCAACTAGTGTAATTTCGACTGTGTTCCTCTATAATAAAGCCTTTGAAAATAATATTGGATATAATAATTTTAGATAACTCACATGTCTCTACTCCAAAATTCTTAACTACAGGAACAGTTACTTTCATTGTAAGAAGTAATGCAGAGATGAAACTCATGTTTCCCATAAATGAAATTTTCTAAGGCAGAAAATTAAATAAGAACAAACTTATGATGTACAAGTTTTCAAAATGTCAACAGGATGCAAGTACGTTAAATTAAATGACATAACCCTTATATTAAGGCAAATGAACATTAAATATTTTTTTCTGAAACTTATCCATTATACTACCAAGAAATATACTTTCTCTAAAGCTATAAACTTAAGGAAGGATGGTACAGATGTTTCGCATTTTATGTTAATTTTTAATGGATGCTCGAAAATGAATTGTGTAGAGGTTTTGCGGTAAGGAAATTAGAATTTTATGTCCTTTCTTTTTATCGTTCTTTTGGTAATTCTCTTAAAACATAACTAGAAAAATAAAGAAGGGGAAAAAGTTTAAGCATCCATAGACATCAGTTTTGCAATTAACTGGAATGAAAATTTTGCATCATAAAATATGGGATAAATTTTATTTTTAAATAGTAAAGCCAATTATGAAAATACAGCTCAAAACGTTGGGAAAGCATACAGTTTTGACGAAATTATGTAAGAACGTCAAAAGTAGATACTGCATTAGAGTGTATAGAGAGGACATCATAAAACAGTGGATTACTTTATACGAAAAACAGCGGTAATAACATCAAAATCAAAAGATGAGTGGAAATAAATACCGGTGCTTATGTTTGAATTTCAAAGAAGTTTCTCTGTTTTACCTTCAGTGCAAAGATAGTGCTTTTTTTTTAGTTTTTTGGATGAGAAAATATTAAAAAAAATGGATAAAACATATAATTTATGAGACAATGACCTTTATAAGAGAGAGAGAGAGAGAAAAAAAAAAAAGAACTTACTAAATTTTCAAGGAGTTTAATATATAAGTTGTGGACTCGATGTAAGTAAAAAAGAATATAGATGTAAGGCAGCGTTCTAAAATTGTAGGGCGCCCCTTGGGGTGTGATAATCTTTGTGGGGAGCGAGCATTATAAAAAGTCAAAGATAAAAGATTATTTTTTAAAAAATTATTAATTTAATTAAAGGGAGCAAAACAAAATACATTCTAAACTATGCAAAGTAATATAATGCTCTTATGCTTTTACTAAAAAGTAACTTAAAATATTTATTACTTAAAAGTAACACATACAAAATTCAATGATTATATTGATAATTGGTAAGGTTTATAAATAAGGTCGTTTTGTATAGCTTCAGGGTAAAACTCCATTAATATTGCATTCAATATTAATGGATTGTATAAGGGGTGCATTATGAAGATTATGATTAAAAATTGGGTCGCTAATATTGAAAGTTTGAGAAGCACTGATGTAAGATTTAGGGACATCTCAGGCAGGCAAACATCTTCAACGGGTTATTACTTTAACTCAAGATCGGTTTTTGATATTAATAGCTCAGCGAAAATGTGTACAATGTAATCCGGCTGCAAATATTATTTGCAATGACAATTCGACAGATTTGATTGGATCCTGATTTGAACCATTCAATCCTAAATATCTTCTTAAGGTAATTTCTACAAGGTAACATATGTATACAAGGTATGTCTTGTAAGGTATACCTAAGCAAATGGTATATATTCCTTCTACTTACACACACCCCATAATCTGCAATAAATAAATCGCATATCAGAGAGAATTAAAGCAACATGACAGGTTGCAAATGGTTTTCACTGATAACCCTTTACATTGTGAAAACCGTTGTATTCTAGTTAGGAAGAGAAAAACACACTGAACTATACGAAAGAAATTAGGTTTGCATGAAACACATCTCGGTATAGACGAATGGAACTAATGTCACATATGCTAAAACACGAATAGACCGATATAGAAATCGGTATATGGCTTGAAAGGAAAGTTTAAAAGTTCAATGATCTACAGAATGCAATGATCCCGAATGAAGCGTAAAATATATCTTAGTTGGCACGCGCCTTTTAGAAATGTATTCTTTTTATGCAAGTCATATATCTCTATTGGAATACTACATGCTTGAAAAAGGAAAGATGTAGTTTATGAAACAATAAGCAGACTCTTTAATTTAATCAGTTCAAGATTTCCTTAACCCGCAGTCACTCGTGCCTTTTTTTGCTACCGTCGTTACTCGCGAGGTGTAGAGAACACCCCAAACTTTTAACACGTGTATTTAATTATGAAAATAAAATTAAGTCATTATGATACATATTTATAAAGTACAAGATGTTTTTTGTACTACAGAAATAAAATTATTAAATTTATTGCATACAAATGAGACTAACATTAATTTAAACTAAACATTCAAAATTTTCATTTTAAAACACATAATTTTATATTTTTTCATAAACCAGTAAAACGTATATACTAGTAATAAATATAATTTATAATTAATGAGATAATGATTATTGAAAGTAGAAAAATAAAATTTTAATCATTTTCCAAGCATTCAGAGCAGACTGTATACATATGCTCAACTTCTCAGCCCCCAGATAAACTTTTGAAGGTCATTACATTCCAATCGTTCGAGAAAGAAGGATTGCATCAGGTCTGAAGATTTAATGAACTAAAATGTGCAGCTACAGAAAAAATTGTGGTTCTGCGCATTCTTTTTAGAATCCTGGGAGGATTTTCTTGTTGCTGGGGTGTACAGAACACCCCGCGCGAGTGATCGCGGGTTAATCTCTTAGACAAAATTTGCAACAGGATCTGCATCTCCCTTCAATTTTTCAGGACATGCACTTTTCGTTTTTTTATAAGCTGCTAAAAAAATTTCAAAGGTCTTACAGGTCTCAAAACAGCACCGCAGTAATAGATAATCAACTATACCTTTCTCTCGTTTTATATTCAATCATAACTGTCCAGTGTGAAGTTTATTTTTTCATGTACTTACCCAATACCATTATCATGTGTTCAATTGTACTCACACACACACACACACACAACAACATATATATATATATATATATATATATATATATATATATATATATATATATATATATATATATATATATATATATATATATATATATATATATATATATATATATAAATGCATTTGTTATGTTTCGTTAATTAATTTTAGCTAATTTACTTACTTGTGATTCCTTTTAGCGAAACTTCGTTAAAAGTGTAAGGAAATGTGTGTGCATGTTGCTATTCTTTCATAAGTCAGAACATAAGCAAATACTAATTTGTTTTGTTGATCAACGCTATCCTAAATAAATCATTGAAAGTAAGCAGTAACGAGCAATGCTGTAATAATAATTATTGAAGAAACACATGGGTAGAAATTATAAATGTAGTTACATGTACTGCTAATGAAAGTTTCCAATTAGTTCCTGTGTGTTTTCTTCAAATGTTTACATTAATCAAAGCTTTTAATAGCTTTTACTCGAGAAATTAATTAATCATACCATTCAGAATAAAAACTTTTTCCCCTTATAACGAGTAATTATCTAAGAGGGTTTATGAGTTAATCAGAAGTAATAAATAAATGCTTTACAGATTTAGTACTGTTCAAAAATAAATTATGTTTATTGAAGAAAGAGAGACTTATGTTTTCTCATTTATGGAACATAATGCAAATATTTTATAGTTCTTAAACATAGCTTTGAATAAGTAATATATAAGGAGGGATCGAGAATTTTTTGTTTTTCTTACTTCTAAAGCAAAGTTGCCTCTTTCACTTGTGCTAAAATTATATTCGAAACATGTCATGTAGATTCACGTAGTAGGGGTTTCACTACTAGACCTACATACTTGTAAGATGTTTAGAGGTACAGCGATGACAAGGAATCACGCAGGAATGTAGGTTAGCAAATTCCGCAGTTGTGAGCTATGGCTCAAAGAAGCAAAGAAAAAACAACAACACACTAATGGAACAGAAAACATTTTATTGAAAGGTTGTACTACAACAGGTGTTCTAATACTCGTACTTGGGTTGTCTTCTACTAGACATAAGAGCTTCATTGCCGCTCTCATTAAAGAACACGTCTTCAGTAACCTTCTGCTTACACTTGCGAAGGTCGTGAAATGTGGAATATGCCAGTTTGGATAACGAGTGGCGTGCCTTTTACAATCCGCATTTCCATGCACGATCAGCATGCTGACTAGTTCCTTCTTTGAATACGGGCTTATCCTGCTACACATGGAAACGGATCGCAAATAACAACTTCCAGCAGGATCCGTGTTTAAAAAAATTCGGTTCAGCGCCATTTACTTCAACTGCCGGGAGAAACCTTCCAGAACATAAGGAATTCCCTGCAGGAACTCCTGTATCGTATCCTGTAGAACAACCTTTCAATAAAATGTTTTCTGTCCCATTGATGTGTTGCTGTTTCTGTTCTTTTTCGTTGTTTCTTTGAGCCATAGCTCTCAACTACGGCATTTGCGACCCTGTATTCCTGTGTGATTCCGAGTCATCTGCATCCCCCTACATACCTTGCAAGTTTGTCGGTCTTGCGAATCACCCTGTATATTCAAGAAATGTAGAAAAATTCTTGTATTTTTCTGGATAAAAATAGTCTAGTATTTTACTTTTACTCTACATTCATATTTAAATACGTTTGTTGTAATATTGAAGCAGTATCTCACCGCTTGGGTGTGATAAAAAAAACTTTAGAAATTGGTATCTAAAGCATTTATTACATTATAATCTGAAAGGTCAGTTGACGCGTTTGCAGTTGTTACTGAATCAGAGACTTCATAGTCATCACTGTCCAAACCTGTTAGTTTTATGATGACCAATACCGTGTTTAGTTTGGGTAGTGAGGAGCAGGAAAAACTATATATATATATATATATATATATACATTATTTTAGAGTCAGAAACAGACAGTTTTTAAAAAGGATCTTTATTTGATCAAAGTTAGACATCATCTGACGCAAGATGCAGAGAGAGAAAAAAGCACGCCACCGAATCTTAAGTGGATTAAACACTTAAAACACCGATTGCGGCGTTCATGAGTGCTCTTGAAAGTTAATGCTGATATATAGGGCTATTAAATATAACGATCTGGAATTAGACTTTTTTGTTGGCTAGGCCATGTGTTCGGAAGAAATAAATGGGTCATTAGTTTGATACTTTAAGAGGTGAGGAGGTAATATAAAAGTGAATTAGTAGATAGGCAATTTAATTTTTAATCTAATTTAATTATATATATATATATATATACTGTAAATTCAAAATATCTATTCTTGTTACACAAATTTTAAAAAAAAACGCACGATATTAAAAAATTAGGAGTATTTCATACTTTTTTCAAATTTATTTTTTTTACATTTAACAATAAACCCTTAATAAAGAAGAAACAATGTTTTAATTGAAATTATTAGTTTCTGAAGTTCTATTTTTTTGCAGGAATTCGACGTAAATGAACTTAAAGCTGGAATATCACAAGTCACTCACTGTATTTTGAGCTCTGCATTTATTTAACGCAATTAGCCTTTGATATCTCATAATGAAGTTGCAATGGAAATGGAGACAGTCAATTGGAGTGAGTTGTCATCATATAATTATTAGGCTATAAATTTATCGATAAACATCTTTACTTTTATTTTTCCGTGATTTTTGAATGCTGAGTGTTAATATGAGAAAAGTGTGCTGAAAATTATTAATTGTTATATAATCGTTACTCTAGAAAGGATTTTAGAGCCCAGTATTCGGTAATCAGAGTGACTTTTTGAAATATAAGCTACGCAGTCATGGTAGTCTAGTGGTTATGGTCCAGAATTTGTGGCTGAAGTCACGTGGGCTCTAGTCCTGATGCCGTTGAAGATCCACTGTGTAGAAGTAGCCCCCAAAATATGGAGATAATATTATGGAAACTTCGTATTCCTTCTAGAGACCTAAACTATAATATTTATTTGAATATATCTAAAAAGACAAGAAAAATAATAATGAGACTTATGTAGCTACACTTTACTACCAGTGTTTGAAAATAAAAATGGACTAACTTAAAAGTTTGTTTTGAGGTTTTCAAATTCTTACAGACACTAAAAAATACATTTTAGAAAATTGATGGAAAAATATATATGTTTATAGAAATTTAAAATAGTTTTTGTTTTTTATGGAAAATATTCTTGAATTCAAATGTGGCAATAGTAGCTTAGTGGTTATGGTCACGGTTTCATGACCACCGTGTCACGGGTTTGAGTCCTGATGCCACTGAAGATGCGCCATGTAGAGGGGGTTGCTTTACGTTAAATCGGTTGAGCTCAAATTTCTACCTTTGGTACAGTGTGATAGCTAGTAGAGGGGTACCATTTCAGATCTCGTTTTCGTCCCTTGACCGAAGTTCAAAATTACGAGGTCTGTCACCAATAGCCCTCGTGATGTTTTACAGAACGAAGTTAATAATTTCTCACTTATTTATCTCCTCACAAAGATGTATTAAATGAGCAGGTCACGTTTTTAGAATGGACGAAGACCCTACAACTAAAAAAGTCTGTAGCGTCCAATTAATTGGCACACAAAGAAAAGGCAGGTCAAATCTAAGATGAATTGATGCCTTAGAAAAGAGAGACGTCCTAGCTTTGAGAACTAAAAATTGGAGAACACTAGCAAGAAGATGGTTGGCCTAGAGAAGGCCACACCCCATCCTGGGCTGTGGAGCTACTGAGGAAGGAATGAAAAGCAGCCTAGGCCATGTCATTTCCACCTCTAAATTTTCCTTTTGAAACAATACCCTTCGTCCGTTTTCAAAATAAACCAGATTGAATGAAACAGTCCATACGAATAGTCCATATTCATTTTTTTCCATCACTGAACACAATATTGGACTAAAATTTTATTTAATCAATCAGAAGTGTGTACATGAAGAAATGTAGCAAATTTTGAGTTAAAGAAAAAAAATATATTTCTCTCCAGTGTCTTTGTATGTTTTTTTATTATTTTTGGCCAAACTCAAACCTTGTATTCTTGTGGAGCAGCTTCAATGAAGGTTCGGCATTTAATCTTGTTCTAACAATGTAAGAGGTGGATTTTAAAAGACGTCTGGCAGTTTCTGAGGACACTTTTGAGTCACATTACTTCCTTATCTCTTGCGGATAGCTTTGAATTTGATGATGCTCGAACGGTTTACGTTTATCTTTTGAAGAAGATAAACTAAAAGCCTATCTGTCCTTTCAGATAGGTTTCTAGGGATTCCTTAAGCTGTCTTATTCCTAAGTAAATTTCCAATTACATGATGAGATCGCTCTATTTTATGCTCTATTTCTTGAACTACACATGCCCACCATTATTGTAAACTTCAATTAACCCTCTAAGCGGTCTGCACTTAAAGTCTTGCCATTCTGGAGATGCTTCAAAAATACACCGCACATATTTTTTTGCTTTTGAGAATCTTGCTTGAAGGCAGAAAAAGCATCTCTGGAATGGCGGAATTTTACGTGCAGACCGCTTGGAGGGTTAAGCATTTTTGAGTTCTAATAATTGTAAATTACACGGTAATATAATTAGAATTTCCCAAACTTCGCTATATTTATCTGCACATTTTTTTTTGTGAGAAAAGGGAACGTGGATCTTATTTTATGTGCCTCATCAAGTACTCACTTCACAGTCATTATGGTGCATGCGCGAAATCAGTTTTTCCCCATACCCTCTGATTCAAAGCAACAATCCTTTCCACACATGCAAATCACTTTTACAAATTCTTTATTTTAGCGTAAGAATTTCAGAGTACTCATGGTGGATCGGTAAATATACAGGACAGCATTGTGTATATGCTATTTTGGAATGATTTTATGATTAATATTTTCAGTTAAAATACAATGAAATAAAAATAATAAATCATTTATAAAAAGATTAGAATAAAAGCTATATTTCTAGCATGGTTTATTTTAAGAACGGCAGTAATGTAATTTGAAGGGAACATGAATGCATTTACATATTTTTACACGGGAAGATTTATACTTATAAAAAGTAGTTCAGATTTGGTTAAATAATGTGGAAATTTATTACTACGCTGATAAATGATGATTGTGTTATCCTTTTATTTAATTTATTAATCAAACCAAAATTCCAATAATATTTTAATCTGCCACTTGTAAGGAGCCGTTTTATTACAAAATATTAGATTCCTTTGGTATATGTTATTAATGTGTTTTGTATGATGTATTGTTTCAACAATTTGTTTATCCTGATTCACTTTTGAATTTATTTTAAACATTAACTCAATGTTTATCTAGTATAGAATTTCTATATTGCTATATGAAGTTTATATATTTAATATATCTTACTGTTCAACTATTTGAAATTGGTTATAATGACACATTTTAGTAAAGAAATACTCGTATTTATTCAAAAATAAAAATATATTTTTTCATGTTTGTGCTAATATTTGATGTGTATATTCCTCTGATGCAGGGATATGATCGTAGTCTTCTGTTTACAAACTAATGCAATGCTTCTCAAAGTTGCAATATTCGCAACCCAATATTCAATCATAATTTTCATCCCCCCCTGTTAAGTCATACAATAACAATGTACTAAATTCAATACTATACTTTGACGCTAAAACTACAATAAGACTTTAACCCCTCTTAAGCTCCTCACCCCACATGTATATAAACATCTCGCTAAGCCCCAAAGTGTTTATTTCCCCAGATTTATATATACGTCTTTCCAAAGTACGTTCTTTTCTGTGCACTGCTATCCATAAAATTATTCCGAAGAATTTGGAATGCAAAAAAATACCTTGACAATGTTTGCGAAGAATTTACTTATTCCAGATTATTTTTGCTTATTTATTTCTCCCCCTCTCCCCCAATAAGTGATCGCAAAATTTTTGATCGGCAGTCAAGGTTTAATTATAAACCGTTCAAAATTTATTAAGATAAGTGTTAACTTTTGTTTTAAATTATATATATGACAAGCTCATGGGATCACAGGTAATTAATAAACTTGCTTTTAACATAGTATTGTTAAATTAATTATAAAATGCATTGTGTAGCACTGATATGTTTATAAATGTAAATATCAGTGTAAATGTGTATTTTATTTTTTATTATGACAGAATGCACTTTGTTTACTTTCAGTAAATAAATAATTTTTTTTAAAAATTATCTTCTGTTTTGGACTTTTCAATATGCTCGCGCCCCCCTTGTAGAGTTGTCACGTCCCTCAAGGGGGGCGCACCCCACAGATTGAGAAATGCTGAACTAATTACAGGTGTTGTACATGGGAAATTGTAGGTTCCTGTTCACAGTGGTCACTAAAGAACCATCACGATGAGGGACTGGTGTAAGCTAAGTCTGACGCTAAGTCATGTTCTTAGGGAAAGTTTAGAAAGTGGTGTGTCAGCTCAAGCGTCGTCAAAACTATGAAGTCTACTGCCAATATCCAAGTGAAACTTCTACTTGACATTAATCTGTGATTGGATACTTCATTAGGCTTAATTGAAGGTTCTAAATAATCTACCTTAGAAGCCATTAAAAACGGAGAAAGACTAACTTCACCTCCTCCATAAATTTACTACTCAGGCAGCTGTATCTTAATGAGAAACCCCGTGTGCTACAATGGATACCTGCGTATGTAAATATTGAAGGAAATGAGTGTGCTGATTCTTTGGTCAACGACGGCCAACCTTGTAATGCTATCACATTTTCTGATGCAAACGCTGTGGTCAGATCTAGATTTTTACCCCATTCCTTTAAGAAACACTCTTTGATTCCCCAAGAATTATAACATTCACAACAGAAAGACTAAAAACTCATCACTACAAGAGTATGAAAATCCGTTCTGACAAAACAATATTTTATATAGAGTAAAAACTACGCGGAAATCCAACCGCCCACACCAACACATATCTTCGAGTGCCCAGCTTTCTCTACAAGATCAATAAAGCTGTGTCCAATTCCACTCATGGACCCACTGCAGGAGATTCTCTATAGCTGGGACGCGCTTCGATATTGTCAGCCGCATTTGTTGCCACCTTCGGAGGTATCTATTGTTCTTTCATTTTTTTTGCGAAATCCATGGACGCGAGGACAAAAACAACAATCTGTCCTAATGCATCGCGTTAAAATTTTAGTTGATCAAAATTGTTTAAGAAAACTGAGATTTTCAATCTCTTAAAAAACGAAAAGGAATTTTACATTTAAACATGACAAAATATTATATTATATATCTTTTTCCGAAAACATCAGTATGTAGTTGAAAGAAACTTTATCCATTTGGATACATTTGTAGAATACTAATTTTTCAGCCAACGTCATATTTATACATATATTAGGTATCACCGCATAAAACAATGTTTTTCAAGTAAATAATGATGCAGTATTTTTAATTCCCTTACACAATTTTAGTAATAAGCTCCTTATAGAAAAATATATACAGATATAGGTAGTCTAAGTGGAATTGATTATGATGCATATACAATATTTACTCACGAAATATATTTGGAGTACTTTAAGTAATATTTAATGAATAATTTTTTTTAAAAAATATATAAGTAATCCCCTTTGACAGTAAAGAATGTCATTTGTGTTTCAATTTTTGCACCGAGAAGCTGAAGGAACTTCAATCATATACATTGATTCAAATTTCGAAATAAATTGTAATTCTTTAGTGAAAGATCAGGTGAGTATGGTGGATGCAGCCTAATTCATGAAGCTTCTTATTGTTATTTGTGCTACATGTGAGCCTAGTAGTATCGGAAAGAAGTAAAAAATTCATGTTTGACGATTAATGTTGGCTCCACATGAGCAAGTTTTATATTCATTTCCTTAATTTAAGGGCAATATATATTTGCCTATAGTGCTTTGCTTGGGCCTTAAAAATTAAGTTCCCCTTACTATTACCATAAATATTTTGAACATATACCATAGCCAATACTCTCTTCCATTGAATTTTATATCATTATAAGTGCTTATTTTTATGTCGTGGGACTGATTTGTTGAAACTCTCGCTTTGTTCCACCTAAATGTTCACCTAACAGCAACAAATGTCGTTCTAAAGTCTGCATACAATATACAATTTGAGCATAATAAGTAAAACCTGCTGAGTATATACATCACCGATTGACTGCCTTATTCTTTATTGTAAACTTTGTTTTCGTCTTTACGTTTTTCTTTCCGTCCAAATTACACTTTTTTTCCTCAGAAAACAACATTGAAAGTCACATCTCACTGTAATTCATGTGATTTGAAGCCTATTCAAGTCGTTTTTCTTTAAGAGACTTTTAAAGTAGGGTGTTTATGTAGTAACCTTTTATGAGCAATGTATCAGTTTTTTTTTTCTGATTCTTTATCGAATTTTGCTACTTATAATATTATGTGAAATTCTGATTATTCCACGAATTGAATTAAACAGGCGGAATTTTTGCATGAAAAAGTCATTTTCTCATTTTTTCCAACACCTCCATTACTTCATGATTGGTGTTTTGTTCCGTGCGTCGTTTTTTTTATTTTAAAACCCGATTTATTAGGTTTGTGATTCCTTTTGGCGTGTTTTTCCTTTGCTTTTCAACCTTTGGATTTAAATGATTTCCTCCGCTGATTATTTAGTTGATTTCTGCCTGGAATTTTAAGAATTTTATATACAGTCAGCAATTCATAAGTTTTAAGATGTATATTAAGACAGTCACATGAGAATTGAAATTTACATAATTCAAAACTTTATTAATACTTTTTGGATTCCAAATTTTTGGAATGTTTACATATATTTATATTATTACTGATAGTATATTATAGTTGGAATTTGTTTGTTTCTTTGTAATTAATATAGGACAATCAAATTTCTTAATAAAAAAATTGAGAACTTAGAGCCATTTCTTTTTTTTGCGTTTTCTTTTTTTTAATATTTAAAAATAAATATTTTCTGAGTGGTCGGAGATTGTGTTTCAGACAGTTATATTCAGGATGGTTATTTTTTAATATTATTTTATTATTTGCATACTTATCTTTAAGCCAGTGCTCCTCAAAAAATATTTGCGACCCAATATTCAATCATAATTTTCAACGCGCCCCTCCATACAAATAACAATGAATAATTCAATTCACTAATACATTGACGTTATAGCTGCAATACGACTTTACCCTCTTACGTCTCGCTTAACCCGTGCGTTAAATGCCCCAAACGTATATATACGTCTTTCCGAAGTATAATCTTTTATTCCATAAAATTATTCCAAAGACTTTGAAATGCAATAAAAGGACCATGACAGTATTTGCAAGGGATTTACGTATATTAAAAAATTTCTTTATTTATTCCTTTTCTCTCCACCCCCGCAATACATGGAATCCCCCTTACTTCGAAAATGAAGACATTGGTGAGCGAATCACGTAACTTTTAATCGGCAATGAAGGGATTAATCTGCAAATCGTATAAATTATCAAGATAAGTGTTAATTTCTGTATATAATTATATATGTGACAAGCCCACATGGAGTCACTGGTTATTATTAAATTTGTTCTTACCTTAGTATTGCTAACTTCATTCTAAAATACAATGTACTGTAATGATACATTTATAAGTGTATTATATCAGTGTAAATGTTAATTTTATTTACTTTCATGAAATTAATATTTTTTTTAAAAAAAAAATAATATTTTGTTTTCTATATATAATTTTCAGTATGATCAATCCCCCCTTGTAGAGTTATGTCTCCCCTAGGGGGCGCACCCCACAGTTTGAGAAACGCTGCCTTAAGCACTTAAGTACAATGGAGCTAATTTTGTTTCTTCTTTCATCCTAAAACATACGCAGGTTTTTTTTTTTTTATCAAATAGGCCTTTTCTAGATTCATTTTCAATTAGAAGGATTTATTTCTCCTTTTGTTAAGATCCAATTCGAATTTCTTATTTAAATATATTTAAACTCTTTTAAGTGAAAAAGAATGAACTATTTTAAATTCTACAGTATTTTATAAACTGTATGAAATGTAAAAATAAACCACACACATTCAATTAAAAGAATTTTATTTGTAGAAGACGCCATTTCATTAAGGGACCATGTTTCACCCATAGGAAATGGTCATTTAAAACACTCTGACAGCTTTATTTCATTCATTAAAGGAGTGGAACTGATATTGCGAGATAAAACTTTACAAACAGCTCCGAAGAAGTCATTTCAAAGTTTCACAAGATATCATCGAAGACAAATGTGTATTGCTTACATCCTTGACGAGTTTTGTGATAGAGAAACGTGTTTAGTAAACATTTAATGGAATAAGTTTTAGTCTAAATAAGCTCTTTGCCTGTCTCTTTCCTCGATGAAATATTGCTAAACTTGTACAATATAAATGTTATGTTTATTCCAACAAGGACAGTTCATATAAACTGAAATCGTAAAAATTTATACATAAATGTTTTATATGCCGAAAGAGAGTTGGATCCTGCAACAATTTTATTACTAGAACTTTTCAAATATTTTATATATTCATCTTAATAGAAATGAAAACGTAAAAGATATCTCGATAATATACTTTAGAATTTGTTGTTTTTTCTTTCATTTTATATAATAACATTAAAAAGATATATCTCTTAAGTAAGTTTTCTCTATTCATAGAAATTCTAATTTGCACTTTTCGATTAAGTAGTTTTTGCATGAAATAAATTTATATTTGCCTGATATATATTTACATATATATATACATCAAGGAGAAAAGCGACTGACACTCACTCACTCATCGCGATATTACCAGAACTATTAAGCCTACAGACTTGAAATTTGGTAGGCATGTTCTTTTCTTTGAGAAGAGATCCGCTTAGAACGGATTTTGCGAAGTTCGAACCCCAGAGGGCATTATGGGGGATTAAGGGGTGTTATAGATAATTAATTTCATTTTTTAAACTGTTAGACGTACAGTCCTGAAATTTGGTAAGCTGGTTCTATTCATAGAGTGGACATCCGCTACGAAATAGGTTTTACGTAAATCGACACCATCATCGTTGCGGGGGCTAAAGGGGAGTTAGAGATAATTATTTCTATTTTTAAACTATTAGACAAACAGTCTTTAAATTTGGTAAATAGATTCTTTTGATGGAGTAGAGATCCGCGCGCGCAACAAAATAGGTTTAGTAAAAATTGACCCCCATAAGGGGTTTCGAAAGGTCAAGGGAAGCTATAGAAAAAAAATTACTGTTTTTGAATTGTTTGAATCATATAATTGAAACTTGTTAAACATGTTTCTTTTGTTGAATAGCGATCCACTAAGAACTGATACTGATTTTACGGGAATCGATTCCTGGGGAGCGTAGGAGGGGGTACTAGAGCGTATTGACAAAAAAATTCCCGTTTTCGAACTACTAGGATTATAATAATGAAATTTTGTTTGCATGTTTTTTCTGTGGAATTGATATCAGCTATGAATAGTTCATCGCAAAATGGGTACGGGGCATGTTGATAATAAAAATTCCGTTTTGCTCTATTAGATTTAGGCTTGAAATTCGGCAAGCATGTTTATTTTACGGAGTAGCCATCCACTGAAAATTGGTTTTGCAGAAATCCACTTGGGTATTGGGTTTCCAGAGCGCAAAAAATCATTCAGCTTCAAATTTAGAGACAATTAGAAATTATTAATTAGAATTTCTGTCCTTTTTATATCAGGAGGCGAGAGTTACAAGTATATTTTTCATTACAATTGAATTCTTAATGCTAGAACTAAGGGATGAACAGTATATACTTATACAACATCATAGGATACCCAGAAAAACGGGTGAGTAACAGCTAGTACAGTAGAAAATCATTAAAAATATGGTCCTTAAGATCCAGCTTGCATAATCGTGCAGGTTAAACATTCTTATGCCCTTAAGAACCGAAATATTTTTATTTTTAAGTATTTCATGCATCTGTTTAATAACAATATACTTACCTCAGTGAGACACCCGAAAAAATAGCAAGAAAAGTTTTGTTTCCCCTCTGAAACGTTGAGTGTTCCAGCACGAATTTGCAGGATGGGTCTTAACGGGATAAGATAATTTTTCGCTGTTTTTATATCGTGGTAATCAGAAATATAAAAATAAAAGTCACCCAATAAATAAATTCCATCTAATTCAACGATTGTGTGTTTGTTCACTTATTACCTTAGTGGTTATTGTTGGTTTCAGTTGGGATCATTGAGGGGAGGAGGGGTGAAGGAATAGTAAGATAAGAAATTATCTCAAAATGAAGCAATGAAGTTTTTAGTTTTGGTATATTTAGCATGAAGGAACCACACACACACCCGCACACTACTGGTCATTAGAATTGCTACATCAGCAAGAAATGTAGATAACAAAATGATATTTATTACACAAGTATATTATACTAGAAATAACAAGTGATTAAATTTTCAAAAAAAAAAAATGGATGAATAGATCCTGAGAAATTAGTACCAAAACAACCACATCTGGAAGTAATAACAGCACTTATAAGCCAAGGCATTGAGTCAAACAGAGATTGGAGGGCATGTACAGGTAAAGATGATCCTGCAGCTTCAGCACGATACCACAGCTCATCAACTGTAGTGACTGGCGTATGATGATGAGACAGTCACTCGGCAACCATAGACCAAACGTTTTCTTTTGGTGAAAGATCTAGTGAACGTGGGAAGGGGCAGCAGTCTAACATTTTCTGCTCCGAGGAAAGTCCGTAAAATACCGGTAACTTGCGGTCGTGCATTATCCTGCTTAAACGTAGGGTTTCGCAGGTCTCGAATACAGGGTAGAGCCACGAGTCGTAACATACCAGAAATGTAACGTGCACAGTTCAAAGTGCCTTCAGTGCAAACAAGAGGTGACCGGGACGTGTATCCAATAATACCACCATACCAGGTGATGGGCCAGTATGACGATGACGAATGCATGCTGACAATGTGTGTTCCCACGATGCCACCAAACACGAATGCAACCAGCTTGATGCTGTAACAGAACGTGGATTAATATGAAAAAATGACGCCTTGCCATTCATGCACCAGGTTCGTCATAGATCACACCATTCAAGACTTTGCTGTCTGTGATGCAGCGTCAAGGGTAACCCCAGTCATGGTCTCCGAGCTGAGAGTCCATGCTTCTGCAAACATCGTTGAACTGTTCGTGCAGACACTTATTATCATGCAAATGTCCCCAATTCTTGTCTCAGGGCTCTTAACGTGGCTGCACGATCCATTATAGCCATGCGGGTAACATGCCTGTCTTCTCGGCTGCTAGTGATAGGGGTCATTCAGATCCAGCACGGCGTTCCGTATTACCGTCCTGAACGCATCGATTCCATTCTCTGCTAACAGTCATTGGATCTCTACCAAAGCGAGCAGCAATAATGTGATACGATAAACTGCAATTCCGGTAGACTACAATTTGACCTTACTCAAAGTCAGAAACATGCTGGTACGCAATTCTGCTTCTTACACGAGACATAACAACAACTTTTCCTCAGGTAACCACACTCAAATGCAATTCGTGTATGAGAAAATGGCTGAACAATTTAACCTGGCATCACTCACGTGAAGAAAATAAACTAAAGTTCTCGCGCTGAGTATCTCATACCCAAGGGTGTTTACATTCAGTTTTTACCGTAGAATTTTCACACAATGGTGAAAGGGAAGACAAGTAGTAAATACGATATGTTTCTTACACTTTTCACATGCAAATTTAGTTTTTCTGTTCTTTATTTAGGGCATTCAGTACATTGCTTATACACTACTTTTGTCTTCGTCGCGAGTAAGTACGATGTTTTCATTGGATGTTAATTTATTTTTAATTTCGTAGAAGTATTGCTTTCTGGTTTCTACATTCTGTAAATCGAAATCAAAAATTTTCGGAAATCAGAGTCTGGTTCGCAGTTTTGCGAAAATAATGTATGCATTTATTGTCACAAATTTAAACAATAGAAAGAATATTGTCATTGGCTAAGGATTGAATTTTCTGGCAATTGGAAATGATGTCGTCATTTTATCAAGGACTATAACTGCTCCCTCAGTTAAATTATCTGGATAGATTTTATTAGAGGAATCATATACTTGCTGTTAGACTCTTCATCATTCGATTCTTCCTCATCATCCTCGCAAAGAGTCTTTCTTCATCCGAAAATAATATTGTACTGCATCTATTAAATACTATATCCATTAAACCATTTAAATATAACATTTCTTCACCATAACTGCAATAATACGCCATTGTGTAAAAATTTTAAAAAACGTGCTAATGCATTTTTGAACTTGAACGGCGGTTCACGCGCAGGGTTTTTGACATACCCCAAGAAGGGGGGTATCCAAAAATATACATTTAGATTTCACCTAAAGCTAAATCCCTGAAGGGGGCCTTAAATTTAACCCAAAAATATTCATTTTTTTTTGAAAAAAGGTTTTTTGATGGAGCCCCCAAAAAATTTGGGGGGGGGCGTAGGACATACCCTGTGAAGAAAGGGGCCCGGGGTAATGATTTTAAAAACATTGTAGGGTGTCCTACCGGTGCCTGCTTTGTCTGGTGGCTGAAAAAACTAAAACATTTTTCATTCACTTTTTTTTCTTGTTGTTTTAATTTTCCGAGCACGCCCTTTTATGGGTGTAAGGGAAATTTTTTAAAATTATATATATATATAAATTTTTCGTCTAGATTTTCCCCCCCTTTCTAGTAAAAATACTCGTAGTTTTAAGTTTTATCGTTATATTTTTTAAAAATTTTTGTTATTTTAAAGTTGGTAATAATTAATTTTCTCAATATTTTTTTTCCTTTTTATAGCCCCGGGGTATAGGCAAATTTAAAGGGTTGGGGTTTTTCCCCATCAAAAATTTTGTTTTAACCGCTTTTTTGGTTCCTAAAGGAAAAAGAGTTTGCTATTTTACTACTGAAGGGGGAAAATTTCTTACTGTTGGCTTTTTTAACTATTTTTTATGTATTATTATGGGGTTTATATATATACATAATATATAAGGACGTCTGCTCTTAAACAGAACCTCCCATTTTCCCCTATGTCACAATTGATGTACGGAGGATCAAGTTGTCCACATGGGGCATTAAGTCTCCCCAAAAAGGCATCGGCTGTTCTTTCCATTCCCCAAGGTTATAACACATGTGAACAGTGTCGGTGAATGTTTTTGATGTTTCAACACCTTTTCTCTTTCCTGACCTACAGACGATTATCATTGGAAAAGCTCAATGGGAAGGAAGCTGCGAGTTATATCAACTTTGATTGGGTCTCCTTCGCACATATAGAACTCTGACAACTTGAATAGAAAATACTGTCAGCAGGGTGAGACAATACACACCGTCATTGGAAACGTGACAAGACAAGTTTTAGCTTCAACATGTTGGACACGAATTCGTTTCGTAATTAGGGATCAAATGTGCCTGCCGGTTTTTCCCAAGGACCAATGAAGTGGGACGAAGTAGAGGAGCTCCGGGTGAAAATGCATACACCCGCTAATGAGAGGTGACAAGGGGCATGAGAATAACTCACAAAGGAAGCTTAAATGGAATGCCTCTGAAGTGAAAGGGAATTTCCCGATCTCCGTCAATTGACTGATTTTTTTTGTTTTTGTTTTTTTGTTTTCAAATTTTGAGCTTGTGGACACAGCCGCACTGAAGGACCTAGGGATGAAATTTGCCGGCTAATGAACCTTGCATAATGCAGAAATACGTATTGTCCTGAATCAGCGGCGCTATGGCTGGCATGTAAGAAATGCAATTGAAGTAGAATTTTTCTATGGCATAACCTGTGATAGGTGAAATTTTAATACTGAATTTATCGTTATTTATCATTCACTCTAGAAATAAAATGTCTTTTAGAAATTAGCTGTGTGACTTATGATGCAACCTAATCACGATGTTACAATATATATATATACAGGGTGTCTCAGGATTATTGGGACAAATTTTAAGGGTAGGTAGGTGATATAATAGACTTTTATTTGCATAACAACCAATGCTCGGAAACGTCATGAAAAGTACTGTGGCAGGTACATGAAGTGAAGAGACACAAGACTGAGATCATCTGAAATATTTATTAGTCAATTATATTACTTGTGTGTGGCGGAACTCTTTGCAGTTGGTATGTGTGTAAGCTATCACGTTGCAAAAAACAATGAGCACTACTCGGTGATTCTTCTATAACAGCAGCAATGGCTTGTATGCTGATACTCGGAGTCCTGCAATCGGTATCCAATACATTTTCTTTCATGCTGGTAGTCCGAGTCAATCGTGGCCCATCGTCACCATTACTACGACCTTTTAATGATCCATATTCACACAAATTATGATGAAAAGTATGAAACATCCGGCGGTACGGTGCATCACTTTGTGGGTACTTTTTGCGATACAATATTTCTGCTGCTTGTTCATTTTCTTCTTCCAATCCGTAAATCAGATGTATATCTGACAGTTTGGGGTACTCCTAAAACATTCCATACTTTTCTGCGGTTAACGACAGCTCAAATAAATGCGGTAATGAAGGTTTGGTTTCTCAAAAATCTTGTCAGTTTTTCCACCTAGTGCTGAAGGAAGATGTTTCCGACTATGAGTTGCTATGCGAAGCTGAATCTTTATGGTGTGTCCTACCTCCCGTAATAGTCCCAATAATCCTGGGTCATCCTGGGTCTATTCGCAATCGTTCCACTAATCCTCTTGGGAAATATTTGGGCTCTCAATTCGCGTTAGTCACAATCAACCCTTTCGGAAGAAGGAAATCGTGATATGAAAATTAAGTTTACTATATATAGTCGAAGTTTTCTAGCTAGGATATAGAGTAGGAGAGGATAAACCAAAAATCAGGTGAGATTGTTATTGACAGGCATCGTGATTGAATTTTTGTGAATAAGTACTTATTAGGAGAAAGATTTAAAGTGACGATTGATCACTGAGGTTAAATTAATATTAGATTAAATCGAATAAGACATCCTTTATAAAGTAAGGATCAAGTTTGATAGTCTCCTAATCTTTAGTGTATTTCGTAGTTTTCCAACTTTCGCGGTTAGTCCCGATACATTCGTTTACTGTTATTAATTGAATTTGTGTCGTTATATTGTGGGATCAATAAATAGTTTGATTGCATCATAGCGAATGTTTTTCCCTACCTCCTACATATTTAGGTGCTTAAAAAAAAGGTGAAAACCTCTCACAGCCCTGTATGTATTTCTTTCTCCCACTCTCTGTATATATATATATATATGTGTGTGTGTGTGTGTGTGTTTGTATAATTTCATCACACAAACGTATAATCTGGAAATAGAATGGAAATCTGTTTGCCATATTTAATGTTTGGTAATACTGTATATAACTATAAGTAGAATTTCTTTCAAGATTAAATAAGTATACACATGTGCTTGAAATTATAAAAATTCTCTCTCATTATAACTTTTTTTCTTTCATTTTT
>BMAV01009540.1:7420-20253 GCA_019973955.1 Trichonephila inaurata madagascariensis | reverse complement strand
ATTTTTTTTCACGAATTCTTTTTTCCAGCAGGAAACCCAAAATAATTCGGGGATTCATGCCCTTTAGATGAGGATGATTTGATCAAATTTATAACAGTTTATGATAATAAAGAAATCGATAATGAGACAAAGTTCAGCTATTAACAGCTGATTTAATTCAAGAGGGCTTCAAATTTGCTACAAGTATAGGACAACACATTTTCTTACTCATGATCCTGACATAGAGCATGCATTAAAATTTCAAAGTAACCTTAAGTTTTGTGTAGCAGGATATCAAGACTTATATAAGCAACTTGAGGGGAAAAAAACAGCCTCTAATAATAAACTTTGCAACAACAAAAAGCAACTGAGACTGTTAATAACGGACGAAATTCTTCATTTGAATAAAAGAAAAAAAACGATAGTTGCGCTAGACATATCTGACACATCTACTGATGATAACATTTTTGATTCATTTCGTAATAAACGGACACATTTGTTTTCAAGTACCAACGAATAATTGTTAGTTAGTAGTTTTACTACTAATTTCAATTTGAATTACAGACTGAATTTCACTAATTTTAATTTTTTGTGATAAAAAGGAATTGTTTTATAAATATATAACATGGATTTTATTATTTTTTGCACGGTTTTTGAGAAGAATTTTTAGCGTTCTTTCATAGTATGCAAGTTTTTTAAGTTGTGGAACATATCCCCAAATTTACCATTTGTCCCTTTATTTTTTTAGCACGTTTTCTAAGAAACGTATTTATCGTGTAAGATAATAGTTGGATGTATTAAATTTCTATAAAACTGAGACATAAGGTTTCGTTGAATAAAAGTAAGAATTTCGTTTTCGCTGGTTGAAAGTGTCTAATTATTCGATCCTGGGACATACTAGATAGAGGAAAAAATAGCTCCACATTGTACAAGCAAAGAAAAAGACAATATTTCCAATGTCGGTTTTGCAATATTATTTCCTTCATTGAGCATTCGGTAGAAAATGATGAAAAAATGTTAAACCCTTGTAAGATGTCTAATCTCAGCTTTTCTAAATCGGATTACAAGATTTCTCCCGTTTAATATTTGGCGTCATTTTTTATCTTCGAAACTTTGTAGCAAACTGTTTAGACAGTAGATATCTTGTAGCTATAAGTATTTATTTTATGGATAAGGAAACGAGAATATATTTTTATGATACATTCAATAAAACTTTCGGTAATGGAAATGATCAAAATATTATTTAGGAAAAAGGTGAACTCGTTTATATATATGTTTGTGTTATCGCTATCTGTTAGAGATCTTAAATTGATAAATAAAAAAAAATTAAAAAAAAAAAAATGATTCTGAAAACTATATTTTTTTTAACTGAATAAATTATTAAAATTTTACAAGTGTAACTTAATTACAGTAGAGCCTGTTTTTGTGCGGTCTTTTTTTATGCGATTTTATTGTTGTGCAATTTTTTTTTATGCGGTACATGAATTTCAACGGCTTTAGTACCACTGTAATGTTTTCTATCAATGTACATATATACAACTTAAGGCACTCTGTTCATTTATTAAAAACAGTCTCTCTACAATGATCATTCAATTGCTTTCTCTCAATGCGCTAGCAGCATACGCTTGATTGAAGACGAAACTTTCAATGACAGTGGCATTATCAATAATTTGATAGATTATGAAGGCAGACAAAAAGAACAGGATTCTTTGAGAGTGGATAAAAAATATATGCAGGGATCCAGCTTTCCAACAAATCGCAAAAGTATTTTATTAAAATAGATACCAATTCCAAAAGGAGTTGGAAATTGCAAAAAAGCTCCGATCATACATTTCTGGTTATTGTGACATTTACAAGCAACTAATCAACCGATCGTCGTCGCAAAAACTTATCACTTACTTTATGGTGCTAAAAAATAAATCAGTTGAAAGGACAGTTTACTTCAGCTCCCTACATTATGCACAAAAATCTTCGAGAAAGAGGGTGAACCCACTGTTAGATGTAGGAACAAAATAAATAACCAACAAATAAGGGATGGCTCTTGCGATTGCCTTATTCTTCTATATACCGCTGAAAGAAACTGAAAATTGTGTTTAGGTTAATAAACACTATAGTATAAGAAATAAACATTTTTGATTCAATAGGATCGAGAACGGTCTTTATTGGATTGTAAATAAGTTAAGCGGCTACCTATCATAAAAAAAATTACCTAACACAGCCCTCAATTATAAAAATGTTCTTTTTCGGTTATTTCCGAGCGTGCGCGCCTTCACGATAAACACGCCACATTTTTCGAAGTGCACTGCGTTTAAAATTTCAGGATTAAGAAGGTATATTTTTCAAATATAAATTGCCAATAAGATTAACAAAAAAGTAGAATTGAGTTTATGTTTTAATTCTGGTCGAAAGTACTCTCGCGAGATTCTTAAGTTGCAATTCCTAACTGTATATAGATTCAGATATTATATATATATATATAAATCATAATAATAAAGAAAAATCAACATATGGAAAAATAACTAAAAAGTCATCTAAATAGGAAAAAATATTACCAGTAACGTAATGCAAAAGCCTGTTAATGAGAAATAGATGCCTGTCAAATCAGATTGCAAATTTGGCTTTAGGGCTGAATAGAGGGGTTAAACTAGAGCTTTAAGTATATATATATTAGAAGACACAAGGTTCTCTTAATAACAGCCATACAACTCTTAATTTTTGAGCTTTGTACCGATTTACCGTGCATCAACCCTCTCCACGACACGTCTTTACAGGAATCAAGACTTGAACGCGTGACTCAGTTGCAACTTTTCAGGCCAAGAACTTGATGCCATTACCACTCTGATAACGTAGCCACCAGCATAATTGTAGAAAAGGTTTTATTAAAAGAGCAACTTTTAGAGGAAAGATTAAAGTTATCCTTTTTTTTAAAACCAATTTCTTCTTTTTAAACAAATTCCTTTTAGAACCATTCCGTGAAATGTATATAGAAATGAAACAAAAACTTGAAAAACAAAATATTTTTTGAAAAATATACCAACTTTTATCAATGCATGCATATTAAACGATTTTAACAAGCTCTCTACATGAAAACTACATGCAATTTGTATTGACTGCAGAAGTAGTCAAGGAATTTCGGAGATACAAATATATAACGCCAAGACTTAGTGATCAATTAGAAATGTGTGGTGCCGTTACCCAGGAGGTATAGTGCATGTATTAAGAAGAGTATTTTTCAATTAAAATATTCCTACTATATGCCGCCCTTTTCGTGTTTGACTCAATTAGTTCCGGAATAATTTTAAAGGAATTAAACGAACAAAATGAGCGAGTAAAGACTTGAAATACACAAAACAATATACCGTCCTTTTTTCTTCAGAGCTTACCTACACCTAACATAAGCCGTTTGTTCCGCCAAGTTTTCACAACGAATTATTTTGCTGGAAAGTTGAATAATTTATATAAAGTCCTTTCTCTCTTGTTAAATGAGCTCAGCATTAATTAACTTTAGAATAAGAATGAAAGAAAAGGAATGTAACATTTCATCCAATGTTATCTTTTGTCAAAATATGTCTTTTTGAATCATCCAAATACATTCCTATTCTTTAAATTGGTTAACAACTCCTTCGAAATTCTATCAAGAACTGTGTGACTTGCCTTTTATTATAATTTTTGCTGTAAATAGATTATTTGTTATATTCATTCAAAATAAAGTATAAGCATAGGGGTTAGCGCCTGGATATTGGCAATTGATGCATGCGCGTTGTACATAACTACTAATTACATATCTGCATCCAGATTTTCTAAGCGCTTTGATATATAATCATAGAATTTTCAATGGGCCTTGTTAAAGAGGGTGTATATAGGGGATTCTCTCTCTCTCGCTATCAGACTTGCAGGGTGAGTAGGGGTTACATAGACAACTCGAAATCACATAGGAATGCAGGGTCGTAAAAGCCGTAGTTACGAACTATGGTGCTGAGAAAAAGAACAGCAACACATTAATGGGTACTTGAAAGGTTATACTGCCACAGGTGTTCCAAGTTACGACCCTAAGTCGTCTGACAGTGGCGCTTCATGAAATTCCTTACCTTCTGGAAAATTCCTGGCATGTTACGTTCCTCCAGGCATTACGTATCCTCCAGATATTCGAGCGATGAGGTCTGAAGAGAAAAGGGGTGTCTCGCACACCAAAAAGAATCACTTAACTTGTTAAAGAACCAGTCTCACGTATAACCTTTTGTTTACACTTTCAAAGGTCGTGTGATGTGGAACACGCTTGTTCGGGTAACGTTCCTGGTACAACCGCCGAGCGGTGCGCCCGTTACACAATCTACATGTCCATACACTATCAGCATGTCCGCCAGTTCCTCGTTTGAATTCGAGTTCATTCTACTACCTTAGGAAACGGATCGCAAATAACGATTTTCAGTAGGATCGGTGTTCACGAAACCTTCCGTTCAGCACCATCTACCGCAAGACTGCCTGGAGGAATCTACCAGTACGCCCGAAATCTTTATGTAGCGTCATAGTCAGTTTCGGACACTTGTTGTAGTACAACCTTTTAATAAAATGTTTTCTGTCTCCTTCATGTGTTGCTGTTTCTTCTCTTCTTCTTTGCACCATAACTACGGAGACCCTGCATTCGTATGGGATTCCGAGTCGTCTACTCCGTCGGTCTGGTAGTGAATCACCCTATATATATATATACAGTCTATATAACGAAGCCGAAAAAAAGTTCGTTATATAGAAAATTCGTTATATAGAGGTTCAATATACTTTAGAAACCACATCAAACAAAATTTTAAATTCATAAACACTACATATTAAAAAAAGGAATTATTCACACCTTTTTTAAACAATGTTTAAAATAATAAATAATAATAATAATGTTTAATATGTGTTTATTTTATAAATCTTACCCATCAAAAAAAGAAAGAAAGAACTGCAAGAAAAACAAGAAAAAAGAATGTCGAAGAATACACAGTATTTTCAATATTAAGAAAATAATTTTGTGCTAAAATTAATGAATTTTAAGGACATTTTTTCTAATTGAAAGCATACAAGTAATATTAACCATACATTATTTTATAACTAGAACACGGGGACACGAGACAACTCCACTGAGGGGGAAAGGGGATATTGAAGTATCCCCTTTCCCCCTCAGTGAAACTATAGTGAATAAGGGTTAAAGGTTGCCCTTCTTGGATGAAACGTCCAGAACTCTGTTGCTCTCAGAGTGTTAAAATCTAACAAAGCCAGTTCAAGATTTTGACCACCATAAAACGTGTTAAAGAGAGAATAACTTGAAATGCTGAGAAGTACTTTAAAAATAGGGAGAAAAAAAATTGAATCACAAAAGAAAAAGTTCGTTATATAGAAAATGCCCTTCGCCTTAGAGAGGTTATTTTACAAAGGAAATCGTGAAATGTTCTAGGAAAGGTTTAAGGTTCCAGGAAAAAGTTCATTATATAGAAAAGTTCGCAATATAGAGGTTCGACTGTATATATATGTAAGGATAATTAAATTAAATTTAAAATTAAATTCCCTATATAGCACTTAACTTTTATTTTTCATTACATCTTCAAGTATTAAATTAATCACCCACACAATTATTTCTTCGAAACATATGACCTAACCACTAAACATTTCTGATACCAGAACATTATATTTGATATCTTTATATGTCAGCATTAACTTTCATAAAATACGAGATACTTGACACAGCTGGCGTAAGTGGTAGAACACTTAGAATTCACTGTGGCGTTCTTTTTTCTCTCTGCCTCTTAGCGTCATATGATGTAGAAAATTCATTGAATAAAGTGTTCCAAAATTAAGTCTGATTCTTGCTCGAAACATTGTCATATATATATATCAGAAGAAACATGAATTTGTGATATTTTTCGAAATTAACTCTAAAACTTTAAGAAGATCGATCGGAATATTTTTATAATTTTCAAGGCGAACTATATGCACAATAGAAATAATTTCGAGTTCAATATAATCATTTATAATCAAACATTTTAATTTAATCTACAGTGCTATAAATATTCCTTCTTTCGGTTTTCTTATACGATTCGTTAAATAGCTTGTTACGAGAAAGAAAACTATAACAAGGAAACAAGTGTCCACTCAAAACATCCTTTCTGTAAAATGTGAGCTACTAATTACTTTTAAGTTTTCGATAGGCAAAGATAATTACACGCAAATTACGTAGTGATACAAGATCAGATTTCCAAGACCTTGTTTACACATTCTTCCCTAACCTATTAAAGTTGTTTTACCTGCCATTAAACCCACTATCATTAAGTCGTTACATTGTTTAGAGAAATCTCTTTTGGTAATTTGTAAGTTCTTATATTAGAATCGGCTCTTTATTGAATTAATTTCGGCGTTAATGAGGGAATGATTGACGTGGAATAGGTACAATCGGGAATAATTATTTGTACACCAAAATTTATTCTAGAATAATATTATGCGATTTATTGGCTTTTTGTTAACGTTGCACATTGAGGCTGAATGAGGTCTATTGGAAATTGAGCTCGTCATTTTCAACTTCCTAACTTCCGCACAACACCAACAGGAGAACGTTTGAGCCTCGACAGATTTAACGTGCAAAGGCTTCCTCTACACGGTGGGTCTTCAGCGGTACTAGGCTTGAACTCATGACATGCCAGCCACGAGTCCATGCCCTGAGATCACTTGGTTACCGCGACCACTTGCGGTACATGAGTCCTTATAGTCCCGAATTTGTAACCGGCGTTGCTGTTGTCGAGTACAGTAAAACCTGTTTTTGTGCGGTAGCTAGGGATTGCATAAAAATAAACCGCACAAAAATAATATTTGAAAATATATCTCATAAAAATACTTACATATGACAAACAACTTTGTCGACAGGCAACAAAAAAAATTTTTTTTTTATGCGGTGGAGAGATACTGCATAAAAAAAGTTGCATTTAGAAAATACGTCAATTATTTACGAAATACATGAAAAAAAGTACTTTCAAAACAAAATAAATAGTTAAATTACATATATATATATGAAAACATTTTTAAAACATTTAATTTCTCATTGTATACAGGGAGAAGTTTTCAAAATGCTCAGACATAATTCACTTCTATTCATCGTAATTCACAAAGCGAACGTCTTCCTTTGTTGAATTAATGTGGCCGCGGTAGCCTAGTAGTTAAGGTAACGGACTCCTGGCCGGCGTGTCATGAGTTCGAGCTTAATACAGCTGAAAACCCTCCGTGTAGGGGAGCGATGCACCTTAAATATGTCGATAGCTCAAACATCCTCCCCTTGGTGTGGTATGATAGTTAGGAGAGGGGGTGCCAGCTCATGTGTCGTCCTCGTCACTTGACCACGATTCAAAATTATGAGGTCCGTCGCCAAAAGCCCTCGAGTAGCTGAACAGTGCGACGTTAATATTCACTCACTCACTCAGTTGGTGAATTAGTTCAAAATCGCTTTCGTCACTTTTGCAGGTACAATTTCAATTAATTTATTTTTTGGCACCATAAAGTAAGTGATAAGTTTTTGAGACGACGGTTAATCAGTTACTTTTAAACGTCACGAAAACCAGATATGCATGATCGAAGCTCTTTTTGGAATTTCAAACTCCTTTCGGAATTGATATCTATTTTAAGAAAATGCTTTTGAGATATGTCAGAAAGCTGGATATCTGCATATAATTTATTCACCCTCAAATAATCCGGTTCTTCTTGTCCAACTTCGTAATCTATCAAATTATTGATAATGTCATTGTCATTAGAAGTTTCGGCTTCAATCAAGCGGGGGCTGATTGCGCGTTGAGAGAAAGCAATTGTACGTGCAATCTTGAAAGACTGTTTATAACAAATGAACAAAGCATCTTGAAGTGTATATGCGTACATTGATAGAAAATATTAAGTGCCCCCAAAACCGTTGAAATTCATATACCGCATAAAAAAGGATCGCACAAAAAAGGATCTACTATAGTTGATTCGAGTATGAGTGCAACAAAATACCCGTTGCGTAGAGATACTGATGCACGTTAAATTTGTCGAGGCTCTAAGTCCTCTCGTTGGCGAAGTATAGAAGTTTAGAGAGTTGGATGAAAGCTAAAGTATAATCCTCCTGTTGCTTTGAAGGTCAATTTTAATTAATCCATTCAATCAATCCTTGTACTGCATGAGGACTTTGAGATCCAGGTAAATTCATATTCTGCACTTTTTTCCTACTATCCAGCAAGATCTTTTCTAGAATTGGTACTCGACTCCAATACCATCCATCAGTAAACTAATACATGAATTAGCTCTTGAGATATGTTAACTAGCCATTTCACATCCTTACTAATATTATAAACGTGAAAGTTTGTCCTCTCGTGAAGTTGGTGGAAGGGGAAGAGAGGTGGGAGGCCCTGACCATCCCCAGGGTGTTATCTCTCTAAATTGGGGTGAAACCGAGCTAAATCGTTCTGTCACCTGTATGGTGCTGAAAGCTACGGCTAACGACAGGCGTCACTTAGCCCTTTACCATGATGAATTTCGTGGGCCTTGATCTGGCCTTTGCCGATCAGGTGGCATTAGTAACAACAACAACGTGAAAGTTTGTGTGGATGTTTGATACTCTTTCACGCAAAAACAACTGAATGGAATTTAATGAAACTTTACAATAATATAGCTTATACATCAGAATAACACATAGGCTATAATTTATAAATATATTGTGTGAAGTGTCCAAAATAGAACGATAATTGTCAAGTAAGTAGGAAAAATCCTGCCATCTGCATAAAAGTCCGCGATAGTATATATCTATCTTTTATGTGTGAAGCAAAACTTTGCATTTTAGTTTGTCTACGCCAGGTGCCAGGAACTGCAAAAGCTTGAACAGGCGGAGTGTGAGGCTGATTACAATTTTAACATAAAATAAATACAACAAAAACTAATATTAACGTACTACACTTCCAGATATAAATTATTTATACTATTTTAAGCCTTCATTACACAAAATTTGTAACAACATGTTACTTTTGCTGAGTAGAGATCAGCTTAGGAAGATGTTTTCAAAAATCTACCCACAAGAGAGTTACGGGGAGTTATAGATTAAAAAAAATCCCTTTTATCAGCTATTAGATCTACAGACTTAAAATTTAACAAACAGGTTTTTTTTTTTTATTCAGCTAAAATATGCAAAAAGTCTTTTTTTTTTGTTTAATTTGCAATTCACGTAAAATTAACTCATTAAAAACTTCTTTGCCTTCAATCTGTATTGTTTAATTTCTCAATTTACCCATGCGAAGAACGGGTATAACAGCTTGTATATTATAAAGTATAAACATTTTCTTCATTTTCATGTTTTAAAAACTAATTTTTTTAAAATAAAAAATTTCTCATTTTTTTTAAAAAAAAAATTTGAAATATGCCGCAGCTGTAATTTTGCACGGTATGACAATTTATAAATAATTTTGGAATTTTTATATTTTCTAAAAGATTGGCGTGGTGTGGAAATGTGAAGAGTGGGGTGCCAGCTGAGATGTCGTCCTTATCATTTGACCGAGATTCAAACTTATGAAGTCCTTCGCATTATTTTCCAGAGGAACGTTAATAAGAAATCAAAATCAGATGGTTCATTAACTAATTTAATTTTCTTAAGAAATGTTTTAACTAAGTATTTAATAATATATATAAATTTTTTAGAGTGAACTATATTAGTTTGTGTGGTACTTTATTCCAAGAGTGAATTCGAATTTCTGTTGTTTTGTATAATGATTTAATTTCTCAGTTACCCAAAATAAATTTCCGAAAGTTTGGATCGTGGACTGAATAAGTAGTAAAAATATATATATATTTATAATTTTCACATAATTTTTGATTATTATAATTAATTTAAGTTTGTTAATAAAAATTACTAATACAAATTTCTTTTATACATTTTTTCAATTGTAGAAATATGAAAAAAAAAAATGTTTCTTAATGTCATTTGCTTTAGAAGTTTTAAAAAGATATTTTTTAATATTATAAAGAGTAAGTTATATCATAAAACATTTGTAATCAACATAAAATTGGGCAAATATGTGGACAATGATTTTTTTTTCTAATCTCCAAACATTTAGTTTAAAACGGCTATGAATGGAAAAAGTGCATAGTTATTTAGAAAGAAGTCAAATACACACGTGTGTATATTGTGTGGTTTGAGAAGTTTTCCCAAATCCTTTCATCCTATCATATTTCATTTATAGAGTTTCTTGAAGTACCTTTGCAGTTGAAGAAAACTTTGAAAAGATGGTATTCGCTAAAATTTTTTGCCATTAAAATATCTTAGAATTTTTCTCCCTTTCCTTGACAATTTATGCCCAATTTTTCGTTCATGCCTTAATTACGCATTGCAGTAAGAATATTTCTATGTGAAGAATATTCTTATAAGTCGTGCCTAAGTTAGGCTTAGGCTATTACAGATTTATTTTAAAGATTGCTGAGAGAACGTGCAATTTACAATGCATTAAATTCTCATTATTGTTACGAGGTGTTCCATTTTATGCAAGCTTAGACTTAATCAAGAACGGTCTTTCAGCACGTGAAAGTATAATTAAGATCACTGCGAAGTGATGATGGAGAGAATAAACGATCTCACTTAGATGTTGCGATTAATGATGAAGGATACAGGCAACGCGAAGAATGAAGAGTGCAAAATGGATACATTCGAAACACGGATGAGATTAACAAGAAGAGATGCCGTTGGAAATATCTTTTGTAGTGCTATAAATATTAAATCTTACATAAAAGTGTTTCGGTTAATGAAATATTTACCCGAATATAAGGCAAAAATAAAAATCAAAATGCATAAATTCCAAGACAAGTTGAGATTTCGTTGAAGGTTCTGATGGAAGCATATTATTTGGATAGCTATATAAAACTCGCATAAAAGTATTTTGATTAAGAAATATTTATTACCAACGCGCATATTTTTGGACGTAGTTTCGCCTTTACTACGATTCGCTAAATAATTGTAAATCACTCTAATTAACCTTCAGATAGAATGATCTTTAATTAATATATTCTAAATATCTCTAAGACTATCGGATAATAAGTTTCACTCGAAAATTTTCCTATTAAGTTTAGGTAGCTATTATACAAATACTTTCTATTATCTTGCACTTAGCTTAAAAAAAAAAGGAAACGAGCCTTACAGTAGTCGTACATGATGTGTAACATCTGACATGTTACCTTAGTAAATACGCAATAGTAACTTATATCCTGAAAAAAATGAATTGGGTATGATTGGAAATAATTTTCTGTCGAATAATTATATCTTTAACGAAAATTTTATTTAATTAACACAGGGAGTAATGCAATTTTTTTTTATCAAAGATAATTATTCTTGATCAATATAGGGAAGAGCGGAGACAATAGATTTATGATAACTAAAATATGACACACATATACTTATGATTTCAAAGTATTTAAAAACCGTTGAATTTTTAAAAAGCGTCAATAACACTACCACTGTTAGTTGTCGAAACATTTTGATTTTGAGCTTGTGTTCATTTTGAGCTTGAATTCATCATTCAAAAAAGCGATGAGCGGCTCAGATTTTGGCAAACTGAAATTAAAGTTAAAATCACCCCTCAAAATCATGGGAAGCGAGTGATAGTTTTCTTTAAAGGAGCAGAACCACCATCAGTATATGGTAAAAGTACAAAATGCAGGAAATCTTTAATTTTTTGTACCGTTTGATTTCAAGAAATGTATGCGACCACACCGAAATCACTGTTTGTCCGTTTTCAAATAAGCATTCTGCCGCACATATGTCCCCCAGTATCGTTACTAACAATACCCAGTCCACTTGTTTGATGATAAGTAATGTTCATATGAGGAGTGACAACATGTGAGTTTTTCTGTTTGCGATAGATCGCAACACCAGCTGCTCTGCGGCCCGGTCGTTTAAACTGTACGCAGCAATCGAAGTTAGGTATCGAAACACGTTCGTCACTATCTAACCACGTCTCTGACAAAATGAGTAACGAACATTTTTATGAAATAACGTCGTCGAAATCTATTTGGTGAGCCCTTTGACAATTGAGAGTAAGGATCGCAAGTTTATCCTGGGTGAAGTCTAAGACTTGCTGGCATGTGCGAAGTGGATTTAGATAATCATTGGGTGGATGACCAGAGTATCTAGTTCTTCCGAGCTATAACCTCTTATCTTTAGGATTTTGAGTGACTGTGACGAATGCACTCTTGCCCTTTGTTAATAAAAAAAAATACTTAAAAAGTAAAATATATTTATATGAGAGTAAAAAATTAAAATTTAAAACTACTAAAATGCTTTAAGTGCTAGAAAAATATCTTCAAAAACGGTGCAAGCACTGAGAATGAAAACAAATTTTGATCAGTGGGTGGGTGAGGTGAGGCCTGACCAATGGGAAAGCAGCTTAGAACTCAGTCGTTGTAGAAATGAGGGAAACATTGAATGATTTGAAATCAGAAAAACAGCTTTTTTAAAAGCTAATAAAAAATAAAATACATTTTGAAAAAATAGGAAAGAACGTGTAAATTTAAATCTGATCTGGATAAATAATTTTCCAGGGAAAATTAAAGTGAGTTAAAGTAAATTTGAAAATAGCGAGTTCCTGGGAATCGAACCTGAGGCGATTCATTTCAAGTCAGCTACTATAACCATTAGGCTACGAAGACTCGGGGAAAGGAGTTATGGTAAGCTTTTAAGTTGGGTGAGAAGAGTGAAATGAATTTAATTAAGAATTTTAATTGAAGAGAGGATCCGTAAGAATATTATTGGGTCTGTTAAAATTAGGATCAGGGATATATTTTTTAATATCCAAGATCGAAGGATTATTAGAGTTATCAATTTTTTG
>BMAV01009539.1:693863-718571 GCA_019973955.1 Trichonephila inaurata madagascariensis | reverse complement strand
TCATACTTTTTGAGATTCACAAATCTGTATATTTTGATGTAATTTTCAAATTTTTCAAAAATTGGTTAATTTTGCTCATTTACCGGTTTGAAATATTGTAAAATTTGCAATGAATTTTTTTCTTACGCTTTTTTCCGTAAAGTGCGAAATCTAAAACATTAATATAAAGCTAATATTTTTTTAAACAGAACAAAATATAAAGACAAAAAATAAAACTGTTTACTTGCTGATTCCCTCAAAATTACATCTGAAAATGCATTGTAGAATCTGTTTTCTCACATCAAGTTTAAGTAAAATAAAATGCCTTTATTTTGCAAACTCAAATTTTTCAATTTGTCTCTGAATTAAAAATTTTAAAAATTTAAAAATTCATGAAAGTTGAAACATTTAGTTCTTTTCTGTATACCACTAGAAAATACATTCTATTGTGCGTATGTGGGTGGGGGTGTGGGTACGTGTGTGTAAACTCGTTAGCAAAATTAAGTCTAATGAAATAAAGATTTACAAATACGCTATAGGAACATGGGGAAAAATTGAGTTTTAATTTTTTACAATAAAAAGATTTTTTTACACTTGAAATATACACCTCTCATTTGTTAGGTCTTCCATTTCTATAAAATTGCCTTCCTTGAAATCCCCCCTCCCTCCCCCCTCATTTTTCAAAGCCTTACAGGCTCTTGTATTGAGCTTTTAATATCTGCGCCCTCAAGGTATCCGACTACCCTAAAATCGTAAATTTTGCCAAAAATTGCTAAAAATTTTTTATATGATTTTGTTTTATAGGCCATCTTATTATCTTTATAAAAATACCAAGTTTATTATTTTCCATTTTCTACAACAGAAGCTACATGTATTTTATTCTGTTAAAAGCACAGATGCCACTATTTTAAACAGAATGCCATATTTCAAAATGCACTTTATTCGAAATGTGCTTTTTTGAAAATGCTCAAACGGCTCAATTGCTCAAAAAATTTTGAAAATAATTCACTGAAATTTTTTATGTCTGTTCTGTATAATAGTAGAAGTATTTTAATTTTCAGATTTATCAATCACCGTGTTTTATTACAAAGTTTACAGTCCCTTATGTGAATATAATCACTGTTTTATTTAAGGAATTTTTTATAATAAATAAGATTAAGTGCTCAAGTTTTTGTAAAAATTAAAATATCTCTTATCTTGAAGGTCCTTTTTGTACAGAATAGACCCCGTTTATGTAATTTCTTGTGAATTTTTACCAATTTTTCCCCATTTTAGTAATAATAATTTATTTTCTCTTCTTAATTTTAGCATATTTTTCTCTTAAAATGTACTAAATAAATCTAAAAACCACAAAAAAATCCCCATAATTCCATTTTTTAAAAAAAAGTTGTTGCAAGTACTCGGAAACCTTAATTCACAGATTGTCTACCTGAAAAGTAAAAAATTACAGAAAAAATACACTCATTTAAAATCCTGGTGTTTCATTATATCTAGAAAATTAGCTCTATTTTGCATCCTTGAATACCAACTTTAAATCATTTATATTAATATTAGCTCTTGTTTGAAAGATGCTGATGTTTTATAACGTACTTTTAAGCTGTAGTACTGAAAGTCCTATTTTAATTTTGAGTCTTTCCACTCAGATACTTTTGAATAATTTAGGTGAAGGTTAGTTTGTGCAATTAAAGATTTTAATATATTTATAACAGTAATAGTCACAATACTTCTATGTTAGTCGGTTGAAATACTTTTTGTAACTTTGCATTCTGTTAAATACATCATGATGCAACTCAAAAGAGGCTTAAGTTTTATTGAACAATAATGACATTTTATAATTATTATAATAAAAAAATCCTAAACATATTCCAAATCAAAATCGAAACTAACGGAAGTGTTGCTTATTTACATTATTTCTGAAAACCAAAACTGTCGACATTTAGGTTTTTTTTTTATTGCCCAGTTGAATTTCAAAATGATTTGCTATAAAATGTTCATAACAATCTATATTATTATTTTTAAATACTCTCGAATTTTTTTTTATTTTGTGAACATTCAAAGGAATTATCTCTTAAAACATTCAATCCCTTATAAACTTCAGGAAGTTTGAATAACTTTTACTTAAAAGATTTTTGTGAAATAACTAAAAAATGAAACTATTTCTTGATATGTGACGTATTAGAAAAAAATACTTACAATTACAGTGAGGGGAAATTATTTTTCATTTCATTCTTTGGAAGTGGAAAAAAATAGTTGGGGAGAAAAATAAATTTTAGAAAAAGGGAAATAGTATATATAATAATGTTAATGTTTATTCTGCTTGTAATAAAATGATGAAAATGAATTATTCTTAAACCTAGAGAAAATTAAGTTTGTAACACACATGATCTATTATACACCCCAAAATAAGCCACACAATGAGGTTCACAAAGAATTGTACTTCTATACTGAATAGCTTTGTGCTTTTTCCATAAAATATTTTTTTTAAAAATATCACAATTATATGCTATAGTTAAATATACTAATACGATATCTGTAATATTATTTAAAGCAAATGTACTAATGCTCTAAATAAAAATCTCAGCACATAAACTCATGATTATGATGTTACGAACTATTAGTCGTAAGAGTTATAATTCATATAACATTCTATTTAAGTTTATCAAGTATTATTCATAAGAAAAAGCTATTACTTTGTCAGAATACTATAAAGTACCATTTCAGAAAAATCAAATTAGTTTTATTTTCCTGGATTTATAATCTTCCGATCTCAAATTACGTGGAAAAATATTAAGGTATCCGACTACGTTCGGGTCCGTGATTTTAAAAAAGCGCATAAATGGATAATTTTCATGATATTTAGTGTCAATTAGATTAGACTGCATGTATAAAATTGTTTTAAGGACATTTTGATAAAAAAAATTATTTAAATACAATATTTTGGCAAAAAATTAGCTTAGAATAATCTTTTTTCAAAATGTTCTCCTTTTGTGAAAAATGCTTCTATTGTAATAATATTTTACCTGTATATAGTTCAGACTTCTTTACAGAGGCTCAACTAGCATTTTTGAAAAATTCACATTATTTTCAGAGTTACAACCCATTGAATAATTATCGGCGTTTTTTTCTTAAAATTGCTGCTCTCTGATGTCGTAAAATATGGATAAACCCACTTCTAAGTTATATAGTTCAAAAATTCTAGTTGAGCCTCTGTAGAGAAGTCGAAACTATATACAGGCAAAATATTATTATAATAGAAGCATTTTTCACAAAAGGAGAACATTTTGAAAAAAATTATTCTAAGTTAATTTTTTGCCAAAATATTGTATTTAAATAATTTTTTTTGTCAAAATGTCCTTATATAAAACAATTTTATACATGCAGTCTAATCTAAGTGACACTAAATATCATGAAAATTATCCATTTATGCGCTTTCGCAAATTTCGAGAACCTTAGGGATGCAGCTAAGGCAGCCTTTTGAAAAATACAGCCATATATTTTTGTTTTAAAATTCAGATTGAGGTTGGAATGCAAAAGAGGAAAGGGAAAAAATTCAAAGGAAATATTTTATTTAAACATGTTTTCTAAACTAAACATGAATTTTTCCCGGATATTCTTTGTCGATTCAAACGGATAAAAAGTAAAAAGAAATTTACATGTATTGTTGTCGGGAATTGAGGGTTTACAAACAAAAATTTAAGGACATAAAAAAATTAAGGAAAATAGTTTTTAAACAAAGAACAATTTAGTCAATAAGTACTGATTCATTCATTATAGTGAGATTAAATTTAAAGTTTTTATTATTTTTTCCTTTTGTGGATTATAATTTAATTAATAGTTATATAAGCTTATTTATTCGCCTTATTTGTTAAAATGAATTATTATCCATACATTGTTTCGTATATATTTTCCCTGCAATGATTTTTCTCCCATTCTTTTTTTCATGCCAAACCGTTCTATTGTTTTTTTTTTATCTATTAATGTACCAAAAAGATTATTCTTTATAAATGTGCAAATAATTCATTTTGTAGAGGATCATTATATATATATTTTAAATCCCTTTTTCATAAAAATATACCATTTATCTCAATAAGGCCTTAACATAAATTAACTATATCAATCAAATACCTCCACACAAAAATTTACAGTCGAACCTCCATATAACGAGCCTCTATATTGCGAATTTTTCCTGGAACTAAGAACATTTCGCGATTTTCTTCATAAAATAACCTCCCTATAGCGAAGTGCATTTTCTATATAACGAACTTTTTTTTTGCAACTCAATTTTTTTCCTCCCTATTTTTTAAGGATTTCTGGACATTTCAAGTTATTCTCTATTAGCACATATTTTATGGTGGTCATAAATTTTGAGCTGGTTTTATTAAGTGTCTAATTCGCCGAGAGCAATAGAATTCTGGGAGCTTCATCCAAGAAATACAACTTTTTTTTAACCCCCACTGTGCAGCTCACTAGAAACATCTTCGATATCCTCTTTTACCCTCAGTGGAGTTCTAGTTATAGAATAATGTATATTTAAAATTACTTGTATGCTTTAAATTATATAGAAAATGTATTTAAAATTCATTAATTTTAATATAAAATTATTTTCTGAATATTGAAAATACAATGTATTCTTCGACATTCTTTTTTCATGTTCTTTGCTTTTTTTATTATTATTATTATGGATAAGATTTATAAAATAAATAGATATTAATTTACAAAATATTGTGAATAATTACTTTTTTTTAGTATATAGTATGTATGAATATAAAATTTGTTTTATGTGGTTTATAAAGTATTTTTAGAGATGAGCCTGTATATAACGAATTATCCATATAACGAACTTTTTTTCGGGATTTAGCGCCTTCGTTATATAGAGGTCCGACTGTATTTTAAAATACACAAGTCCGATTTTAAACCTAAGAGAAGCAATGAATTATAAAATTATATTGACCTACAGCTCTAAAATTCTAGTTTGTACAAAATACTACATAAAAAGTTAAAAGTCCAATGGATCGTAGGGATAATTTCTTCTATAATTCAATTATCCTTCCAGGTTTCTTGCGAAAGGCAGAGTTTAGTAACATTTATAATTCTGTATCCCCGTGGTGTCTCTTATTATTTCTCAATCATTCCACTAAACCTGTCTGTTGCATTTTATCTGTTTTCTCGGATGATGCAAGACGTGACGCAACGCTTGACAGACATTCAATCGCTGCCATGATAGCTGCATTCAGCAAAACGAAAGATCTTGAAATTCATGGTGAACTGAAGGTGTGGAACTCTCTAGTAAAGTCAATAATATCGTGAATTTAAGTTTTACTTTATCTGTTTCGAAAACAATAGGGGATTTCATAGAAAGTTTAATTGAAAACTCATGTTTTTCTTAACAGTTTGGGATTCGATGATGCGTGCCACAAAAACGATCAAATCATTTTAAATCTTTTAAGGTATCCGAATACGTTCGGGGGGAACCGTGATTTTAAAAAAGCGCATAAATGGATAATTTTCATGATATTTAGTGTCACTTAGATTAGAATACATGTATAAAATTGTTTTATGGACATTATAACAAAAAAAAATTATTTGAATACAATATTTTGGCAAAAAATTAACTTAGAATAACCTTTTTTCTAAACGTTTTTCTTTTATAAAAAATGCTTTTATAATAATAATATATTGCTTATATAAAGTAAAGACATTTCCAAAGAGTCTGAACTCGAATTTTGAAAAATTCACATTATTTTCAAAGTTACCACCAATTGAAATAACTATCGGAGTTTTTTTCTTAAAATTTCTCCCCTCTGTTGTAGTAAAATATGGATAAAAATCTACTTCTAAGTTATATATTTCAAAAATTCTAGTTGAGCCTCTGTACAGAGGTCTGAGCTATATACAGGCAAAATATTATTATAATAGAAGCATTTTTCATAAAAGGAGAATGCTTTGAAAATGGGTCATTCTGAGTTCATTTTTTGTCAAAATATTGTACTTAAATAATTTTTTATTCTAATAATATTCTTAAAACAATTTTATATACGTTTTCTAATCTAAGTGACACTTAATATCATAAATATTATCCATTTATACTCTTTTGCAAAATCCCGGTTCCGAACGTAGTTGGATACCTCAAAAGGACTATTTTTTCATGCATGCTCTTCAAAGGAACAAAAAAAATGAAATATCCTTGAACTAATATAGCATTAGCAACTAATATTGCATGCGAGATGCTATAGCTTCAAAATTTAGCGTCCTTATATGCTGGTTTTATTAAATGATTATTTTTACACGTTTCATGAACTTAGTGAGAAAAAATGCTGTTGTGTACATTTATTAGAAATTTATTTTCTTTTAGCAGTTAAACAGAAAATTTCTTGAAATCTTATCAAATAACAAATGAAAGAAATAATAAAAATGAACCAAATTGATTGAGATTTCTCTTAAATATAGAAAACTTTATTTACACTACATTTCAACTAGAACTATAAGCAGATCTTTTAATTTAATCTTTGCACTCCCAGTACAAGTAGTATTAACACAAATATTGCACTTTTATATTTACATAATCTTTAATTGTAATGTATAAGAAATATACTTTATTAAACATCAAAAGGCCCGTGCATCTTAATAACAAAATTAATGGAAGTAAGTTTTTGTAATTATTAATTAATTCGATTAAGGTTCTTTAACTTTGAATTAATTGCTTAGTGATTAAGTACTTGCTACGGATGTTGTTTATACACAGTTGCTATTGTTAATTACTATCCAGAAAATTTCCTGTCTATGTCAAATGTTGCAAATATCTATGAGTATTAGGGTGGGTGACAGAAAAGAATTTTTTTCCGATCTCTGTACCTTGACAAGTTACTTTTCGCTTAGGTAAGTAAAAAAAACAAAAAGGTTTTCAAATAAAAATATATCATCCACTCGCACATTGCACTTAAAATTTTGAAAAATGGAGATTCCTCTATTTCTTTAAATTTCTCTTATAATTATTTTACTTATTAATATTGTAATACTATTGTTCTATAAAGGTGAGATATTTGGAGCAAAAAGAAAAAAAAAATTAAAACCAGTAAAATTCAAAATATCTATGGTTCACGAAAAGCCCCCAAACCCATTCAAAAATAGCAATACACTGAAATACGTTTAACACGAAATGCTTCACGCGAAATATCGGTTAACACGAAATAATAGAACGGTCCCGACAAACTACTATGTATTTTCATGCATTTTTTTTCTCTTAACACGAGTCAAAAATCACTTAGCACGAAAAGATTTCCCTTCTGGGAGTGAACAAAATACGGAAAACACCAGCCAGATTGGACTGTCCTATTGTATCATCCGAAGAACTCGCTGCAGTTGATTATGATAATGTATGTACAGAACCAATTATAAGGCAGACAAAGACATTTTGGAGTTTGTTCAAAGCTCAAAAGATCTAATTGATGCAGATACCGTCGTCAAAAAAGAACTGAATAATGAAGCTCCTGTTGCCACATCATCCAGAATGAAATACGGAACATCATGAAAAGTTTATGCATTTATTTAGATGCATATTCTAATGGTGAAATGAATAACAAAATGGACGATATAGAACAATCTGATGCTGAAAAAAAGACAATGCAAAAAAGTATCGGATTATTTTTCAAAAAATCAATAAATGTTTTGTTTTTCAAAAGAAAATTTTACATTAAATTTCCTTAAGTTCTTGTGATTGTTTTTGGTTCGTCGATTTTTATCAGATACGTGCATATTTATATATCGATGTAAATAAAATAAACTCTAATAAACTTAAATTTTTTTTATATACATATATTTTTTCTAATATCCTTTTACACGAAGTAATATTTCAGTCCCCTCAGTTTCGTGTTAAGCGAGTTTCCCTGTATTTCATTATCTTTAGCTTTTCATTTTTAATAAACAAACCTTAATAAAAGGGATTTCATTTCAATTTTTTTATTGAAAACAAGTAATATAAAAAAAAATTTAAGTCAATTCCTACTTAAATCAACAAAGAAAAATTTTATTTTAGCTACTTTTTATTCAATAGTTACAATTAATATAAATATGTATATACATTGGACAGAATCACAACATTAAATGGTCATTAATTTTTATTAATTATCATTAAAGTATCGTAATGTCATCCAAAACAATTGTGTACGTATAATTTCAGTTCAACTGAATGCTTTAAAACGTGAGAAAAAAAATCTTTTAAAGTTTTGACCCAAGTCGCTAAAAATGAAACCAACGTGGCTGTATCTGTAATTCTTTAAATAATTAGTTTCAGTGAATTAATTTTAATTAATTATAATTAAACTATTGTATTTTTACCCAAAACAATAGTGTATAGAAAATTGCAGCTCAGACGAGAGCTTTAAATGTGAGAAAAAAACCTTTTCGTGTTTTGACACAAGTCACCAAAATGCTCGCTAAGTCGCCAAAAATGATGCCAATGTGGCTGTATTTGTAATTCTTTGAATAATTAGTTTTAAACAATTAATTTTTATTAATTATAATTAAATTACTATACTGTCATCCAAAATAATCCTGTATATAAAATTTCAGCTCAATTGAGCGCTTTAAAATGTATTTTATTAACGATTGAAAATTCCACCCAGATAAATAAATAAATATATTGAGAGTGTGAGCTAATAGTAGGAATTGAATAATGCTCTTTGAAGCTAGATTCGTGAGGAAATTCAGACACAGAGGGACTGAAAGCCAAAGTATCACTAGCAGTTGACATGTTAGGTCGTCCTGCTTTTCTTCACGTGATTTATTATTGACACGTGACTCGTTCAGATTGCTATCTCACCTGTCCACCAGATTATTTTCTCTTTCCGTCATTGCCAATAGTAATGTGACAATCAAATTTTGTTTTCACAAGCTTTATGAATGTTGAGTGTTAAAGTTAGGAGAATGTGATATAAAAGTGTCTAAGTATATTAAAATAATTACTAGAAAGGATTTTGAGTGCCTAACATTCGGTAATTCAAGTGTTCTTCTTTTCAAGATAAGATTCTTTCCAGAACGATATCAGACGTCACATTACGCTCAAACAACAAATATGCGAAATTTATAAAGTAGCTGATAACACAATAACTTAGTCCCCCAGCCAGTATGGTGGCTATGACCCTCGGCTTGTAACCGAGTGGGTTCGGGCTCGAATCCCGAGTAAGACATGGTTGTATCTTCTTCGGGAAAGAAGTCGGTCTCTTTCGCCTGTAATAGATTCCCGTTTCGAAAGGAAAGCAGCGCACCTCTTCTTGTTATATGATGGGATCTTCATCTGTAATAAATATGTATATTCTTCTGTTGTATTGTGTGCTTTCCGTTCTTCATCTTCACTTGTATTTCATATGTTCCCAGGATAAAAAAAACACACGACAACAACTACGGGAACTTAAAAAATTAAATATTTGTGCGGAAATACTTCCATTATGGCGGTTCATGTCTCATTGTCGTAGACTGCATTTACCGAAAATTTCCAATATTTTAACTAATTATCATTATGTGATTTATTCAAGCAAATTCCTTTAATTGAGCAACACTTCATGTGTTCTTGTAAGGAGAACATGAATTGGGAAAACCTGGGTCGCTGAGTATGCCTAATACGAACATATAAATTGAAAGTATAACAAGGAGCAAGAAGACCCATTTAAATACTTCAGATGAAGCTATGGAAACTTACATAACAGAATATGTTAACCAAACAAGTATAAATGTAGACATATTCTCTGATATATCTCACATAATGAGGATCAATTCAAGCTTCTGGTGAGGAACAGTAAAAAAACCATGATGAATGAAAATTAATCTAAAAGCAACATTATTGGTCAATGATCGTTATGGAATCTCTGATTAACAGGCATTTGTGCGATCGCATCACCTGACCTCTAGCTTATGGTGTGGTGAATGACTCAGAGTTTTCACAAAGCTTCCAATGTAACATTTAGGTGGTGGAACGCTCTATGACAGAAGTATTTCAAAAACTGAGTCATTCTGAAGCAAGAAACTGTTTCATAGGGGGTGCTATTGTCAAAACCCCTATAATTTTTTCAAAAATCTGATTTAAAAATATATTTTTTTGGATAAAGATATTAAATAATTTTATAACCTACACTTAGTAACAAGTCCACAAGTAATGTTAAAAGTATTTTAAAGGAAAGTATGTTTATCATTTAAGTTTTGTGTATTGAAAAGAAAAATAAAGTCGAATAGAATAACAAAGCACGGATAATTTAACAAAAAAAAATGCGTTTTTTGAACTTTCAGTGCAAATTAAATATTTTGAATTTTATTTGTTTTTATTCTTATATTACGAACTTCACATTAAGAAAATCAGTGTTATGATAAGGGTAAGCTAAGTAATGACAAAAAAATATTGAGAAAACGTAGCAAAATTTCTCTATTTTTCAAAACTTAAAATACAATAAATACTTGAAACATTTTTTTTTTTTTTTTTACATTTTTTTTTAACGGGACCAAATTTATTTTTCTTTGAAAAACTAAAAAAAAAAAAAAAAATTTTAAAATTTTTTTTTTTTTTTTTGCCTCTTTATTTACCTGGACGAAAGTGACTTTTCCAGGGTATAGCAATAAAAAAAAAGGCATATTTCATTGCATTGAATAAGCGCACTTTAAAAGCCGCTAATAAAAGTAAATTAAAATAAAATATAATAATTATTTCAAAATGATTTAAAAGCAATAATTTTTAATTGTTTCGTTTATTTTACAGGAAATAATTCATTGCATGCTCTGTAAAAAATCCACGTAATTAGATTACGCAGTAAAGATTTGAATTAACATAACTGAAATATTTCACAGAGAAGCGAAGGAATATTTCCCAATTTCAAAAGCAATGACAGAATATAAATTAATTTTATTAATTTTACCCAACGATGAAGAGAAAAGACTTAGTGACGTTTGTAATTCATTGAAAATCATATGAATTTAAAGTTAATCCTGGAACAAATATTAAATTTTTAAAACGCATTTAGTTTTCTAGTCAAAATATTCAGTAACTATAAGAAAACAATTGAAAATTCAGTGTCTTTATTCACTTCATAAACTTTGCTGCCCTAAAAAAACAAAAATTCGAAAACAAAATTTTCCCCCTGCTGTGATTCTCCTTTAATAAAATCCCTTACAATACCTCAAAATTCACAGATCACGTGTCTTACCTTCTTATTTACGTTTCGCGATTCTCTCTGACGTCACTAACGTTCCAAACCAACCTCTCACCCTCGGTCACATTGCCAAAAGTGTGAGACCGACTTATTTCTTCATCGTAAACAAGTATTTACTGAAGTTCTAGATTTCTGGAATACGAAGCGTTATAATTGAAATTCAACTATTAAGTGGGTCTTTTTGCACTCTAGAATTCTTTTAACGGGTATTGCTACTGATATCGGGATTCTTACAAATATCTGATAGAGTGAAGGGGTCTCAGGGGTGTTAAATTTTTCTAGAGGTCTGAAAATATAAAGAATTTTCAAACAGGTATAATTCATTTTAAATTAAATTTAATAATTCAAATCTTTTACACATTATTTATAAAACAATGGGGCTTCAGAAAAGTATAAAATGTTTAAAATATAATCATAATTTTAAAAATCATAAGCATATGAAAATTCTATGATAAATATTAAGTATTTTTTGTGTTGCGCACGCTATTTTCTAAAATAGTAGCATCTAATATCTAAAAATTTATAGAATTATAAAATTCATCATACTCTTTAAGCCGTGCCTAATTTTAGTATTATATGTCTTTTGTATTTCAAAATATATGTAAAACATTGCAATTTTTTAAATATTTTTAAAAAATGTATTTTTTTTATTTATTAAAATATGTAAGTTATTATTATATTTATATAAAAATAGCTATAGTGTAATGAGAATACATTTAACTTTATTATTCAACTTATAGCTAGTAATTAAAGCTACTATTTTAGAAAATAGCGTGCGCAACGCAAAAAATACTTAATATTTATCATAGAATTTTCATATGCTTATGATTTTTAAAATTATTATTATATTTTAAACATTTTATACTTTTCTGAAGCCCCATTCTTTTATAAATAATGTGTAAGAGATTCGAATCATTTAATTGAAATTTAAAAGAATTATACCTGTTTGAAAATTGTTTATATTTTCAGATCTCTAGAAAAATTTAACACCCCTGAGACCCCTTTTAATTGAATTTTAGAGAACCACTGAAAATTCTCAACTTGCATTCCTTAACACAATCTTCATTTCGTAATCGTTGGAGATTTTACATTTCCACCTACCATAAAATACGGCGTATAATGCGCGCCGTCGTATTACGCACAGTTATACTTTTAAGCGGGAATTTTAAAATTTTTAGGTATACTCTCGCCATTCGCCGTATAACGCGCACTCCTTTTTTTTAATTCCTACTATTAGTTCACACTTCTTCCTATAGATGTATATATATCTTCAATTTTTCAATTGTTAATAAAATTCTTTTATTCGTCCACTCAAGTTCAAAAATATTTTTTTTTAAACTTCTAGTGGATGCCACTTGATGTTAATACAGTTTTTCAAATATTAATTCATTAAGTTAATTTAATTGAGGAATAAATAGTAACAAAAATAATAGTCCAACACTATTTATAAAAAGGAAAAATCCTTCGTTGTATCCCTGTAGTGCTATGAATAGCGCGTTGGACTCCTAATTCGAAAGTCGTAGGTTCGAATCCCACCTGGAATGACCTAATCTTTGAGAATGTGATTTCTTTTTTACACTATACTATTTTATTAGAATAATTAAATTTAATTTATGAATAAATAGCAACAAACAAACACACAAAAAAAATAGTGCGACACCCTATAAAGAAAGGAAAATGGAAAATTGTAAGGAAACTCGCTTGCTATTTTGTCACTTAATATTGTGATTCTGTCATGTGTGTATATACATATTTATATTATATGTAATTATGATTATTTAATAAAAAGTAAAATTGAAATAAAATTTTCTTTGTTAACCTAAGTAGGAATTGACATAATTTTTTTTATATTACTTGTTAATGTTTAGGTAGATTCGCTGTAAAAACGCGCACTCCTTTTTTTTACGAAGAAACCCAAAATGTATGTGTGCAATGCTTTTATGTGTTTGGAAGTCATTTATTTTCGAAGTATATTATTCCAAGCTTTAAAAGAAGTTGTATACTTTTAGAACTACAACTCTTTGACTTCATAAAAGGAATGTCATTTCTTTTAAATAAAACGGTATTTCGATGTATGTAAAAATCTAATTTTTTTCTATAGGTTCTCTTTTTAAAACTATCATATTTATACCCGGCGTATAATGCACACCCGCAAATTTCTATCTTATTTTTTGTGTTAAAAGTGCCTGTTATATGTTGGATTTTATGGTATCTTTCGTTATTTTTTATATTGATACATTAAAAAATTTATTTCTTTTTTTTTTTCTTAATAATAAATAGTAGGCTGTATGTAATCCATGAACAAAAAAATAAATGAAGTAAAATACCCTCAATAATTTCTGTTATTCTCATCACTACTGGATAAAATTGGCATGAAGCTTATAGCTAAAAAAGAACTAAAAATTATGGTATTAAAAAAACTAATTAATTAAGTCGAGAAACACATCAATCAAATAAAAGTATGAAAGAAAATCTTTTGCTAAAAAAAGGTCGAAAGATATCCCGAACTCCATAGCCACTACTGCATAAATAGTATTATTCGATTCAAAATGTTCTAACCTCGAAAAGTAAACTTTCGTGATACAGCGCAACACACAGACTCAAAAATCATAATACCATATCTTTTTTTGAGGGTATCTTTAAAATTAATTTATTCAATTGATTGTTTATTAACGTCGCATTTTAAGGTTACACAAGGACTATTGGCGACGAGCCTCGTAATTCTGCACCATGGACAAATGACGAAGACGACACCTAAGCAGACATACTACTCACCAGACTTCCACATTCCAACTTGAGGACCTTTACATTCAACACATTTAACGTAAATCAGCCAGCCTCCCAGCCGTTAGAGTGATTAGTGACGCTGGTTGTTGTGCTGTAGGGCCTGGGTTCGAATACCGGAGATGGCCTGGACGCTTGCAAATGTATTGTGCCTTTATAGCATGAAGGCACTCTAAGTGATGATGATGAGTTTGGTGTTTTATGGCGCAAGAGCCAGTTTTCGCTATACTGCGCCAAACATTCATAGGTCTGTGGTCTGGATGGGAAAAGAAGAAAAGGAGAAATTGGATGACAAGATGGGGGGTCGAGAATAGAGAAGGATCACTGGGGTACCCCGGGGTCGTGACACCCGTGTTTACTAAAGATAGTAAACCCCTTGGGAAAAGGAAAAGATTACTAGAGAGAGAGAGAGAGAGAGGGTACCTCGGGATTGTGACACCCGTATCCACCTAAAGAAGGTGAGCCCCCTGAGGGGGAAGGCACTCTAAATATTCATCTAGCTGAAATTTCTTTCGAGAGAGTGATAGTAGGGAAAAAGAGGTAGGAAATCCCTAAAGACCACCACGGTTATTCTCCCTTAAAATTGGGGTGGAGTGGAGCCAAAACATACTGTCACTTTGTCGCGCGGCTTGGAGATCGCGGGTGTAAGAGGTTCGAGGAAGAAACAGACACGATTACAAATAACTAATTTTATTTAATCTTTAACACTTTACGAAATATGTAACTTTGTAACTTAACTCGCGGAGCAATAAGAAATTCTATCCCGTAATCGGATAACTAAGTTATGGAAGGTATCTTGATTAAAGTTCCTTGTATGATCCTTCTCGCAGTTTGATAGCTCGTTCAGCTCCAAGTCTGGTTACTAAACCACTTCCGGACGAATTCTCCGTCAAATAACCACCAGTCGCTGCTTGCTAACAATTGGATTTCAGCCTAACGATCAACTCTTAACCATTAAATTGCATACTCAACGACTGGCACTTAAATAGTAGTTACACATTACATGAAATCAAGTCATCTGTACGGGAAACGGTTTTTGAACTAACCACAGTTAAAGAATATTTTTCCCAAGAGGATTAGTAGAATAGAACCCGTTACAACCTGCTCAGAGATCAAAGCTGCTGCTAACGATGAAAGTAATTGCCACGTTTAATTTCGTGGACCTCGATCAGACACCGTCTTTCGGTGGCAGGGAAACAATAACAACAAAAACAACAATACATCAGTGCTCAACATTGTGGGTACATCAGTACTTGAACCCACGAGTCGACAGAAGCAACGCCTGCCACTGATTCGTAGCCATAACCAATCGGCTTACCACAGCAACAACTGACTACTAAATTTGGAAAAACATCGCTTGGTGAACGGGTTAACGAACCACATTTCCTTTTCTTCATGCTGATAATGGCGCATAATTTGTCATAAAACAGCATGGGATCATGAACTCCAGCTGCGAGATTTCAGTATCAGATGAGGGCGATGAATGTATCTCTGCTGTGAATGTTTTTCAATCAGACATAACTTTAAATATTTATTGAGTAATATGTGTGCATCATTTATCAAATAAAACTATTGAAGATAAGGAAAGAAATTTAACATCAATTTTTCAAAATATAATTGTCTTGAAATTACCATATTTCTTCAAGACCATTATGCTGACACAAAGGGATTTTTCTTTAAAAAGAGATTTTCATAGGGATTTTTCTTTTTTTAAAGAAAAAAATTGATTTTCTTTTATTGTTTAACAAAAGAAACAATAATTCAAAACAGAAATTACTATAAGGAAATGATTTCACGCACCAGCTTGGACATGAAATGTAGATTCATAAATCATTCATAAAATCTGACGCAAAACAATGGACAAAATGAAAAGTCGTATCAAATGAATGCAAAAATTTCCGTTTGAAAAACAATAAATTCAAATAATTTCAGAATGCTTCAAAAGACTGCAGGTTATAACAAAATCGTCCGATTAAAGATTATTAAAAAATGTATTGTTTGCCAACAATGAAAAATTTGTTTTAGACCAACTAAACTAATTTTATTTGGTGATAATTGCCTTTCTTTTCATTGTCTTCTGTAGCATTTAACAGAAAAAAAAGAATATTTCTAAATCCCGCTCAAAAATTTATGTATTTCGTCAACTCATAAAGCACGATTTTGAATATCTTCACACTAAGATAAAATTATCATTGTCTTTACTTGATAGCATTTTAAATTCGGACTGAAACTTAAAAAAAATAAAGTCTTAGAATAATTTCAACATGCTTCGTGGAGCGATACAAGGAGCATTGAAATGAAATTATTACTTCAATATCTAACATACACTCATGTCCAAAATTAAGGTCACAAACATGTTTTTCGACATAATTCTAAATTGCCTCCAGTAAAACTGATATAATTTGTATTTTATATAGTTTGAAGAGACGGGTCGCGTACACTATCAACTTTCGGCTTAGGAGAAGTTGTTTAGCGTTAGTTTTTGCAGAACTAATGGATTGAGACCATTTAAGCATATGGGATTTTTGCCCACAGTTTTATGAATTTTGCATTAAAACAAATTAGTCTTTTGGTGTAAGAATGACCTCATAATCATTTAAATGATTTCATGAGATAGAGAACCGTTTGAAGGCTTGAAATTGGCCAGGCTTATGATTTCATACTTTTCGATATATATACCATAAAATCTGACGTATAATGCGCCCCTTTACTTTCAAGCAATAATTTTTGATTTTTAGTTATATTCGCCGTACAACGCGCACCCCCTTTTTTATGTAGAAACCTGAAATGTACCGCAATGCTCTTATGTTTTGAAGTCATTTATTCGAGGCATTATTCCAAGCTTTAGAAGAAATAATATGTTTCTAGAACTACATTCCTTTAAGTTCATAAAGAATGTCATTTATTTTGAATTGTTTATTTAGATCGAATAGTTCCTCAGTTTTTACAGAGTTTATGTTTGTGTCTTTAATTTTGGGAACATGAGTGGATAACGGACTCTCTTATACTCAAAATTTAGTAAATTTTATTTTTGGTTCTATATGATGTGTTGGGTAGTATAAGTGGCAATAGTATAACAGGATTAATTCGTACGGTGCTATATCGAAACCGTGTTATACGAGAATTTTATTCATTTAAATTATTAAAATTATTAAAGTGACGCTAAATATCATAAATATTATCCATTTATACGCTTTTGCAAAATCACGGTTCCGAACGTAGTCGGATACCTTAAACTTGTAAAACTCTGTTTTGTTACTTTTGAAATAAATTATGCAAAAATTATTATACATACTGATAAGAGAAAGAAAAGCATTCAATATCATAGCTCTTTCTTATATGTAAGCTATATTTAAGATTTGTTTCCTTAAATTAGCATTCAAATATAATTAGGATGCAATTAAAAAAGATAACATCCAAATCACAGATTCGTGAGAAAAAACAATCGGTTTTAGATTGTATTACAAATGCTTCTTTGGATATACAACAGTTAAGGGTATCTTTGTATCAAATTCTTGCTGGACAGCAATTAAACCAGAATACATGTTAATAATAGAAAATCTATGCCATATAAACGTCGAAAGATATTTTTGAAATTATAGCCTTGGTGCACGAAATTGATGTTTTTGAGGATATGCTGACGGAATATCGATAACTACATCGATAAGTTGACGATTGACAAAACTGGAAAAGAATGAATTAATTGACCTAATAACAAATGACCATAATAGCACAAAATGCCTTACCGTAATTATACTATAAAGTGAGGATGAAAGTGATATTATTTTTAACAATGCTTTAAACGTAGAACGCCCATCCTGAAATTTCAAGATCTGAAGATTTGTTTATTGCAAGATGTAGAAATTTTTCCAAGAGAGATCATATTAGCATATATTTTAAAGTTAATAATATTAAAGACAAAAAAAAGTATTTTGTACAGATTAAACATTTTTTGGAAGTGAAAAGATGCTTACCCATATATTTCCATCTGTTTTGTTAGTTCGGCAATTTCTAGTTTAGGCAGAACTTTTGGGAATTTTCTGGGAAAAACAAAAATTTAGTAACATGATGCTCTTTAGATTTTAAGTTATTTTGATAAGAACTTATTTATTTCAGCAAGAGTATTCGATCTACCCTTCTCATTTTAAACTGTGCTTCAAAATAAAATTCGAATTTTCAGTTAACAATAATATTTTTATATAGAATACTTTACTTCGTGTGCGAATTTTTTAAACGCTAACCTATTTTCCTAGACATAAATATTGATTGCACTTCAAAAAATATAGAAATCAATAACTCTCTCTCCATGGTATTATAAAAACAAACATTGTCGACTTTGTTGCCAGTAAGATTTTACATGTACTGTGTTAACAAATGTAAGGTATCCTCTTTCAATTTTTGCCATAGTATGCCAATATTGAATAATATATCGGGTATCTTAATTTCACATTTATCGAAAATGCTCCTCTCAATATTCTTAATTAGTGTTATAGAAATCCTTTTAAAATTAATTTTACTTATTATGAAATTCATTTAAAAACTTGTTGATGTAATAAAAAATAACTAAAAAATTTTTAATTTTATAATAAATTAAATAAAGAAGAATTCTCAAATATCTGGTAAGCTCTGTTGGCCTATCATTAACATAAACTAGTATTTGAACTAGTATTTAATCTCTTCTTTTTCATGTTTGATTTAATTTAGTAAAAATTTAATATTCTATTATTTAATTTAAATTTAATTCTGTTTAAAATTATGTTTGATAGTTTAAACACCAATAGAATTTTATACTGATATATAATACTTTATTGACTAGTGGAATTATATGTTAATGTTACGTTTCGTATAGCATTTATAGCACAAACTTCAGAAACAAAAAAAGAGAAAATTTATAAATGAGGTTACAAACTTTTCAAGTGAAGATCTTTAAATTTGAATGACCGCTTTACTCTTTATCTTTAACAGATAATATCATGAAAGCATAAAATCAACAAATCCCCCATTCTTCTCATTATTTTTCAATTCCTACTATTAGTTCACTCACTCCCTATATATATATATATATATATATATATATCTTGTTCAAATTTTCAATCTTTAACAAAATACTTTTTATATTCATCCATTCAAGTTCAAATACATTTTTTTACACTTGTAGTGGATGACACTTGATGTTAATACAGTTTCTTCAAATATTAATTCATCATTTAAATTATATTTTTTAATTTTAAATTTATTTTACGTTATTTTTGCCGAAGTTACAACTGGCTGCAACAGATGACGCCAGTGCGTTTTTCTAACAAAGTAAAAATTGACTTCTAAAAAAAATTTTACTTTTTTTTTTGCTTCATTTTGAACTTTTTGCTTAATCTGATCTGTAATAATAAGATGACCTTTTAAATGAACACCACGAGATAATTTTTTTTGTCGATCAAAGCAAATTTCATCGAATACAGTAATATATTGTCTTACAAGATATACGGAAGAAAAAAAAAATCTCAGAAATATTGATACTCCATGTTTATTGTATGGCTATATTTTTAAAAAAAAAGTATTAATTTTAGACTAAATCCTACAAACCGTATATTTAAATAGATAATGGCTAGATTCGGGAAGAAATCATAAATCAGGATTATAATCACTTTATTATTTATATAGTCAATTAACAACACTCAATCAAACACAAGACACAGGGATTATCAAATCACTGGTTTGTCGTCCTCCGATATGTTACTCGCACACAAATTACCATTCATACCTTTGGCAAACATCTGATAAAGCAGAATTTAAATTTGCACCGACCCACACTCCTCATATCTACCCCATTATATAGCATTGCAATAATGTCGGATTCGATCAACTTGGAACAGTTTAATTATGCGTGAATAATATTTCGTGAAAATCATATTTCTAATTGTGCTCTAAGACCAGCAAGGACTCTGAACTTAGTGATCTCTATACTCTTCCAGACAGGGCCTATTTAAGCTCATTTCGGGGCCTGGGCTCTGAAGATCTACAGGCCCCCTTGGTACTGCATGATCGAAATTTATAACCAGAAAATATGGGTAAGTCCAGCTTACCCAGGCCCTTCCGGGCCCCTAGGCACTCGCCCCAAGCGTCCAATGGATAAACTGGCACTGCTTCCAGAGTTAGGGCACCGAACGTCCCACAGACACCTACAATAAGATGTATTTCTGAGTTTCCATATTCCTTGATAGCCTAACCCTTTTACTATCGAGGCACTTTTAAGCAAATCGATGCACAAACGAAATTTTACAACCCTTTATGTTGGCCTTCCTTTTGGACGGACTCTCCTTCTCATGAACGGGGACTTTACTTTACTCCGGATGTTTTACAAGACAATTGGCCACACGCGGTGCACTTTCTATGAATTGTCACCAAGCACACTTCCTTGGCCAGCTATATTACATGATCTCTTACCCAAAGAGAACAACATAGCCACGCCTCCCGGATTCCATCGTTCGACCAATCGCCGTCATGCCACTCAGCAGAATGGAAAACACCACTTTCGCCATGCCCAGCATCAAAGACTTGTCACGATATGGGATTGAGGACTGTTTTACAGTCCAGATGCCCAAAGAAAAACGCCTATTCAACGCCAAAGAGAACATTTGGGATCCTTTAATGGGAAAATGTCGGTAACCATTAATCCCAGAATGTTATCGGCCAAACAACTGCAAACAGTTTGATAAGAATTTCCACAGGACACCCACCATCTAGGATTTTTGTCAAACTAGTCACGCTGAGTGATGGCTTGCGTCCAGGACAGAGATAAACCAATAACTCATTTTCTCAATTCCTACTATTAGTTCACTCTCTCCCAATATGTGTTTATATATACAGTCAAACCTCTATATAACGAACCTCTATATTACAAATTTTTCTATACAGCGAACTTTTTCCTGGAACCTTGAACATTTCACAATTTTCTTCGTAAAATAACCTCTCTGTAGCGAAGTGCATCTTCTATACATCGGACTTTTTCTTCTGTGATTCAATTTTTTGTTGTTCCTTTTTTTTTAAGTATTTCTGAAAAAACTTCAAGTTATTCTCTCTTTAACACATTTTATGGTGGTCATAAATTTTGAAATGGTTTTATTAGATCCTAACTCGCCGAGAGCAATACAGTTCTGTACATTTCATCCAAAAAGGGAAACCCTTAACTCCTCTTGCAAAGTTCACTAGAAACATCTTCGATATCCTCTTTCACCCTCAGTGGAGTTGTCCCGTGTCTCTGTGTTCTAATTATAAAATAATGTATGTTTAATATTATTTGTATGCTTTAAATTATAAAATGTCCGTAAAATTCATTAATTTCAGTATAAAATTAATATTGAAAATACAGTGAATTCTTCAACATTCTTTTTTCTTGTTTTCCTTGTAGTTTTTCTTTCTTTCTTTTTCTTTTTTTTTTTTTTATACCTTGATGGGTAAGATATATAAAATAAACATATATAAATTTTAAAAAATGGTGTGAATAAGTACTTTTTTTAATATATAGTGTTTATTAATTTAAAATTTGTCTTATGTGATTTATAAAGTATATTCAAAGATGAACCTCTATATAACGAATTTTCCATGTAACGAGCTTTTTTCCGGGATTTAGCGACTTCGTTATATAGAGGTCCGACTGCTATCCGACTTCAATCGCTAATAAAATACTTTCTATTCATCCATCCAAGTTTAAATACATTATTTTAAACTTTTAATGGATAAAGCTTGAGGTTAATACAGCTTTTTCATTAATTAAATTAAAAAATGAATAAATAGTGACAAACAAAAATAATAGTCCAACAGTCCCTGTAGAGCAATAGATAGCGTGTTGGACTTCTAGTCCAGAGTTCGAATCTCATCTGAGGTGGCCTAATTTCTAAGAATGTGATTTCTTTTTTTACTATACTGGAGGTATTTTATTAGAATAATTAAATTTACTAAATGAATAAATAGTAACATACAAACAAAAAAGAAATAGTCCAATACCATATATAGAAAGAAAAATATAAAAAAATTGTAAGGAAAATCACTTTTTTATTTTGTCACTAATATTATGATTCTGTCATATGTATATACATATTTATAGTAATGTAACTATTTAATAAAAAGTAAATGAAATAAAATTTTTCTTTGTTGATGTATGTAGGAATTAATTTTAAAAAAAAACTTTTTTATGTTATTTTAGTTGAAATCTAAAATAAATTATCCAATTGTTCCTAAATTATAATAGTTTCTTTTTTTTATGCATATTCATCTTTTCACCCTTCCATTTTTGTCAAAATTGGAAACTCCTTCTGAGTACCTCAATTTTTAAGCCGTAAGATTTGTCTATATTTTAAACTTTTTATGCATCTAAAAGCCTTCACAGAGTACAAGAGTTTTATTTCATGGTGCGTAATTTAAAAGTATGTTCCAATCTTTGTCTAATTATTTAAATTACAAAATTTTCAAATTATCAAATAAAAGCACATTTTCAAAGCGACCTTTCAGTTAGAATTCGAATTAAATGGATGGTCACCTGATTTTTTTAAGAAAAAAATATTCCACTGTTTAAAAAGTCAAGTACAAACAACTTCTCCGCTTTGATAATTTGAAGTTGCACAATCCTTTTAAAGAGAGTGTTTACTTATTACATCGTTTACATAATAAAAAACATGAGGTCTTTTTTAAACAAAACAAAAAATAATAAAAATACACTTCCTTAAAAAAAAAAACGCCGATAAACTTGCAATTGATCCGAGACGTTATCTTAAAATGCGAACACTTTCAAACCAAAGGAAAAGTTTATTGCTCTATGATCGAAAAGTTTAATGACACGCAAACTTTTATCTATAATTCAAAAAAGGAGAAATCCCATACACGTGGAATGAATTTTTTATGTAAAAAAAAAGAAAGTATTTTTATAAATCCAGATTCAAGGTTACAGCTAAAAAAATTGTCCTTAACTGATTATTTAAAACGGATCATTGTCCTTGACTGATTATTCAAAACCGTTATCTGAAATTTATTGTAAATAGATCTCTCGAAATTGAGAAAGGTTATTGTGCGTTAAAATTAAAATTCCCAGAGTAATAATAAAAAGTGCGAGAAAAAGAAAAGAGATATATTTCTTTTTAAGGAAATTTTTATCTTAAATCAAACTTTGTACTAAATAAATTCAGGAATACATAAGTCAATTTAGTAAGATCATTCTAGAAACATAACTTTAGATTGTCTTATTTTTAAACACATTGTCCTCTAAAAATTAAGGTGCAACGCATTTTTCGAAGCTCGCATTAAAAAAATGGCAGCAAAACTACATTTCACATTGTTTATATGAATGCTAATCATGTACTTTAAGAAAACTTATATGAAAAAAACGATAGTTAACTTTTATTTTAAGGTATCCGACTATGTTCGGAACCGCGATTTTGCAAAAGCGTATAAATGGATAATATTTATGATATTTAGGGCCACTTAGATTAGAAAATGTATATAAAATTGTTTTAAGAATATTATTACAGTAAAAAATTATTTAAGTACAATATTTTGACAAAAAATGACCATAGACCATTTTCATAATATTCTCTTTTTCTGAAAAATGCTTCTATTATATAATAATATTTTGCCTGTATGTAGCTCAGATCTCTCTACAGAGACTCAACTAGAACTTTTTAAATATATAACTTAGAAGTGGGTTTATCCATATTTTACAACATAAAGGAGCAATTTTAAGAAAAAAACGCCGATAATTATATATTTCAATGGGTTGTAACTCAGAAAATAATGTGAATTTTTCAAAGAAAATAGTTCAGACTCTCTGGAGATGTCTTTACTTTATATAAGCACACACACACAAAATATTATTATTTTAGAAGCATTTTTTATAAAAGGAGAACATTTTGAAAAAAGGTTATTCTAAGCTAATTTTTTGCCCAAATGTTGTATTTAATTAATTTTTTTTTGTTAAAATGTCCTGGAAACAATTTAAACATGTATTCTATTTTAAGTGACAGTAAATATCATGAAAATTAACTATTTATGTGCTTTTTTAAAATCACGGTTCCGAACGTAGTCGGATACCTTAAAGAAACGAATATTTGTGTAGAAATTACTGAAAATATGCAAAAATCAAACCTACGTAGCTTTGTGTATACGTTATGTGTATGACTGTTGATCTTAAATAGTTATTGGTAATTTCGTTGACAATACCCAGGTCTATACAGAACAATATAGTGTCAGGTCAGTACAATATAATGTCTTGGAGAAATTATTTACTCGATTTATTTAGGTGGCAGCATTCGGATGGATGGAAAAAGACTTGTTACCAGATGATACACCTAGAGCGATACAACGACTATAGAATCAATTGGAATTTAAAGGCTATGTATCTAGAAGACATGTTCTATGTAAATCGTGAGATACAACACCTGCGGGGGACTGTTAACTATCTCTTTCACGCTGAATGAGAAGAAGCACTACGATGGCTCAGCTTGTTGCAGATCATTTTGTCGTATCAGATCGTATCTCCACTACAATGGTGCAAAAATGTCTTCATATTGCAAGTCTCTATCCAAAACTACCAGTGTGTTCCCCAAAATCATCGACAAAGATGTAGCCCTTTATATTGGACAAAGGAACACGTTTCCTGGGCCAGACAGTTGTGGACTTCGGTACTCTTCACAAAGGAATCAAAGTTTACATTGAAGATCTGGAGGGAGCAATTCACTAGAAACAACCAATCCAACAATATTGAAAG
>BMAV01009539.1:666085-679341 GCA_019973955.1 Trichonephila inaurata madagascariensis | reverse complement strand
TGAATACCCTCAGTGATTTCATTATGAATTATAGTTTATATCACTAAAAAGCATATGAATACCCTCAGTGGCTCCATGATGAATTATAGTTTACATCACAATCAAACATATGAATACCCTCATTGATTTCATTATGAATTATAGTTCATATCTCTAAGAAGCAAACTAATGTGTGTGACTAAGTTTTACTTTCATACAAAGCATTTTAAAAAAATTCAGAATAGCAAAGAGACCTTAAGAATAATAAATAAAGATTATATACTTCTATCTCGATTACTTTTAGTAATAAAAAATTTACGATAACCTCTCTCATATGTAAAATTAATTTATTGCGTTCATTAAACTATTCTGATTATTTTAAGTTATATTTTGCGTAGAAATTTAGTACGCTCATTTAAAAGATAAATTCAATAAAGAAAATCTTATTTTATGATTAATCTATCTATTTATTTGTGCTAAATCTATCTATCTACACACACATATATATAGGGTGTCAACAATCTCCTTCAAGTGCTTCGAAATCATAAGGGTTCTAATCATAAAGTGAAATCAATGATTATTATTCTAACATTTTAACATTATAGTCACGATTCATTAAAAAATACTGTTTTGTACTTGCTACTAAACCTCATTATCACATTTAATATCAGACACTTTGTTTAAAATCCAATATTATTCCATTTTTCTGCAATTCTTTTGTGTTTATAAGAGGAAATCCATGAAATACGCTTACTTAGATTTAAAAAAGAATTAAGAGCGTATACACCAAAATAAGAGTTCTGTGATCTTTCTAAAGATGTGTAAGTAACAGATAAATAAAATTTTCCTTAAAATTAATCGTTATATGTGAGATGCATATCTTGTCTCATTCACAAACCGTTAATGTTAATCTTTTTTATACATCAAAATGAATAATATTAAAGATTTTATTCAATATACTTTAAAATCTTTTTTTAAAAAAGGAATCATGTGGGATAACAGCAAGGAAAAAGGGGAAAAAGAGTTAAATTTTTCCAAAAGTAATATTAAAAACAATGCTTTCTGTTTTGTTCTGATTGATATATGATAAGCAATATTAAATATCAATTCAGACAAAGATGCTCCTTTTTTTATTTCATCCTCTTTATATTTCTTTATGTCGACTCTACTTCTTACAACGAACTCTCATTAATTCTTCAAAGTTTATCAAATAATCAAAAGATGAACTGAGCTTATCTTCTCATTTTTCTTTATAAACTGTCTCACTAAGAAATCAAAATCAGAGATAGTAAACTAGATAGAGAGAAATTGGAATGAAAATATATAAGATATGCAGGGTGAACCAAAAGTCTTGTCCTGATTATAAATATTTATTGTCATCAAACTATTATAGTTAGACATATATTTTTTTCGATATATTGTAAGTATTATTACGAATTTTTTTATCCAATGATACAAAAGTTACATTAATATTGTGACGGGCTCACGCGTCTCCTTTCTGTAACATAACCACTGGGTTCTTTGACGGCCAAGATTAATGGCAAATCTTTTCCAACCCAAATCCAAGAAGTGAAATGCAATTGTAAAATGCAAATAAGATAGCTTTTAAAAGAACAGAAGTTTTAGAAAGCAGAATGGCAATTTAGAGAAAGTTATGTTTAGAAGAGATAGAAGTGTGAACTGACGGCCTATCAAAATATTACCAAGATTTCTAGCCATTACTACAAGGTGCATACTATTGCACGCGCGCCTAAAAGTCTCTGAAAGTGATTGAACCTTAGCTTGAATCAAGGTACGACTGATTATTTGATATTAGAACTTGCAATATTATCAGAAATGAAAGTAGGCGGATAATATAATTATTTAGATAAGTGATCAAAGTTACGCGATCAGGTTTAACTACAGCTGTGTGTTTGGTTTATTCTCAATATAAGTTTATCTAATTTATTAGAAATTTAAGTTATATTCTTAATAAAGTCATACTAAGAATTTTAAAATGTCGATTCATTTCGAGAATCCCACACCTCTAATTCACGCTGACAATCAAAGATATGGTCGCTATAGAACGACCATATCACAATTTACCAAATGGTTGTTTTGTAATGAATTTTTTATAATCTGGGCAAGACTTTTGGTTTATCCTATATTGCTATTCTATTAATTAGTCACTGACAATGATAAGTTAACTCTAAATGCAGGTACCGTAAAATCCGGCGTATAACGCGCATCAATACTTTCAAGCTGCATTTTTTTAATTTTGAAGTATATTCGCCGTATAACGCGCACCTCCTTTTTGACAAAGAAACCTGAAATGTTCATATGCACTACTATTATATTGTTAAGACATTTATTCGAAGTATTATCCCAGAAGGCTTGTGTAAAATAGTATACGTCTAGAATTACCACTCTTGAGGCTCATATCGATATATGTAGAAGTCTAGTTTTCTTTGTGCTATCTCTTTTTTTATTATTATTTTTAAAGCATTTTTGTACCCGCCGTGTAACGTGCACCCGTAAATTTCGATCTTATTTTTTGTGTTAAAAGCGCGCGTTATACGCTGGATTTACGATAAATCGTTTGTACAGCCAAATCGTAACTTTTCTGAAAAACTAATAGTTTATGTTCACTTTAAGTGGAAGTCTATATTTTTTTTCCTCTTAAATACAAATTGATAGCCTTTTTATGAATTAAAAAAAAATTTTAATTCTTAATTTGATTTCTGATACATCTTTATTCGAACCGGACATTAAAAATTAATCAAAATAAATCAACAAATACATTAAAAGTTTTACTGTTATTTACGTTTCTTTGTTTAATAAAATTACGTTAATTTTATCAATATTTTAATGCTTCCTCCTACCTCTTATTTATCAAATATATTAAAAACCGAAGTGAACTGCATTTTCTTATTTCACATGTAATGGTATTCTTAGATGTATTTGAAAGTACGGATTAATGTGGAAAGCAGAAAAATATTTATCGAACTTTCTCCAATGGCAGTTAGTTTGAAATTAATAACAGAAGTATATATATATATATATATATATATTATACTTTTTCCCCTATTATGTCGAAAGTTTCTGCTGTACGGGGAAGGTTGTATCCATAAAGCATTACTAACCCTAATTCGCTGGCCTAATTCAGCGACAGCTTTAGAAATCATAATAGGTCTCCAGTTTAGTCCAAAGACTTTTTATCTACATTTGTTGTGTCTGGTGAATTCCAATTTCTTCCTGCTTTAGCACTGTAGGTTCTAGTACTTCTTCACTTTTATTTTATATTACTGTGTGTGTGTGTGTGTGTGTGTGTGTGTGTGTGTGTGTGTGTGTGTGTGTGTGTGTGTGTGTGTGTGTGTGTGTGTGTGTGTGTGTGTGTGTGTGTGTGTGTGTGTGTGTGTGTGTGTGTGTGTGTGTGTGTGTGTGTGTGTGTGTGTGTGTAATAATTTCGTCTAACATACTTTTAATTAACTCTTTTTAATGATCTATAAATAATCTTTCATTCTTAGGTTTAAAAATAAACATTGTAATCTTAATCGTAATCGGCTAAACCGAAATTCTTATCCCGCGCATTCTAACCAATCAGAACTACTATTACGTAATAGTCACGCGCTTGTGCTTGTACACTGTTGGTATATAAACACAAAAATCTGATGTAATCGAGCTTTTTTCTCTGCTTGCCGCCATCATGTAAGATTGTAAATACTTGCTACTTTTTTTGTCTTTGTGTTGTGTCCTCTAAAATGCCGCTGTTTATTCAATGTGAAAATGTAACGTAATTGTGTTTTAATCTGCTGATGTGTGCTCATAATAAAGGAGGTAAAGCTATTCTGAAGACGTCATTACTAAATCAAAATTGATACTTACTCTACACCGGCCACACTACTTCAATATATTTCATATATATATAACGAATAAAAGGGCATGCTATAATATGCAAATTAATTTAGTTGCAACATACAATTCATTTTCATTTTCTAAATTAGTTATTATATTACTTGTTTATCTCAAATCGAAACACACTTTTGTCATATTTCTCAAGATCAGAATTTGTAAATTTATTGCTTAACGCGTTAACAGCCAATTGCGAGATAACTCGAAATTTGCTTTGTTATCTAGGAAGGTAGCTACGCGTGTTAGTTCATAGTTACTTGCCATTTTTATGCAGCTACGGTGAGTTTCGTCGTTTATCAGCTTAAATATGAATTCTTTAATATTTGGATGATGTGGTTATTGCGAAAAACCATTCATGTTCAACAGTATTTAATTTTTGTTATGGTATTTGTTATCGTGTGTAACTTTATAACTAAAGTAATAAATAATTGCAACACTAAAGAGAGCCTTTATGGAATCCAACTCCGAATCTTTCATACTTTATGTAATTTGTAACATCCAATGCGCGCGCGCGCGCTCAATATACAAATGCAATTTAGATTAAGGCTATTGCAAAAAATTGAATGATAATAAAATTCCTCGCAGAACGAATATTACAAAAAAATATATAAAAATGGATAATTTGCATCAACCCTTTCAGAACCAGGCAATTTTCCCTCTCTGTTAAGCCTAACTTTATTTAAATTTCACATAAAATCATTACTGTAATAAAATACGCCTAATTGTATAGTATATAATCATTTTAAATTTCATAAGTTCCAAATTAAGGTCACACCGGTGTAATCACGGGCCTCAAAATGGGCAAACCACAATCTTAATATGATACCGTGTTCCCTGAAATGATCATATATCTGTGATCATGGTTCTGAACGGGTTAAATAATAATTTCGTTGATACACATATGAAAAAAAGGAAAAAGTCTGTAAAAGTAGATTATAAGACTTAATTTTTCAGGTTATTTCATTTTTCATAATTTAAAAATTAAATTAAAACATCAAAATACTAAGTTAAACACGATACATGTTACATGCACGTTTTATTATTTTACATTTACTGTTATTTAGAATGTCATAAAATCGTTTAAAAACAACTCATCGCTATGCAATGTTGATGCAGCTGTTATAGTTCTCAAAATGAATTGAATGAAGCAGAAATCCTTGGCTATACCAAACAGTAACGCAGGTAGACCCGAACAGATTGAAACCTCGCTGCATTAGGAATATAGTCAATAAGAGTGCTAAGATTATTTAATTAAAATCAAGAACATTAAACAAAATCATACAATAATTGTATAAAGAAGTATTTGTTTATATCCAGGGGCGTAGCTATCGCCATATCAGCCGTATCAATGATACGGGACCCACTTAGGACTAGCTACGCGCTAGTGTTTATATCTTTATGTCTCAAGTATTAGTGAAGGCATCAGAACACATCAAAAACTAAATTATTGTTGTTAAGCCTGACTTATAATTAACACCTATTTCAGTAATTCAATTTAGGTAACATAAGAAATTGTTGTAGCGAAATATTTGGGCATATCCTAGTATTACTAATTAAGGTTAAGATAACTAAAGAGAAGATAGAGGTGTTATAAAACTTTTGATACCCTAAATTTATACCATTATATATTACTTTTATCTTGATCATTTTGAAAAAAAAACCCTCTGGATTTTATATTACCATACTATTTTTAATAGGCATATGTTAATGATTGAATTTTATTTCTTCTAAATTTCAGCGATTTCTAAATATTTTTGACATTTAGTACAGGTTAAAAGTTCTATTTTGGTGGGTTTGATAGAAATTTTTTAAATTTTTAAAATCTTTTTTTTTCCAAATTTTGTGAGTATTGTTTTTAAAAAAAAAAAAAGATTATCCCCAAACTCATTACTTCAAAATACTTTGTAATAATTTGTAATTAATTTAAATTTGTAAAGTTGAAAATTACTTTGTGAAATTTAAAGGAATAATTATTTAACTCTTCTGTGTATGGTTTCAGGGACACAGCTGAGAATGAGTTAAAGTTATCAATAAAAGTATAATATTAACCCAAAACTTTTAAAATTTTCAATGATAGTACTTTACAAATCTTCTCTCAGAACTTTAAAAAGTAATTCAACTGTGTGGAATAAAATTCCCTCTGATATTATAAATTCGAAAGCAAATATATCATGAAACATTACATAAATTAATAGAATTTAAATTAATCAATAACTAAATACTTACGCGATTACAATATATTTAATTTTAATATTATTAGTTATATATAATAATTTAATTCAAAATTTTTTATTAATTTAAACGAAAATTCCTTAATATATTTTTGACTTTGCCTCTAATGGTCCAATCTTGAGAACTGCAGAAAATACCAGTTTTCACATTGGTAATTCCGCAGATTTGTTCTATTCTACCAGCAAATTGTTGATATAATGTTTAGATGCAGTAAATTCATAACCTCCTATTTATAATTACATAATAAAAGAAAAATAGAAATAAATTGACTTACAGTGATTTTTTAGCCATAGCATGGTTACGGCGAAATTTTTCCATGTATTCGTATCAGAAAACCTTTTTTTGCTTCACAGAGTTTAGTTCGATGGACACAAACGAAAAGGCAATTTCTTAATTTTTCGGGTTTTATATTGAGCGGAAGCTATCTAGGAATTCCCACAATTGTTTGATTGTGTACGTGACTTTCTATACAGAATCGGAGTACCAGGAAAATTAGGATGATCTTTAAATAATTTCAGATTAAAATTATGCCATGTGTTCCATTGTTGTTTCTAATGACTAAATCACAATTTACAAGGTCAGATACCAATTCTAGAATTCAGTTCTCGTTCTCTTTGTAGCAACTTAATGTTTTTGTTGTGGTTGTTAAGAAGCTCCCATACGAGTATATTTCGTTTAATACTATAGTATCTTATTCAAAACACGTTAAAAAGAATCAGGATATTATCAGTCAGACTTTATAATCTATTGTTGGGCTCGTTAGATTTTGTAATCTAATACTTCACGCATTTCTTACAAACATGCCTAATACATTTCACTACCAAAAAAAAGTTAATGAACAATATAAAATAATAAATATCGTAGCAATTATTATTATTATTATATATATAGAGAGAGAGACATATAAAAATGCTTGTATAATATATTTCATAGTTATAATAAACATTAAAATATATGTATGTGTTCGAATTTAATTATAGCGATTAAGTAAATTTTATTACATTAGTGTAAATTGTGTTTGTGTGTGCGTGCTTAGTGAATTTTTTTCATTTATTTTACACACTATTGTTGATTAACTTTTAGTTCCTTTGAAATGTTGTAATGGTGTAAGATACCTTTGCTCCCCATACACCGTACTGGTACCGAAAGTTGGTAACAACCGGTTTGCTCGTACGCTGTTCGGGGACTGATATTTTCTTCTTTCTATCTTAGATTTGCACTTGTTTTTAATTATTACAGGGAGATTATTAATGCTAGTGCTTTTAAGAGATGTAATTTTTCGATGCTTTGAAATACTTCTCATCAGGGATTTTCTTTGTGGTGATTGATGGATTGAATATTAACGTCGCACTGTTCAGCTACACGAGGGCTTTTGGCGACGGACCACGTAATTTTGGACCATGGTCAAGTGACGTGGACGACACCTGAGCTGACACCCCTCTCTCCTAACTACCACACCACACCAACGGGAGGACGTTTCAGCTCTCGACAGTTTTAACGTGCATCGCTGCCCTACACGGCATGTCTTTAGTGGTACTGGGCTCGAACTCGTGACAAGGCAAGCCACGGTCCGATACATATAACACTCGGCTACCGCGGCCACTTCTTTGCGGTGAAGGCAGGAATTTAGATACATGAAAATATTCGATAAAGAACAGGGATAGGCATGAATATGTGCAATTTATTGCTTCAGAAAAAAAAATGAAAATAGAAAGATAATCCAAAAAAGCCGATATTATATCTGTCCCCATTGTAATGTAAGATTAAAAGTATTACACCATGCTTAAAATTTTGTGTGCATATATATATTTATATATGCACGCACACACATCAACCGTTTGAAAAAGAGTACGAACAAGAAATTTTTTTGTAACTGCAAGAGAAATTTTTTCAGATATGTGACACATTCTTCATAGCATGTACAGTGTACTTATAAAAAGAAAACATTTAGTGATTTTTGTGTTCTACAATTATAAAATAAAAAAATAGTGTGGAAAGTTTAAAATTGAAAATTAAAATAAAATTAAGAATTATTCGTGTGCTGCTGTGGTAAAAAAGCATTGACTATGTGACTGGAGTCACAAAAGCAACGTAGAAACTGCAGCACACCGCGAACCATTGATGAGAGAGGCGAACCTCTAATGGGACAGTATGTGAGAACTGGTTGACATTCTACCGCTGAACACTAACTTGGCAAATAAATCGGACTTCCAGACGAGTATTTAAAAAGACAGCACAACAAAGTCTGTTACGTATGGGACTCCAAAAGAGACGTCTGAAGATTTCTTGAGACTCCACACCCCTAAGGGAAAAGTAGGCCCAATCTTCGATCTTTTTAAGAAAACAGTGTATAACATAAACTAGCTGTATGGCCCGGCGTTGCACGGGCTTTCTGTACTTATATAAGTAAAAGCTTCAGTAAAATATACTTTTCGAAATTTCTTTGCGTTGCAGTCTTAAGAAATATCGTATATTTTTCAGAATAAAAAAATGCTAACACTCATATGTGCAGTGATAAAATAAACGTAAAGCATGACAAATGAAATTGATAAAAGTGTCGTGTTTTATTTTTCTTAACATTTAAAACAAACTTTTTAAAAAAAAAAAAATTAAAGATCATCAGTTGTATCATATTTTTCAAAAATAATATATGATTAATTATGTTATGTTCGTTATTTTACATATGTGTGTAAAATAAATTTACCAGGCGTTGCACGTGCTTTCTTTACTTTTATAAATTTTCCCTTTCCTTCACAAAATTAGCTCTTCTAATACTCTTTTTCAAAATGACTCTCCCCCCCCCTCCACCGCTTAGCCCGGCGTTGCTCGGGCTTTCTGTTTTCCTTTTCTCTTTTCCTCCTTTCTCTGACCTCATGACACCATTTCTGTGTGTGTGTTTGTAGACGCACAATGTGAGTGATTTCTAAAATGTCAAAAAATTTCCCTTTTTCGAAATTTTTGTTCCATTCCACTTATTTTTGATTTGAGACATATTTCTTTCTCCTCTCTATAGCCCGAACACGGTTTTTTTTAGTGTAAAATTATTGTTCTATCTTCCCCTCCTTCTCACGGATAAGATATAGCTTCGAATTTCGATGTATGACTTATAAAAAACAATATTGCGTTAGAATTAAAAAATTATTAATGTGAAGCAATAAAAAGAAAACGATTCTGATACTAAGTCTAAAATAAAAAACTTTCATCATTTTTTAATAATAGTTAGTTTCTATAAGAATCTAAAATAATAAAATAGATTTCAAATTTTCATGAATCAATCAATCGTTACATATAGTTAGCTTAAAAATGTCTCTAAAATATATTTTTATCCAAAATAATAGACGATGTACTTTTTAATTAACAAATAATTAATTTAGTAATGAAATAATAGAAATAATCTTTTTAAAAAAACATATATATGTTAATAAAAATGCATTTTTTATAAGTAATAAATAAAAGAAAAATTTACAGATAGCTATTGAAAGGATTGTTTTTTTAATGCTTGAATAAACATATATATATATATATATATATATGTAAGTTATAAAAAACAGTAGGGGGGAAAGCCAAGATATATATTTGCATGTACTGGGGAAAAAACATTCAAAAAGAGAAAAAAAACTCTATGATAAAAACATTTTTTGATATTTTATTTTAATTTTATAGTTTTTCATTCCACTGTGTTTAGTAAATTATTTAAACACGTATCGGACGAAAAAAAAAGTATATGTTATACAAAACTAACATATTCATTATTTTAACAATAATTTTATGTATTATAATAATAATTTATATAATGTCTTTTTTATAACGTATTGTATATCATTTTATAAAACTTTTTGTAACTAATTTTAATATAAAATATTATTTAATGTTTTTTATTACAAAATTTACAAAAAGTATTATTTATTAATAATTATATTTATGAAGTATAATATAAATATTTATATAATTACAGTAATTATCTTATTTTTTAAAATGCAAATTAATTTTCTAAAATATGATTTAATTATCAATAAACGATGAAAAAGATGATAATTAACAATTTGAAAACAGTTCATACAAGAATGTATAATATTGTAATTGCAAACGATTCCATTAATTTATTGTTTTAATTTACAAAAGGGTGGTCGGTGGTTCTTGATGCCGTAAGGTAAGAAATGAACAAGAGCGGCCAAACCATGCCACTATCCTTTCCTTACGGCTGCCGGTTGCCAGTCTAGGACCCGCCGCGGTGGGTCCATCGGTAGTGGATAAAGGAAACTCTCCAAAGAACAAAAACAAAGAAAAGGAAAAGAGAGAGAGAGAGTTAAGGAAAAATCCATCCCGAACCAAAACTGACAAGGTGGAGGAGGAGGATGTTCTGGAAATAGTAGGGGGGCGTCATAATTTAAGTGCCTAAGGTGCCGAGGAGGTTAAAAACGGCCCTGATTAGGCTGAGTCGAGAACGAGACGAGGTTGGCCCATGTCTTAAAACGTCCCAGGATTCCAGAGCAAACAGGTGGTCACTGCAATTATTATGCTGACAAAGTTACATTTTCAAAAAAAAAAAAAAAAAAAAACCAGCAATAGATCAAAAAGAACCTTTTTCGGGGTTGCGTTTTAATTTTTCTTAACCCTAGAATGGTCGCATATGATACAGAGTTACCCCAGGTTCACGAAATCTTTGATTCTGGGAAAACTGTTTGTTTGTTACCAATGACCTAGTCAGAGTATCCTCCTTTATGACAGTCTTCATGAGAACTAAAATGTATTTGTCACATGTCTTCCTCTTTTTTTGGGAGTGACAAACGTTTTTTTGTAATTTTAACTTGTTTGGGTCGGCTGAGTTCCCTCTTTTGTTCCAAAATATTTTCTATGAACAGGCTACATTTTTCTCCTGTGAATTACATTTGTTTGATTGCTGTGTTGTTGGACTCATTCTGGTTTATAAATGTAAATGAACAGAATATAAAAAAGAAATGACCATCGGCGATCCCTATTGAATGAAGTTGAAACTTCGGAAAAATAAATTGATGAAGCAAGGGAATAATCTGTTGAAATTATGAAGATTAATCAGGATGCCAAAAGTAAATTTGAGAAAAAAGATGAACATGAAACGTTTGAGTCGGATGGAAGATTTTCAAATGCTACCTTAAGAATTCGATCAAAAAGGATATGAAGCCACAAGTGAACCACAAGACACACTGCTCCCTATCAAAAAGACAAAGTCCAACATGCTGTTTGTCGATCATCAAAGGACAATAAAACTACAATAACTTGAACAAAATATGACAGTTTTGTCTGCAAACAACATTTCTGTAATGTTAGTGAAAAGCATCTGTGATTTGTGTTCATTATTAAAGTCACACACATTTGAAATATTTTAGATAAGTTTGATTGGATTTTTTGTCAACTTATTAAAGAAAAATTGAAAAATCCTTAAAAGAAGGTATGTATACTTTCTCTTAAATAAATTATTCGCAGGGATTACGGTTTTCATGGTGTAGAATAAAAATAATTATATAAAAAAAAGGATTCGGGTGACTCAGTCAGCTCGCGCAACTACTCATGTGTTAACTAACTCTGTGTCTCAATGGGGCCTTATGAATGGTGAGTAAGTTAATAATAGCTTTGACCTCATTTGAGGAACTTGAATTTGGGGGAATTTGCCACTGCTTTGTGAAAAATTCTTAAATATTGGAGAATAATTTTCAGAAAATTTAATTCTGGTTTAGAAATTTTAAAAAAACCCGTTCTGTCTCAGTTTAATTGTAACAAAAAACAAAAGTACATCGTTTTTATTGTTGCATTCCATAGTTTTGTTCTTTTACATGGATAAACAAACGTCTCAGTGTTTACTTTATTTACTGTGTATGTTTAACCGGACTAGGAATGACAAGTTTCAGCATTATTTTTGAATCTGAAAAACATAGGTTGACTTAATATGAAAATGTACTTTTAATAATCTCTCTGCAGCTTATTTCATTACAAAATAAAAGCTCTTCTTGTTTTTGTTTGTTTTTCTGTCTCCCATTATGCTTTTTATCATTTTACTGAAATAGATTTTAAAAAAATCTCCATGATAATTTTTTTAAAAGCTTGGATATATCCCTATACGGTAACAAAAGCCAAAATATAAGTATGGATAGTCTTATTTTTAAATGTGTAGAGAATAAGTAGTCCCTCACACATATAAGCTGGAAATACATAAAACAGCGGTTAAAAAGTTCAACTACAGATTCCGTTACATTTTAATTCTTTCAGAATGTGAAAAAGACGAATTATCGACAATTTAACTTGTTTTAATTTATAGTCATCATTCATTTTGTCTATTCGCGTATATTTTTTTGCCTGTAACAGCTATTATGTTCAACGAATCTAAAAACTACAAAATAAGCATTTATTCCTTTTTAAAACTGCTTCCAGCTTTGAATGGGTATGCAGAGAGTAATGATGAATGCACGTACGTCCTTGAATACAGACTTCGATGTCACTCAATTCGTGTGCTGTGACTCGTGAGCGCCATTTTCATCGCGCGCGACCGGCTGCACATACAATCAAGTCTGAAAGTGAATTCGGATTTCGACCTTGCCAGTCAGAGACTGACAACTACAGAAATAGAACATCTGAAGTATATTACATAACTTGTTAAGAGTAAAAACAATTTCTCTTTTTCATCAAAATTATTTCATGAATTCTGAAATAAATTTTGATAAACATAAACGTATATTTTGTCTGGCCAACAAGACGAATTTTGAGATTTCCTTTCATTTCTAAATAGCATAACACTGGTTGCTTTTTTAATCAACACGCTTTTATAAGCTTCACTTTTATGTAACGGAACCTTTGAACGATCTTTATCCACTTTGAAAGATCAGATTAATTCGAAATTTTGCGCACTTGTCAAGAACCGATGACAATACAATAATTTCATAATTTTGTTCCATTATCGTGATCAGGATTAACTATTTCCAGATCTGGCAGCTAATTCCGTGTACCATTCCCAGATTTGGCGACTAAAAGATTAAGTTACAAACCTCAAAGTGTTCTTTATGTGCAAAAGGGGAATGTATGTCAGCAATTTCTTACCTTAATATAAACAATTGTCTTGTTATTTTGAAAAGGGAAATAAATAAATTATAGTTTAAAAAACTAAAACAACAAGCTTCTATAGT
>BMAV01009539.1:650178-664766 GCA_019973955.1 Trichonephila inaurata madagascariensis | reverse complement strand
GTGTGTGTGTGTGTTTCAATTCCTTCTATTTTTTTTAGTTCACTCTCTCCCTATATATATATAATAAAACTTCTTATGGGTGCATAATTTGTCAAGGTGAGTGGACGATTACTGTAACAACGAAAAGGTAGGGCGTTGACATTGGATGTGATTACTGTAGTACGTGGCGAGTGGATGAAATTATTGTAGTATTGACGATGCAGTCTTGAAAGTTAATACAATTTATTTAACATTTAACATAGAGCGTTTCCACTTCACAAGAAGCAGACATAATGGCCCAAAACACACAAAGAACAAACACACAACGCGCTGCAGCCGGCTACATGATTACAGACAAAAGAGGGCTGGATTTCCAGAGTCTCGCTATTTATATCCGGCAGTGAAGACCGCGTGACTATTTTTAATAAGAGCTCTGATTGGTTACACAATGGGCGGGAAAGAGATTTCTGATACTGGTTGATTACGATTAAGATTAGTGCGTTAGTTTTGAACTTAAGAATTAAAATCTTATTTAAATAATATTAAAAAAAGAGTTAATTAAAAGGATATTAGAGGGAATTATTACATATATATATCTTATTCAAATTTTCAATCGTTAATAAAATAATTTTTATTCATCCTTTCAAGTTCAAATAAAAAGTTTTTAAACTTGTAGGGGATAACATTTGTTTTTTCAAATATTAATTCATTAATTAAATTTAATTATTGAATAAATAGTAACAAAAATAATAGTCCACCTTATATCGAATCTCATTGTGTCCCTTTAACGCATTGGATAGTGCGTTGGACTTTTAATCCAAAGGTCGTGGGTTCGAATCCCACCTGGGATGGCCTAATTTCTTAAAATGGGATTTATGTGTGTGAATGAATAAATAGTAGCAAGCAAAAATAATAATCCACCACATATAGCAAGGAAAATCGCTTTCTATTTTGCCAATTAATATTGTGATTCTGTCATATTTATATACACATTTATATTAATTATAACTATTTAATAAAAAGTAAAACAAAAATAAAATTTTTCTTTGTTGACGTAAGTAGAAATTGACTCAAAATTTTCTTATATATTACTTGTTTCATAGAGGATCAGCCCGAGCGAAATAATCCAAGTATCAGCGCTGTACTGAATATTGACTGTTTTTGAAATAACTTTAAAATTAAAGAAAGTAGATTGAAATACAATAAATATCAGACATGATGTAAAATCTGTCAAGGTTCAGTGTCCGTTGGGGGAGGGAGGGTAGTAAGGTGCCAGCTCAGGCGTATTTGTACGTAATTTAAAATTACGAGGTACATCTCCAACAGTCCTCGTGTAGCTTCTGAGTACAACTTTAATTAGTAATAAACCAGAAATTCGTGTTTTGTGTGCTAAAAGATGTAGGATGAATTCATTATAACCTCATGAATAGGACAACTACTGTGGATAAAATGTTTCATTAGACTTGGACATACTAATCTACTCTGTATATTTGATGCGAATGACAAATTGAAGCTCAACTACAAGACAAACGTGAAATTGGATGTCTAATGAAAAAAAAATCGTCCTCTAAACTTATTGGTGAAGGACCAATCCAAGTACAAACACAACATACACAAGAATGCATATGTGACTAACATACACGGCTTTGACTGGTTAGAATATTTGATATTCAATAAATAGTGAGTTACAACGAACGATTAGTTCAAACAACTGAAACCTAGTCTCTAATTTAATCTTTCTTAAAAACAAGAAAGATTAAAACAATTAATAAATTTAAAGGAAATATCTCTTCAATTCTCAGATAAGATGAATGCAAAAAGGAAAAAAAACAATTCCGTTGAATACAAAAAAAGAATTACGGAATGACTCCAGGGGTATGTAGCTTTCTTTTTTTCCCCTTACAAGAAGAATTACTCGAAAAATGGCGATCAGGGTATGGTGACGTCAATCAACCGATAAATACGATAAATGCCCAGGAGCTTGTGTGGGTTAGGCCATCAACTAATGACCCCGGTTTGGAAGATATCATCTGTAAATGGATTTATAACAGAGGATTAAAGTATTTGATTATTCGCAAAACTGATATTCAAGCGTTTTCGTCCTTCCAATGGCACCACAATTAGATTTACTTCCACAAGAATACAAAGCAGTGCAACAGTAAATGGATAACTTCCTTCTGTGATATATAAACCAGTGCTTCTCAACCTTTTTATCACCGCAGACCGGTCAATATTTGATAATTTTACTACGACCCGCTGAGGGGGGATGTGTTGATTGTTTACATTTTAGATTCTTTTGATTTAACAATTTTAATTTAACAGTATTTAAATATGCCTTCAGAAAAGAATACAGTTACACCAAAAACGAAAAATGAATATACAGCAGAACTTCGTTTATCCGAAAGTTTATTATCTGGAGCGTCAAATATCCGGACAATTTTTTTTTGTCAACTACATGTACTGTATATAAATACGTTTTCGAACAGTGCAGTGCTCAACAGTTGTTTCGCGTGAGGCCAAAAGTGACGGAAAAACCCAAGGTCAGGGATATTTGGGGAATTTCAGTTGTGTGGTTTGGTAAACATCTGGGCAGAATATTAGGTCAGTTTGTTTCCAAGTGAGGGGGTGTATACGTGCTCTTTTGTTGAGATGTGAGCTGCTATGGCTTCGAATTCAAAACGGAAGCGAAACGCCTTGAACATAGAGACAAAACTTGAAATATTGAACCGTCTCGCAAAGGGAGAAAGTGGAGCGTCTCCACAGCACAGTTTTATAATGTTGGAAAGCCAACAATTTCTGACATAATAAAAGGGTCCATCAAATGCTGACGCGTTTTCTGAGTTAGAAACAGCTATGGAGTGGTACGAACAACAATCAGAGTGCTTCTTGCTCAAGAGAATCAGGGACCTTGCAGAGCGAAAAAATGAAGGTGTACAATGGTACAGCGAAAAATGATTATTTTCCACAATAAAGGTAAAATTTCGACATTTTGCACCTATTTTGCGTTTTCTTCAAGCAAGTTTCCGGCATGTGATGATTTTCAATATTCGTATAGTGTCCGGTTTCATATACTGCATGGATCACATTCGGTTTTCGGTTATCCGAACAATCGCATATCCAAACGGGGTCCGGTCCCAATTGATTCGGATAAATGACTTTCTACTGTAAATGGATTTAATGTGAAATATAAAGAGATTTCCATGGAAAGTCGCACAAACCCGAGAGAAATTACACCACAGTAAATAAAATAGAAATAATTTAATGTTCATTGATACCATTTGATTCTAGGACCAGTACCAGTCCGCAGCCCGGGAGTTGGGAACCACTAGTTTACCCACACTCGAGTGAGAGGAAGAACATAGGCCAGGGGTACTTAAACTTTTTTCTGCCGGGCCGCATACATATGTTAGCTATTTCACGCTGGCCGCAATATGAGAATTAATGGGGGGAAGGGGGAGAGAAATGCGTTGAGACCAAGATAACATAGAAAATTTAAAATGTGGAAATTGATCAAAATATTAAAACTCCTACTTTGCTTTTTATAATTATTATTTTTTATATATTTTTTATTTTTGTCACTAAATTTTTCTAAATTGGAAGCATTACTCTTCACAATTTTTGCATCAATAAACGGTTTCATTTGATTTCCAATAACAAAACAAATTTCATAGGATGCCTTTGTTACGATTATTCAAGAAAGCCTATTTATCACCCCTTGAAAGAGATCTTCGAGGAAAAGTGTCATTAAATGTGTGTGTGAGATTCCTGTTTATTGGTATTTTTTAAATACAACACTTTCGTGACATATCAAACAATTACTGAACCAGGCTTGTTTTTCACTACAAAATAGTCAACTTCTCAATCGTCTTGAAACAAGTCTTTTCATCGAATATTTTTCGCTTGTTAGATATGAAAGATAGTTAAAAATTATTTCCACTCATAAAATGGTCGCTACTCCACTGTTGTCAATTAGCACTAATTGGAAGGGGGGGATATCAATTTGCACCCATACGACACCGACAGCAAAAGTCAAAATTGATATATTTAATTTTTTAACAAAGAATTTCCCATCAAATTTTCGTAAATAAATGAATTAATCAGAGCAATAGGCCATGACCGGGCCGCAGGTTGAGTATCGCTGACAACGAGGCGAACGGCTACGATTGCGAATTTCCCAAGGGATTCGTGATCCTGAGTATTTTACTTAAAGCACCTGTAAATTATAATTAAGTCTTGTATAAGGGTAAAAAATAGTTGTGAAGGGCATGATTTGAGAAACACCATCCTTGTCTCAATTAAACATAAGTTAAAATAAACGTAGATTCAACAACTCTGAAGCGGTGAGGATAGCAAACACAAAAGAAAAACTTACAATATATTTTGCTCACGCTTTGTCTTGTATATCAAATATGATCTTTCGCACTTTTAGATTGGAATCTTTTTGTTATCTATTTTTTATAAAATGATTTTTTTCTCCTTTGCGCAGACACTTTTTTATTCATAGTCCATACGATCCATCCACGTTTTTGCAACGTGATTATTCATAAGCTTCAACAAAAGAACTTGAGAATTCCGTGGACTTCATGTGATATTTTAAGAGAGACGGAAGTATTGTCAATGAGCTAAAGTGAATACAAATAGATTTAATATGAAATATAAAGTGATTTTTCATGGAAAGTCGCAAAACTCCGAGAGAAATACACCACAGTAAATAAAATAGATATAATTTACTGTGGTAAAATAGGTATTATTTAATGTTCCTTGGGTGGCCCGGTATCATTTGATCCATAGACCCATACTGGTTCCCAACCAGGGGGTGGGGGACCACTGATATAAACCGTCTCTAAGATCAACCATGCTGTTCAAACTGGATGATATTGAAATGTACTAAAAATTTATACATTTTAAGTTTAAAAAATAACTTATATTATTTGAGATAAAAAGTATATAAGCACACGCTTCAAAAATACTAACTTCACGGGGAGAGTATTTAACTAACACATAAAGGTTAGAGACAAATGTAAACACTAAGTGACGAAAAACTACATACGCAACAATGAGTATACACTTCAATTGAGCTATCGATTAAGTTTTTTTAATTATTGATCTGCTAAAAGATATCTTACAGTTACTTAATGTTCACATTTAAGCATTTTTAACTACCCTATTGTATTTTTAAAAATTTAAAAATACATAATTTTTCTGTGTTATTTCTATTGTCTTTTCTGTTAAAGAAATTTAACACAAAGAAATTTACAAAAAATAAAATTTGCAATTTTGCTTTCATTTTATAAGACGACAAAAAATAAATGTATGCAGTTGGATCTCTGTATAACGAAGTCGCCAAATCCCGACAAAAAGTTCGTTATATGGAGCTTCATTTTCCAATTTTCTTGATAAACCACATAAAACAAATTTTAAATTCACAAACACTATAGATTAAAAAAAGTAATTAATCACCCCTATTTGTAAATTAATATATATTTATTTTATATATCTTATGTATCAAAAAAAAAGAAAAGAAAAGGAATAAAGAAAAACTTCAAGGAAAGTTTCTTGACGCCTATATCCAATTCTAGATGAATTAATTTTTTTTTTCTTTGATGCTCAAGCCCTTACGTTTTGACATTTTAGAGCTACAAGAAACGAAGTTACCAGTACGACGGATAAACACTACAAATGAACAGAGACTAGTTCAAGGACACGGGGACACAAGACAACACCCTTGAGGGTGAAATGGGATATCTAAGATGTTTCCAGTGAACTGGACAGTAGGGGTTAAAGGGTGCACTTCTTGGATGAAACGCCTAGAATTCTATTGCTCTCGGTGAGTTAGGCATCTAATAAAACCAGTTCAAAATTTATAACCACTATAAAATGTATTAAAAGATAGAATAACAGAAACTCTGAGAAGAAACAGAACACATAATGTGTCCAGAAACTCTTTAAATATAGGGAGAAAAAAAATTGAATCACAAGAGAAAAAGTTCGTTGTATAGAAAATGCACTTCGCTATTGGAAAGTTATTTTACGAAGAAAATCGTGAAATGTTCTTCGTTCCCGGAAAAAGTTCGTTATATAGAAAAATTCGCGATATAGAAGTACGACTGTATATCTCGCTAATTGTGTAGTAAATGTGTATACATCTTTATAAGCTGTTCAAAGTAAAAGTCATTCAAATATCAAAAAATAAATCTCTCAAATAAATGATAAAACATTTTTTTCCTTCGCCAGATTTTGACATCTAGACAGGCAGCTTAATACAGTTCAGAAACGCAATACAAGCTACAATAAAGCATGACGATTTATTATTTAGATAATTTTTAACTATTGTTGGACCTACGCCGACATTGTTCAGGGAATTCGTACAAGTGATTATAACGCAAAATCAATTTTTAATAAAAGTGAAATCCTTACAGGAAAAGGCAAAAAATAAGAAAAGCCTAGATAAATTACCAAAAAAATTCGGGGAATCCCATTTAAATTCAAATGAGAATTTTTTTTTTTAGTGTTACCTAAAATTTAACTATTCAACATTTCAAAATATAATTATCTAACTACACCTACATATTTATTTAAAAAAAGGGAGTGAATTATGCAGTGTCATAACCTTAATTTTTTACAAAAAAATTTATCGAAAATATTTTTAATTTTAAACAAAAATAAGACATCGTTTATACATATGCACAGTAAAAATTAATATATTACAACTAATTGAAACATGTAAAAAATTTATGTCTTCGCTATCACATGAAACGAAATGTTTTCATTTTCGTGCCTATAAATACAGATACAAAATAATAATTTTTTACAATAAAAACATTTTTATAAGATCTATGTTGAATCCACATTTTTAAATATCTATATTCTTGAATTATATTAAAAATATACTTACTGCCAGGATAAATAGAATAACAACCTAAAAAATTGGGAAAAGGAGCAATGGATCTTTACCTTTTCAGAATCTCGAAGCACTTAAAATTCCCAATTTTTTTTTTTTCATAGTATACTAAAAATAGCATATATGTTGTAGGAGGATAGCTTTTAGGACGCCATAATATAGATCTGATAGCACAAAATCACATTTCCTATTTCCTACCTGTTATCAGTAATGCGTTTTCGACATCAGTCTGGGTGAAATTATGAATCTGTCTGCCTTCTGTCTGAAATTGCATCTCTGGCAATTTGGCGGCAACCTGTGATAGGCTCGAACCTCATATACAGTCCGATGTCGTGCGATATTGGCTCTCACAAATTCTGTCATCCGACTTGCTTGGACCTTCGACCACTGCGCAAACGTAAGTTGAGAAATTGAATCATGCAACAGCAGCAACAACTAAAGTCGGTCAAAAGAGAGAGCCAATTGTTAATTTTAAGCGATTTTATGGTGATGTTCTGAATAATAATAAAGGTAGAATAAAACACACGTTTATATAATTTACATCGTGTTTCCTCTTGGTGTTTTAATATCGTGATTTGGAATTTTCATATAATTTGTGAAATAAAATAACCAGAAATGTTTTAGTCCTTATCACTTTTTTTTTACAGCCTCTTTCCTTTTTTGTCTGAGAATCAATCGAACTATTCTTTAATGCCAATTATTATTTTTGCTGTGTTATTAGAGCAATTACTAGTAATCTATTCGTTTCGTTTAACTACAAAATTCGTTTTGTGGGGAGATTAATTTTCAACCAATTTTCTGCAATAGCCTTGTCTAAAATTACCGTAAAGTCCGGCGTATAACGCGCACCTATACTTTCAAGATGTATTTTTCAATTTTAACCCTCCAAGCGGTCTGCACGTAAAATTCCGCCATTCCAGAAATGCTTTTTCTGCCTTCAAGCAAGATTCCCAAAAGCGGCCGAGCCACATTCTTAAAAATACGGCTCAACCGCTTTTGAGAACCCCACCTGAAAGCAAAAAAATATGTGCGGTGCATTTTTGAAGCATCTCCAGAATGGCAAGACTTTAAGTGCTTAGAGGTTTAAGGTATATTTGCCGTATAACGCTCACCCCTCTTTTTTTATGAAAAAACTTAAAACATAAGAGCATTGCATTCGTATATTTGAGGTCATTTATCGAAGTATTATCCCAGGCTCTTGTAAATCTAGATACATACTATTTTTTCAGCTCTTTAATTTCATTTGGTGTTTCATTTCTTTTAAATAAGCAGTATTTCTATATATGTAGAAGTCTAACTTTTTTTAAAGCTCATCTCTTTTTATTTTTAAAACTATCATTTTTATATCCGGCGTATAACGCGCCCCCGCAAATTTCGATCTTATTTTTTGTGTTAAAAGTGCGCGTTATACGACGGATTTTACGGTACATTCAAATTCAAGATGATTAATCGGAAGTGATCATCGACTTCTTTTTAAGTGCTACGTAGCTAAGGTGATCAGTTATTTTACAATGTGAAAAGGAGGACGAGAGCGTACGAAAAATTTAAGAAAAAGTTATAACGTAAATATATAAAACATTTTATTAATTCAAATGATAATACGTTAATCACGCTTGCATTCCTTTTAATTATTTACTTAAACCCGTATTTTCCCATGGAATAATTTTGTCAAAATATCATTTCCTAATACATTGGAAATTTTAACGCAAAAAATATCCCTCATACAAAATTTAAAGCCAAGTACTTCAGCTGTAAAATGTCAATATTCACACAATCTTGATTTCTCACTTATCCAAAAATCATAACCAATTGAAAAAACTCTTTCAACTGCTGTATTAATTCCATGGCAGTACAACGTAAATTCAACAAGAATAACTAAATTATCATATGGAAAGTGTTCATTCTTGAAATGGTTAAATATATCCACCCATCTTTTATCAATTTCAGTATGCTGATTTACCAATTGTTCCAATTTATTAGAATTTAAATATACATTCAGTCTTCTAATTTATTCAAACAGACAATTGTCATCGATTTTAATATCAGGCATTTCTTTCGATAAAAACTCAACACAATTTTCTATATCTGCCCAATTTACTTGCGATGAAGTCAAAAACACCATTGAAAACTGTTATTTCCTGTGATATTTGTTTCTGACCATTCTTCGACATATTGAAAACATATTTGGTTCATCTCTGAATAGGGATTTACAGAACAGCTTTAAATTATTGAAAAGGAGGACAAGTAGGAGGACGCTTTTGGAGAAAGGACAGAACCTATAAAAAGAGGACAGTCCTCCCTAAAGAAGGACAGTTTAACAGTAAAAAATTCGTTTTGTGTGAACGAATTTTCATCCAATTTTCTTCAATGGCCTTATCTAAAATTACATTCAAATTCAAGATGATTAATCTCGGAAGTGATAATCGACTTCTTTAAAAAGTGCCATGTAACACATAAATTCATACTCTTCAGTAATGAGCTAAACTCATAAAGGTCACATGATAAATGCAATTACTAGTTCTCTATGGCAGTGTTCCGCAACCTTTTTATCGCTGCGGACCGGTCAACATTTGTTAATTTTACCGCGACCCGCTGAGGGGAAGGATATTGATTGTTCATATTTTAGACTGTTTTGATTTAATAATTTTAATTTAATTGTATTTAATCGTGACTTCTGAATAAAATATAGCTACACCATAGAATGAATATAAAGTGATTTAACAAGGAATATTAAGTGATTTTCATAAAAAGTAGCCCAAACCTATGAAAAACATACCACAGTAAATAAAAGAGAAATAATTTAATGTTTCTTGTGCGGACCGGTAGTATTTGATCCACGGGCCGGGGGTTGCGGAATACTGCTCTATGGAATTCAAACCTGACATTAGACTTGAACTTCTTGATCTACTTGTGTAAAATTTAGATAAATTTCAAATTTGATAATTGGGTATACCTGTTCAAATATTAAGATGCTTCAAAAAGTTGCTCAAACTAAAAATGAATTCTTGTATCATACGTGTACAGTCAACTTTCCTATAACGCGGTACTCTCAGAACGCGGTTTCTATATAACGCGGAACTGAAATTGCGACTGCCCTCCTATAACGCGGTACTCTTACAGCGCGGTTTCCGTTCAACAACATCCCATCAGTTTTTTCCGTGCACCTAATGAATGGTTTTCACTGGATATCGTCGGTCTAATTATCAAACTGCGTAACTCCATCTGGGATGCTAATTTGATACAGTAGGACTAGGCGCCAAGTTGTTGTTTATGTTCGCCAAGATAGGCGATAATATTACAATATGGTTTACTTTGATATTTTTATCGTGCGATAATGTGGTTGCCATGGGAATAACCTATATTAGTGTTAGTTTTTTTTTTTCGCGGGATCTCTGCTCAGCAAAAGTAGCACATTGTTACAAATTTTGTGTAATGAATGCTTAAAATAGTGTAAATAATTTACATCTCTCTAAAAAGTGTAATATGTTAATATTACTTTCTGTTGTATTTATATTTTATGTTAAAATCTTGCCACCACCTCACCCTTCGAAATCTAGTTTTATTATGAAATAAAAAAAAGTAGTGATTACACTGAACGAGGAATAAATTAAAAGCGGAGCGCGCACTGAGGCATGGCATAGACGAAACAAAATGATTAAGGAATCGCGCCAAAAAGGTTTTTATTGGTCTCCATATAACGTGGTACGAATGATGTGATTTGTACTAATTCTGAGTTTCTTATAGCGCGGTTTCCATACAACGCGCTAGACAGTTTCCATAGAATCGCTACGAATTAGCCTGGTTTGTACGATTAAATCCGAGTTTCTTATAGCGCGATTTCCATATAACGCGGTACGCACTCACCGCGTTATAGAAGGGTTGACTGTACTTTTAAATCAAATGCATTTTGTTTACCTATGTGCGTTATTACTGTTGACAAATACATATACTTTTTTTAAAAATTCTACAAGAAGCAAAAGTTGACAATAGCAAAGCGTATGAACTGATTGCCTGGAAACACGTGATTGCAGTTATAATGTGGTTAAACGATGTCCCATAAATTTAGCCCATTGACTACACAATTATCTTTTCATTTATTTGACCTTTATCTCTAGAAATATAAAGAACAAGAAAGTTTACGAGATCCAGGGGCGTAGCTACCGCCGTACCAATGATACGGGGCATCCAAGCTACAGGGGCCTCAACATGTCTAACTATAATACCACTAACAGGGCTTTCTTTTTCTAAAAAAAGGGGCCCCGAAGGAGTTTTGATACGGGGTCTACTCAGAACTAGCTACAGCAGTGATGAGATCTCTAATTTACTGTTTGATTTAACTTAACAATCTTGAGTTCGGGAAGCTCTAAAACAAACAGACCTGTAAGAAAAATGTATCCATAATGAGCCAATAAGTAAAATGGCAATTATGTTACACATAATGGCCATAACTTCCTGTGACAGGGGATGGTTGAAGTCACATATTATATTCTTTTTGAGTTCCAGTTTATTTCAGCGTAATCCCGCTCGTTTCAACTTGAACATACAATCTTGCATGGTTCAAAATATTGAAATCTAGTTCGAATCCTCTTTCAAATTGTGTTAATTGCAAAGCAGCCAAGTCACGGATCTATCACTGATACATAGATTTTCTCCTTTTGTTAAAGGTTTGTTGAATTTACCTCTTGTATCCTCAGGATGCTTCTCTTTGGCATGCAGGCACATGTTGTGAAGTATTCACACCCGTGGGTGATACCTTACTCCTATGTTATCTTCGTGACCTAGGGGTGTGGGATTGAATGAAGAACCAGGTGTTGCCCCATGATCTTAAAATGTCTTTATTAAGATCTTAACTTAAACACTAACAATAATAATATTTATATTATAACTTAGCGGATCTGAGGTGAGAAAACACACAATACGTATTACCAAATAAGCATGATCTTAACCACTATATTTAACTTTCCTTTCTATTCCTAATCTCTGTTTATATCACAGTTACTAATGGATACTAGAATTATCCTACCTTAAGGTATCCGACTACGTTCGGAGCCGTGATTTTAAAAAAGCGCATAAATGGATAATTTTCATGATATTTAGTGTCACTTAGATTAGAATACATGTATAAAATTGTTTTAAGTACATTTTGACAAAAAATTTTTATTTAAATACAATATTCCGACTAAAAATTAACTTAGAATAACCATTTTTTAAAATGTTCTCCTTTTGTGAAAAATGCTTCTATTATAATAATGTTTTGCCTGTATATAGCTTAGACCTCTGTACAGAGGCTCAACTAGGATTTTTGAAAAATTCACATTATTTTCAGAGTTACAACCATTTGAAATAATTATCGGCGTTTTTTTACTAAAATTTCTCCCCTCTGTTGTCGTAAAACATGGATAAACTCACTTCTAAGTTATATATTTCAAAAATTCTAGTTCAGCCTCTGTACAGAGGTCTGTGCTATATACAGGCAAAATATTTTTATATAATAGAAGCATTTTTCACAAAAGGAAAACATTTTGAAAATGGGTCATTCAATGTTAATTTTTTTGTCACAATATTGTACTTAAATAATTTTTTATTGTAATACTATTCTTAAAGTAACTTTATATACATTTTCTAATCTAAGTGACACTAAATATCTTAAATATTATCCATTTATACGCTTTTGCAAAATCGCGGTTCCGAACGTAGTCGGATACCTTAATCTCTTGTTTAACCACACACTTCTCGGATCCTAAATATCTTTTATCTTGCGTGGAATTGTATCCACCTTGACTTGATCGTTCTGTCACGGATATCTTCACCCTCAATGACGGCTTTCTTCTCTTCCTTCAGTTCAAGCGCTTAAACCAGACTAGCATAATCACTCCCCAATAGGTCATCCACGTACGTTAAACTTCTGCCATTTAAAAGGTTTCTAATTTGCATGTTCACGTTTCGCTTCTGGATTTGGTTGGAAAGAATTTGCCTTTTTCGGCCCCAAAGAACCCAAGAGAAGATTTTAGTAGAAAACGCAATGAGTCCGTCACAATGTTTTCAAGGTAAGGATACATTAAGATCCTTAATGCACTTAAAAGATTTTAATTAGGGGCCCCATGTATATGTGTGTGTATTTATATACATTTGTATAAACAATAAGACCTCTATTTAACGAAGTCTCTAAATCAAACAAGTTCATTACTTGGAAAATTCATTAAATAGAGAATCATTTTTTAATATTCTTCTGTTCTTGGTTCCAGGAAAAAGTTGGTAAAATAATTTCATAAAATGGAGGATCGGCTGAGTAAATACAACATAAAACATAACATACATACAACATTACAACATACATGTAACATATTAAATATTAATTATAAAAAATAGAAATTAACGTTTTATTATTGAATTCATTTTTCAATAGAAGAGCATTAAATTTCAACCTGAAATATAACTTAGAATAATAAAACTGCTTAGGGAATGAAGCTTAAATTTAATATATATATATATAATTCTCACACAAAACTGGGTAGCCCAAAAACTATTTTCTTGTTTTGTTTTTTCGACTTTTTATTATTGTTCTGTAAAAACAAAACTATCATTAAATCCTTTTTATGTGAATTTTTTATGAATTTTTTTAAATAAAATTAATAAAACCATTATAACACACACATATTACATTTTCGCAAAAGACTCATAGTTAAAAAGTTTGAATCTTGAAAAAAATTTTTGAACTGTTTGAAATAGAAAGAACGACAAAGCTACAATATTAATATATTAAATCTCGTTTTCAATTTTTACAAATGTAATTATTATGGTTAATTTAATTAGTAATCTACAGACTTTTATGATATATTTAAATTTACTATGCATATTTTTTTTAGTTTTAACACGAATCATTATAATCAAAACGGAGATTGCATTAAATATTCTTTTTCAAACTACTCTGGTAAATATATTTAAAAAAAGTATTACGTAAAAGGCTCTTAATACAATGAAATACTGAGTTTTTATTATACATCGTCTTACGTAATGAAGTCTTAATAGTCTTAGGAAAATGAATGTTTACTTCATACTTTTGTATAATATAATGCGGAGGGAAAAGGATTTAAATTTTTTTTAAAAAGTGTGTATGTGCTTAGGACCACACGATAGACGTGATAACTTCACATTTTGTAATGTTATTTCAGGGATTAGTTAGGTGAATAAAAAACAAGGGTATATTAGTATTGTCTCATACGAAATTAGTTATTATTATTATGTATACGGGAGAGAAAACCTAGACATTTCTTTGCATTCACTGTATTAAGAAAGATTCAAAATGTAAATAAAATACTATCTGATACAAACATTTCAGAATTTTCTTACATTCTTAAAGTTTTTCACTCTAAATCGCTTTTTCAAAAATAAAGAAAACTATCAGTTGTAATGTATCAGAAAGTTGTCCTTCTGCACATGCCTGCATAAACCTCAAACTGGTAAATTCTGTCGTAGGTTTATTACAATTAATTATTACAAGCATTTGGTGATTTTAGCAATTTTCTTCGTTGCATTTTTATGGCTTCTTGAAACGGAGAAGTACCTTTTTTAAAAATATTTTATGTGCAAAAAAGCAGAAAAATAGAAAATTTTCAAAATTACGAAATTCTATAAATGTTTTAAAGAAATTTTACAATATTCCATCTCAGTCTAACTTGGCAGCGTTGAGAAAGATATACAATGTACC
>BMAV01009539.1:634197-644785 GCA_019973955.1 Trichonephila inaurata madagascariensis | reverse complement strand
TCAGAAAACTTGAATACCATGCCAACATGACAACTTCAACAACTGCCCTCTGAAGCCAGGGCTGAAACCCACGACTCTGCAGAAAAAAACACTGAATACGAGTTCAAGGACATAACTGCTCTGCTGTAACATCCACTTGTATGGAATCAGAATTTTAATCAGGAATCATTTGACAATTCGTGATCTTGTATATTTTTAGAGCATAACTCAGAACTTAAATTCAAAGCACTTTAAAAGTCTATATCCATAGACAGGGACATCTTAAGACTTCTTGAGGTCCTGGGTCCCTACCCTAAAGTAGGCCCTGAGCCCTTACACAAATGTAGGTCCCACTTATGACCTTTAAAGTAGACAGTACATTGCATACGTTGTCAAATACTCGTACAAGCAATAACCCGAAACAAATAAATGTGCATGACTTAAATCGCACAAACCGGATCAACCGACTGCCGCCTTTTGACTGAATGAGTAATAAAGATGTTTAGTGGTAAACCCCTAGGCCTATACATGGATAACGGTTATGACATGTAGCCGGTTAGCATATTGTCCGAAATTCCCAGTTTTTCGGAGAATACAACCGGAAAAAACATTTGCCCGTTGAAATTATTCGAATATCATGACCTTATTAAGGCTAAGTCAAGAACGAGATGAGACTCTGGACTCGGGCCCAGTTGGTCCATGCCTTGAGACGTCCCTGTCCATAGAAGAATAAAAGTAAATCTCTGCCAATGGCAAGGGGCCTCTGCAATCAAGTATTCAGGGTCAAAAACTCATGACCTGTGTTGTTTCTGTCGAGTTGTGGGTTCAAGTTCTAGCAACACAAAATACTTGCCGAGTAGAGAGGAGGATGTATTTTAAATCCGTCGATGGTCAAATTTCTGTTTGGGCATCATGTGGTAGTTTGGAGATGAGGTGCTGATTCAAATGTTCTCTTGGTCACTTGACCATTGTTCGAAATTATGAAGTCCGTCGTTAATAGCTCTGGTGTTGCTCCAAAGTGTGACGTTAATCTCAAAACTGTTTCGAAGAACGCAATACTTTTTTTCGTTTCAAACTTCCGAAATTGTAAATGAACTCGGTGCATTGTTCGATTATGTAACCAATTTAATTAGAATAACTAGAAGTTAGCTGCGACCCGTTTTATTTACCGTTTCGATTTTCGTTTTGAATTAAAATATTTCATTGTTCAAGGAAATACTTTTACCAACTCTTGAACGTGCTCAAAAATGTGAGTCCGTCGCTATTAAACTCGTGTTGCTTTGAAAAGCGACATGCATAATCAATCAATCATACGGTAAATTCGAATCATATCACAACAATCTGACGTCTTAAAATATAAATTATGTAATTCATGATTTTCTCATCATTAACGACGCTACTGTTTTTTTTTTTTTTTTTTTTTTTTTTTTTACAACAAAAACTATTTTTGGAGTGCAGAAGCACTTTTCAGTCAAGACGTCATAGCTTCTGCTAAATCCGCTGAATAAGACAGAGTTTCCTTGTCACTGACAACGAGTGTTTACACGAGGCTTATGTTGTGTATGTGGATTATTTTTATAAAAATAAAACTGATAGCGACGAAAACAATACACCCGTGTTTTGACCATTCATTTTTAATTCCAAAGTATTTTCCTGGTGTTTTTATCCTTAAATAAATCAGAGTCCTTAATGAAGAAAATTTGTCATTAAAACTTTCAAACAAATACGAAATGATCAGGTGCTTCTGTATACAACTTATAATGACTCAACTTTTTTTATCGACCCCGGTTCAGGGAAATTATCTGAGCAATTTTTTTTTATCATTTTATAATCGAAATTACGGTAATTTTAAGGATTAATCTTTAGAGCGCATTTGCAATACTTCCGTCTCTTTTAAAATATCACATGAAGTCCATGGAATTCTCAAGTTCCTTTGTTGAAACTTATGAATAAACACGTTGCAAAAACGTGGAATAATTATATGAATTATGGATTTAAAAAAAGCGTCTGCGCACAGGAGAAAAAATGCATTTTATAAAAAATAGATAACAAAAAGATTCCAATCTAAAAATGCAAAAGATCATATTTAATAATCAAGACAAAGCATAAAATATATTGTGAGTTTTTCTTTTGTTGGATATCTTCACATCTTCAGATGTTGGATACACGCAGGAGTGTAGCTACCGCAGTATCAATGATACGAGGCCCACAAGCCATAAGGGCCCCGACGTGTGTAACATTTTCCCACTTTCAAATAAGTTCTATTAATGTGATCATTTTTATTTATTTCCTAAATAAGGGCCTCCAAGGAATTTTGATACAGGGCCCACTCGGGACTGGCTACGCCAATGGATCCACGTTTATTTTACTTTATATTTAATTCAGACAGGATGGCGTTTCTCAAATTATGCCCTTTACAACTATCTTTACATATAAATAATAGTAATTTATAAGTGCGTTAAGGGGTTTCACCCATGTGATAGGTTCAAAAAATCAAACAAATTTTTTTTCATAAATTGCTTCATTAACATGTTTAGAATATGGTGGTAAAGTGATTTTTAAAAAAAAATTTCGAATTAAGGCAGCAGGTGTTAGAAGAGCATCTGTTCGGATTAAGATTCAAGATTCGGAGTTAAGATTTTCATTGTTTTAATCGGACTTGAAACATTTGCGTTTGAACGCGTTATTCTCAAAACTTTGTTTTCCAAACTTTTCTCCATCATATCTCTAGAACGGTTTGACCGAAAGTTTTTAAATTTATAGGGTAGACTCAGCTCAAATATACGCACCAAATGAACAACAATCATTCCAAAATACAAAATATTTATATTTATATTTTTTATAGCAAAAACATAACAAAAAAAACCCACGAAATTCGAAATTTTTTCTTCAGAGATCAACCAAATTCCAATTTTTTTATATTTTCAATTGAGTATAGTTCATTTGGTGCTTGATTGATTGAATATTAACGTCGCACTGTTCAGCTACACGAGGGCTTTTGGCGACGGACCACGTAATTTTGAGAGAGAACCATCGTCATACTAACTAACGTCATGTTTATACTAACGACCTAGTTAAAGAATTTTGCATATTATCAACAACAGATGACAGCACGAGAAGTTGTGCTGATTAATTTTGTTCGTATGACGTTTTTTCAGTGAGCCAATCAGAGATAACTTGCATTTTGTTTACAAGCAAATTCTAACCGCCTATATTAACAATCGTGGCTTGTGTGTTGCTCTGCACATCCCATATGACCAAACAATCAATCAAACATGTTTGTTTATATAGGCGGTGTAGATTCCATGAGAGAGAGAAGGAAAAAAAAAAGAGCAAATAAAACAAATCATGATAAAGTAATATCTTTTGTTGATCAATATTCCATATAATTCAATCATCCAAAAAATCGATATATCGAAATTAAAAATAATCGATATAAAAAGTAAATCAAAATGCATTGAAAATATTTTTAATTTAGACTTATTTGATAAGATCTATTATGTTTTATGGTGTCGTTCTTGCGTATAATGTTTCACCTTAAGGTATCCGACTACGTTCGGAACCGTGATTTTAAAAAAACGCATAAATAGATAATTTTCATGATATTTAATGTCACTTAGATTAGAAAGCCTATATAAAATTGTTTTAAGGACATTATGACAAAAATAAATATTATTTAAATACAATATTTTGGCAAAAAATTAACTTTGAATAACCTTTTTTGAAAACTTTCTCCTTTTATAAAAAAATACTCCTATAATAACAATATTGTGTGTGTGTGTGCTTATATAAAGTAGACTTCTCCTGAGAGTCTGAACTATTTTTTTTTTGAAAAATTCACATTATTTTCAGAGTTACAACCAATTTAAATAATTATGGGCGTTTTTTTCTTAAAATTGCTCCCCTCTGTTGTAAAATATGGATAAATCCACTTCTAAGCTATAGATTTCAAAAATTCTAGTTGAGCCTCTGTACACAGGATTGATCTATATACAGGCAAAATATTATTATAATAGAAGCATTTTTCATAAAAGGAGAATGTTTTGAAAATGGGTCATTCTATGTTCATTTTTTGTCAAAATATTGTACTTGAATAATTTTTTATTGTAATAATATTCTTAAAACAATTTTGCATACGTTTTCTAATCTAAGTGACACTAAATATCAAATATTATCCTTTTGCAAAATCACGGCTCTGAACGTAGTCGGATACCTTAAAGTGAAAAGAAACAAAAACTGGTTTTCCCGAATAGATTTTATTTTTTAATAAAATTTTTCTTCAAAAGTTTTTGATTAATTGTAATGTAACGTAAGTAAAAATAGCACATATTAACCATTATGGTTCACTAATGCAGGATTTCAAATAAAATTAATTTATCTTTAGTCATTTATCACGTAGGTAATGTCTACAATTAAAATTTTAATAAAGTATAATAATTATTTTAATACAAACTATCAAAAAACTGTTTTTTATCATATTGTTCAAATTTTATTAAATATATACGTATTATACTAGCAGGTATGCCCGTTCTTCGTACGAGTGAATTAAAAAAATAAAACAGTCGAAATATAGAAGAAGAAAAACTATTTAAAAACGTCAAATTTTAATAATTATTTTCAATAATTTTAAGTAAATTGCAAATAGAACTCTACTGCAAGAAAAGAACGATTTAGCTGATAAAATGGCAAAATTAAATGAATAAATATAGCTGAATATATATCCGGGTATTTCCTAGTATCATCTGTCAGTCAATACATAAGTATGATATAAATCTTATCTTTTACACTGCTGAGGATCAAATTTCAAGTCTGTAAGTCGAATAGTTCCGAAGACCTCGTGATGAGAGAGTGAATGAGCAATAAATCGTTTTTCTACTTTATATATTGCAGATTATTCGTTTGTCTAGCACAGTGGTCTTCGAACTGTTTTCCAGGGAACACTGTGGCTCCAAGAGTCAAAAAAAGAATTGAAAAGAAACTTATAAATGCATATGCAATATGGATTCCCGTTCTCTTTGAAGTTTGTATTCCCACAAGAATTTAAAGCTCATCCCTGTCATTAAGAAACTGAAAATTTTATTTATGCATAATAACTTTTATTATAATATAATAAAAAAAAAAGATTAAAACGTTTTGTCTTTATATATATTAGGTTGGGGGAAAAGAAATCCATTATTTTTGCATGAAATTCAAAACTATTTTAAACATGTTTCGGATTGTCCAATTTGGGTCAAACATGTACCATTTTGTTGTGTGATTTGTTGCCATTTTAAAGATAGCTTCATATTGCCTCTCTCATAGAAGTCTTGGCCTTTATTGGAGAAAAACTCTAGTAATCGATTTTCACAATCTTCTCTTGATCCCAATTTCTTATCACCTTGGAAGTTTTGCATTGCGAGAAAAAGGTGGTAATCGTTTGGTGTCAGGTCCAGACTATATGGTGGATGCATTAAAACTTCCCAACCAAGCTCCCAGAGGTTCTGGTGAGTCACTGCAGAAGTGAGTGTTCTAGCGTTGTCCTGAGGGAACACAATACCTCTTCTGTTGGCCAATTCTGGTTAATCTCTAGCTTCAAACGGTCTAGTTGTTGACAGTAGATATCTAAATTTAGTGTTTGGTCATGCGGAAGCAATTCCTAATAAATAATTCCTTTCCAGTCCCATCAAATACACAGTAGAACCTTCCTGGCCGTTAGTCCTGGTTTGGCCACCGTTTGAGCTGCTTCACCGCACTTTGACCACGATCGTTTTCACACAATATTGTAGTATGTGACCCATTTCTCATCCCCAGTCACCATCCGTTTAAGAAATCGGTCGATTTCATTCCGTTTGGTCAAGGCTTCGCAGATGGAAATTCGATCCATCATGTTTCTTGGTGTTAATTGGTGTGGCACCCAAACATGAAGCTTCTTTTTAAATCCAATTTTGCGCAAATAGCTTAAAACTGTTTTATGGTGCATCTTTAGCTCCTGGGAGATGCTTCGACTCTAACATGCCGGTCAACTTCGAATATTTCTGTGATTTTATCGACATTTTCGATGACGGGCGTGGGGCAACTTTAACATCAAAAATGCCTGAACGGAATCGACGAAACCAAAATTGCACGTAATTAGCTATTACAGTATCGGCACCATAAACACCATTTACAATTTCAACCACCTGGCTTGCATTTTCGCCTTTATCAAAGAAAAACTGTAAAATGTACCGAATTTTCTCTTTGTTGTGACACTTCCATTTTTAACACCCTGTAACTCACAACTGAATGGACCAAACAAACAAAAAAAGCAAACTAATTTTTTTATTGTGAAATGTCACCTTAACAACGAGAATAAATTTGAAATTGCTTGATCGATATTTCACGAGATGTTGACACTACAGCCATCTACCTAAAAAATAATGGAATTCTTTTTCCCCAACCTAATATATTACCTATGTACTTACTTCCTTTATATATGTATATATATTATACCTATGTGAATATTTTATTGTTTATTATTTCAGGTTCCATTAGATAATTTTATACTCGTTAGTACAATGTCTTGTAAAACTAAATAGTTTTCTAATGAAAAACACACTTTTTTGTATTTAAGGAAAAAAACACCTACAACAAAAGAGAGGAAACAACATATCAACAAATTCGATGTTAAAAGTTTAACAGCGAGAACAGCTCCTAAACTTTGTGTTGCAAATTTATGCAAAATACACAATATTTCTCACACAGCTATAACACATTTTAATGCTATTCAGTGAAGTGAAAATATAAATGAAGTGTGAAGTGAAGTGAAAATACTTATCGTAAGGAAAAGTATTTCTCAACGTGAGCAGCTACAAAAAGAAAGTATAGAAACAAATGAAACTCAGAATATAAACGGTAACGGTTATACATTTACGTGGAACCTTAGAGATAGCTCTATTATCCACTCATCATAATAAATTGAACAGAGAACAATTTGTTGAAGTTACATAAAAATAAAAAGCAGTCCACATTAAATGCAGCGCAATAACGCTGGTGGAGGGGTGGGTGGAAACCACTCTCCCAGTTGATTTAGTTTCTGTTTCGCCTTCGTAGGAAAACGAAGAGAAAATGACGTCACATCTCCATGACAGCAAAGCCCGTCTTTCAACCGTCTGCCGCATCTTGATGGAACGAGGAGAGAAGGGATATATTTTTTAATAACAAGGATTAAGAGAATAATATTTTTAAGTCCGTTACACGTTACCTCTAAGATAACTGCGTGCGGTTATTGAAAGGAAGTTTTAAATAACCACTTGGAAGAAAAAGTAAGAAAAGGTAGAGGAGTTTGAAATAAGATCATGAGGGGTGAAGTTGCCACACAAAACGCGATCAAAAACTTCCATGGCGCGGGGGGAGGGGAATAATTAGAGTGAGTGAAGTCTTGCAAAAGAAGACAACTAGTGTAACAATAAAGCTCATATCTTTTTAATTCATATCAAGACATTCTCATCCTTTTCAGAGCTGGGAAGTGTTGATACGAGTGATTAAGAACTGCTCTAGGTCTCTTAGAAGAGCTAGGAATAGAATTGTTGTAAGCCGGGATTTCCCTGATAGATTCATTTGAAATCAACTCAGAATATGTAATGCGATTGCAGTTAATCTCAATAGACCTATACTTCGTGTGAAAAAAAGCACGCACATATCCCAGTTACTAAACGCAATGCATGTGTAGGTGACACTTGGAACACAGATTAATATTATTCATGAGTAAATTATATTAAAAGTAGATTAAAATTTTTAAATTTTAAATGCAATACTTTTTAGTTGCTTTTACATTGATCTATTTTGTTGATCTATTTTAAATATTATTTTAAATTATATTCTTCTGTGAGTGGGGAATGGTTTCACAAAAATACTTTCTAGTTCTAGGGATTCCACGAAAGCACCTTCAAGCTCTAGGGGTTGAAGACCCCTAGTTGGAAAGGGGTCAAGCTCTAGTTGAAGAAGTTTGAAGACCACTGATCTAGTACAATGGTATTTAAACTGTGTTCCACGAAACCCTGGGGCTCCACAAAGAATATCCAGGGGTTCCACGAGTCAAAATAAAAATTCGAAAAGGAAACAATAAATATGCATACAAATTATATTTATGTTTTTATGGAGTTCGTATAACCACAAGTACCAAAAGTCGAGTTCCCCAAGGGAACAAGTAAAAAAAAAACTTAATGCTTATTGATTGATTGATTGAATATTAACGTCGCACTGTTCAGCTGCACGAGGGCTTTTGGCGACGGACCACGTAATTTTGAACCATGGTCAAAAGGTCATCACCATTTTTGGTCAAGTGATGTGGACGACACCTGAGCTGGCACCCCCTCTCCTAACTACCACACCACGCCAACGGGAAGACGTTTCAGCTCTCGACAGATTTAACGTGCATCGCTGCCGTACACGGCGGGTCTTTAGTGGTACTGGGCTCAAACTCGTGACAAGGCTAGGCACGATTCGATACCTATACCACTCGGTTACCGCGGCCACAACTTAATGCTTAAATAAATTTGGTACTGGACAACATCTCTTTTTAGCATATTAATACATTTTTTTTAATATGTGCTTCCTAGATTGGGAATATTCTGTTGCTTATGATCCTGGGTTACACAAAATAATGCTATACTCGTTAGTGCAATGCCTTGCAAAACTAAGTGGAATGGAATGGATTCCGATAAATGTTAAAAATTATGCCATGGTTATAAGCATTTTTACAAATGGTGAAAAACGCCTATCAGACAACATTTTCAAGCAAAGATCTAACATTTGTAAAATAATATTTCCCTGAGGAGAAAACCAAGCATAAATGAAGAAATCAGAAGGCTTGCAAATGACAGAGAAGGAACAATTGATCCACACATCAATAAATTCGATTTTAAACTTCAAATTTAAGCAGGAACAGCTACTAATTTTAGGTTGTCAATTTGCGGAAAGAAAACAGAAGTTTCTAACTCAGGTATAAACAGTTTTATGTCCATCTGAGATATGTATTTCCATTAAAAATATTTCTCAGCTTATGTGGCTACAGAAACAAAACATAGAAACAAATTAAGGTATCCGACTATTTGCGACAACTTTTTTTAAAAAAGATGGAGATTTTTGTGCGTGTGTTTGTGGTTTTTGGATTTATTTAGCACATTTTAAGAAAAGTGTGCTAAAATTAAGAAGAGAAAAAGAAATTATTGTTATTATTATTAAAAGGGGGGAAAACTGGTGAAAATTGTTTGTTAATAAATTAAATGTTTTACTTGCATTATATTACAACTCACATTCTGTGATTAACAATAAACTTTTTAAAAAATCATGTAATTCTTTAACCGTTGCTATAACTTGTGCAAAGAATTATTGTTGTATGAATTTCTATTTCGGAATCAATTTCCGCATAAAAATTGATTTTTCATGACTTCTGAGCTATTCAAAACGCGTGTAGTTTAACATTATTCAGTATAATAATAGAGATGAACACTATAAATAAGATATTCAAAAAATGGGGTTTCCTCTCATTCCGATAAACTCAATATTATCTTTAATGACACGTATTTGCCAAACAAAATTATTTATAAACATGTTGTCGTCCTTTTTACAAAAGTAATGACAGGTTTTAAAAACTGTTTATTCCCCAAAACATATTTTCCAATTTAAACTGTATTCATCATCATTTGTCCATACGTTATATATATCATTTGCTCCATTTAATGGGTTGTCATCTGACTTAAAAGTTTACTGAGAAAATAATAATAATAAAAAGAACCCGCAATTTATAACAAAAATCCTTTTCCCTTCATTATAACACCCACGTGACTTTCCAATGCGTTCTTTAAAAGTTGATCCAAAATATCTCGTCAATGGATAGCAATTTTCTTTGAAATTGTCGTGAACAATTGCACCCAAACATTTAAAGAAACAATCATTAAAGGCTATTTTTTGTTTCCTTTCTTGATAGATTAACTTCGCAATAGGAGGATACTGTTTTATCGCATAACATTGTTTTTTCAAAAAAAAAAAAAAAAATGAATCTTTTCTTAGTAAACACAATCATTAAGTTCTTATTAATATATTTCTTCTCTGTATAAATAACATATTATTTCTACAATTTGAAACTTGGAAAAAATATCCCTTGTTCCACATAATCTGTACCATAAAGCTATTGAAGTCATTTAAGAGGAAAAATTAATTTTTTTGAATTTTTTAAAAGGTTCAAGAGTTTACACAAGAACTTATACAACTAAGATGGAAAAATCGGTTTCCTGTGATTGATCCGACACTTTAATTCGCAAAAATACCTATAGCACCAGTAAAAAAGGGGGTAATTGTGTGGAATTTTATGCAAATTCAGTAGATACCTATAGGATCCATGTTCCTGCAACTATAGCAAGGGTGAACATTAAGTCGATCGCGGTCGACAGGTGAGCCGCCAAGACATCTTGGGATGAACGTCTGAAGATAAGCAGTTCGTAAATATATACCGAAATATTCAAGATTGGCTGACAGTATGCAGATTAAGTCTTCTACTGATTATATCTATGAACACTAACTTTGGATGAAAATGTTTAATTTTTTAATGTATTTTGAATTATTTCGTAACAAATGCATCTTTTGATATTAT
>BMAV01009539.1:576412-633797 GCA_019973955.1 Trichonephila inaurata madagascariensis | reverse complement strand
AAAAAAAAAAAAAAAATGAATCTTTTCTTAGTAAACACAATCATTAAGTTCTTATTAATATATTTCTTCTCTGTATAAATAACATATTATTTCTACAATTTGAAACTTGGAAAAAATATCCCTTGTTCTACATAATCTGTACCATAAAGCTATTGAAGTCATTTAAGAGGAAAAATTAATTTTTTTGAATTTTTTAAAAGGTTCAAGTTTACACAAGAACTTATACAACTAAGATGGAAAAATCGGTTTCCTGTGTGTGTGTGTGATCCGACACTTTACTTCGCAAAAATACCTATAGCACCAGTAAAAAAGGGGGTAATTGTGTGGAATTTTATGCAAATTCAGTAGATACCTATAGGATCCATGTTCCTGCAACTATAGCAAGGGTGAACATTAAGTCGATCGCGGTCGACAGGTGAGCCGCCAAGACATCTTGGAATGAACGTCTGAAGATAAGCAGTTCGTAAATATATACCGAAATATTCAAGATTGGCTGACAGTATGCAGATTAAGTCTTCTACTGATTATATCTATGAACACTAACTTTGGATGAAAATGTTTAATTTTTTAATGTATTTTGAATTATTTCGTAACAAATGCATCTTTTGATATTATTATATTTTGCTTTAATGCATTATCATCAAAAAATTACCTCTCATCCAAATTAAGAAATATATTTTGGTATTTCTCCGTTTCGAGAAACCGTTGTCGAAAGTTAATTTTTTTTTTGGGGGGGGGGCGGCGCTAAATTAAACACCAAACACACAGTTGTCGTTTCGCACATGCGCCGTTAGCACTCAAACTCGCGAATTGTGTAAAACAATTTACCACTGTTAATAAATTATTACTAGCATTTGGCAATTTTGGTGAGTTTTTTTTTTTTTTTTTGCTGCATTTTTATGGATTTCCGATAATACCTGAGGATTTAAATCTTCAAATTACTGATCAATATGTTTCAACAAATGTTTTATTTAATCTAAAAACTAATTAAATTATCGTTTTCTCTCTTTGGTCATTATTTTCCTTTTCTACATTTTTGAACGCGGTTCAATAAAGAAGAAATTCATTTTGATAAAAAAAATTTCGAAGGAAATCTAAAATCAGCCACTGGTTAGACCAGATTATTAAAAATCGCCAACTTGGCACGCTCTCGCGTGTTGTCCTTCGGAATAGCAACCCCTCCAGAAGACATAATGCAAGAGCGCGAAAAATTTAAGATGGCGAAAAAGTGATATAGTAACAAAAAAGCATTTAAAGAAATTTTAAAACCGAAAATTGTAGCTAATTTATGAAATACTTTTTAAAATTTAAAATCATTAATAAAAATTTTAAAATTAAATAAAAATTAATTTTAGTTAATTAATTATAATTAATTAATTAAACTTTAAAATAATAAAATTAATTAACTAAAACTGAAAATTAAAATACACTTTTTTCAAAACTATCATTTATTGCCTTTATAACCTTTCTTTCTCTCAATTGTATGCTTTTGCCACAGCTCGGACATGCATAACACAATGCAATATACAATATCGTCTTTCATGCACCATTCTAACACAGCTTTCTTTTCTAACGCAAGAAAAATAGCAAAAAAGCTTTTAGAGCATTCAGCATACTTCAATATACATTCATTTACATTTGCAGCAATACCAATATCATTGATGGCCATTGAATGTGCAAAAATTTATGTGAAGAAAATAAATTTACCTTGAAAAAATGTATCCACACCCGAAGAAGGAAGCCAAAACGATCTGTCAAACATTCTGCAAAACTTTCTTCGAAAAGTAGGCTTAGAAATCCGACGAAACGACATCGCAAGCTATGGAAGTGCTTAAGTTTGTGAAAAAATCGAATTAAATCTTCTGAAATTAATAGGGGTATCACCACAAATATAAATCAATAAAAAATTAATTTTAATATTCTATAATAATAACAGAATACTATACAGAATAATAAGCAATAAATAACAAATTAAAAAAATAAAATTATAAAAAAAAAGAATACAATTTTAAAATAATAATAATAAAAAAATAATGCTGGCAACCGCAGATCCAAATTCTAATGAACTATTCTCTATGTTAGAAACCCACTGGGCATGCGCGCAAATGGGCCGATACAGCTTCACAGCCTCGAAATCGGCTCGGTTACCATAATTGGCGCACTTATCAGTCTCGAGAAAAACGCAAAAAATAAATCTCACCATCCAGTGACCGATGTTTCACTTTAGCATGTATTTAGCGTGTAAGCAACAAAACATAAATAGCACACAAGGATACAATATATAAATCTTTTCTTAGATTCTACGTGTTAGTGGTTGGTTTTAACAACTGCTTTAAGCACGTCTTGAAAAATGGATTTGTTTAGGAGATCTGAAATAAAATTGGTAAAATCCTGTTTTAGCTCACCCTTCGGCACACAAAATAGAAAAATAGTCCTACTTCTGTATTTTAACCAATTTTGGGATTTGCCAAATTGGCTGTAAAGGTATGGACTAAAATAGGATCCTACCAATTCCTATTACAGGTAGCAAGAAATATATTAAATGAGATAACACATTGTTCTGTAATATAAATTTCATTTGGTTTGTTGTCTACATCAGTGCTCTCCAACCTTTCGATCTCCGTGGATCCGTCAACGATTGATAATTTTACCGCGGCCCTCTGAGGAGGGAACGTTGGTTATTTATATTTTAAATTATGCTTTGATTTAATAATTTTGATATAACTGTATTTAAATATGCCTTCATAATAAAATACAGTTACACCAAAAAATGAATATAAAAAGTGATTTAACATGGAATATAAAGTTATTTCCATAAAAAGTAGCACAAACCAGAGAGAAATACACCACAATAAATAAAATAGAAATAATTTAATGTTCCTTGGGTGGCCCGGTACTATTTGATCCACGGACCAGAATCAGTCCACGGCAAGAGAGTTAGGATCCAGTGGTCTACATGACTCAAAAAACTGCACTTGTAGTTAAAAATATCGAATAAAAATGTTTGGATTAAAACGGTTGGTGGTAATGATTCTTGCTATTCAAACTTCCTTCATTTCCATCATCATAATGCGTGATTCCATGTGAAGATAAAGCAAAACATTATGGTATCATCAAAAAACAATATTTGTTCACACCTATGAGCAATGGCGTAACGTGCATCCCCACATTGCGGGGGCCCGGGGATTCTAGGGGGCCCAAAACCTGATTGACTCTAAGTATGTATTTGGGCTTCGGGCCTAAACCCTTAATTTACAGGGGGGCTAATATTCCCCGTTACGTCACTGCCTATGAGATAATTAAAATAATAGCTACGCATTTTAAAATATGGCAAGTGCACAACACCAACATGGTTTGGTTTTAACCTTCACCTACGAACAGGAATGCCGTACATTACAAAGTACGTGTTTTTTTTTAGGGGTGGGTTAAGTAACAGAATTAACTGTTTGAAACTATATGTAAAGCACACACACATACACATACCCTAGATTCAATCAGAGGTGGGTGTTATTTCAGGTATTAGGCTAAATAACAATATTTTCTATTAGCAGTGCAGTTTTATCCATTGGGGACTTGGAGAGGGCACCCAGAGGCCTGGATAAAACTAGACTTAACCGGATCCAAGAGCCCCTCCTTAAATCCGCCCCTGCCAAGGCGGCCCGTAGATCTTCCCCGCCAGGGCCCGAAATGAATTTAAACCGGCGCTGCCTGTTAGGAATTCCATTAGTATTAAGCTAAGTCAGGAGTCAGCAAACTTTCAGAGAGAAGAGTCTAATTGTAATTGAAACAAGATAACTTAATTGTCAAAGAACTATTCACACAAAGAGTCATTTACGCATGCGCAGGAAGAGAAGGGGAGCCTCTGGTAGCAGTCGTGATCAAGACTGTCGAGTTTCAATTAATCACTTTTATAGTATTTAAATAAATTTTTAAGCAAAGTAACATTTTCAATTCTTTCCAAAATTTAGAACCATCTAAGATATTTTTATTTCTGTGGCTCAGAGCAAATACAACCATTCTCAAAATATCCTAATACTGAGCGTCGAGAAAAAAAAATATGTTCTTACCAATAATACCCAACATCTTTATTCTAACGTCCTGTTTACACTAATAGTTAAAATTGATTTTTTGATTTTTCCTGCATGTAAAAGCCATTCCACTTCTTTTTCAATTTCCACTGTTAGTTCACTCTTCTTATATATGTACCGTAAAATCCGGCGTATAACGCGCACTTTGAAAACAAAAATTAAGACTGAAATTAAAGGGTGCGCGTTATACGCCGGGTATAAAAACGATGGCTTTAAAAATATCAAAAGAGATGAGCATAAAAAAAAAAATTTACTCCTACATGTATCGAAACATTGTTTATTTAAAAGAAACGACTTGCCATATGAACTAAAAGAGATTATGGTGTTAATTATTGCACGATTATTAGAATATATTAAAAATTAAATAAATTTACATCCATTTCAGAAGGTGAAAATATTGAACATCCTTATATTCCGCTCATTCAGTTATTATATTTTTATTTCCCTATCTGGTTCTACGGTTCTAAGGCAACTCGTTAAATCCATCATATGATTTTTTTCATTGCTAGATACAACAGGATCAAAGACTACTATTCTGAACTTAAAAATATAGACATAAATTATTTCTCTGGTAAATAGAACTATATAAATACACTACTCCCAACGTTCTCGTTGAAAGAGTAATATATGCAAGCTCATATGCCTTCCTTCATCCATCAACACCAGTTACTACAAGTTGCAGTTCTAGAAGTACACTATTTTTTTAAATGTCTGGGATAACACCTCAAATAAATAACTAAAACATAAAAGCAATGTATACAGTTATTTCAGATATTTTCGTAAAAAAGGGGGTGCGCGTTATACGGCGAATATACCTAAAAATTAAAAAATTCAGCTTGAAAGTATAGGTGCGTGTTATACGCCGGATTTTACGGTATATATCTTGTTCAAGTTTTTAATCGTTAATAAAATACTTTCTATTCATCCATTCAAGTCCAAACATTTTTTAAAACTTGTAGTGGATGACACTTAATGCTATAATACAGTTTTTTTTTTCAAATATTAATTCATTAATTAAATTAGAAAATGAATAAATAGTAACAAACAAAAATAATAGACCAACACCAAATATAGAAAGGAAAATGAAAAAGTCGCTTTCTATTTTGCCACGTAATATAGTGATTTTGTCATATGTATATACATGTTTTTATTAATTGTAATTATTTAATAGAAAGTAACTAAAATAAAAATTTTCTTTCTTTTTCTTTTCTTTCATATTACTTGTTTTTATTAATCCTTAAGCATGCCACAAAATATGAAATGTGTTTTTATCACTTCGGTTGGCCTTGTCCCTTGCTTACATTCAAGAGAGACATTGGCATACCGTACAGGGGTTCCAAAGCCTGACTGACGCCATGTACGGCTAGGGACCCAAAACCAGACTTCTCAATGGGGGCCCTTCTCAATTACGCCACTGAACAGTGCTCCCTAACTCATGTATGCAAATTAGCAACGTTGCTGGAAATCACTTTGAAGAGTGTCTTTCCATGGCGACCTTTCTACCAATAAATTCGACTTTACTGTTTTAGAACGAATTCTAATATTTCCACTGAGTTTGAATACACTTTGTCAATGAAAAACAATTTAATACATAAATCTTAAGCCAATCTAATGTTTAATTGTAGACTCAAATAAGGTACATTTTTTTCAATATTTAATTATAAAGGAAAAAGAGAAAGGAAGGTAATAGTTTTTTGTAGATAAAATTATTTTTTTAATAATTAATATAGCTAGAAATCTGAAAAGCCGCAACCGGCTGTACAAAAAGCCACGGTTTCCTGACCCCTGGCTTAAGGTATCCGACTACGTTCGGAATCATGATTTTAAAATAGTGCATAAATGGATAATATTTATGATATTTAGTGTCACTTAGATTAGAAAATGTATATAAACTTGTTTTAAGAATATTATTACAATAAAAAATTATTTAAGTACAACATTTTGACAAAAAATGAACATAGAATGACCCATTTTCAAAATATTCTCCTTTTGTGAAAAATGCTTCTATTATGATAATATTTTGCCTGTATATAGCTCAGACCTCTGTACAGAGGCTCAACTAGAATTTTGAAATATATAAATTAGAAGTGGATTTATCCATATCTTACTTCAACAGAGGGGAGAAATTTTAAGAAAAAAATGCCGATAATTATTTCAATTGGTGGTAACTCTGAAAATAATGTGAGAATTTTTCAAAAATGCAAGTTGAGACTCTCTGGAGAAGTCTTTTCTTTATCTAAGCACACAAAATATTATTATTATAGAAGCATTTTTCATAAAAGGAGAACATTTTGAAAAAAGGTTATTCTCTAAGTTAATTTTTTCCCAAAATATTGTATTTAAATAAATTTTTTTTTTGTCAAAATGTTCTTAAAACAATTTTATACATGTATTCTAATCGAAGTGACACTAAATATCATGAAAATTATCCATTTATGCGTTGTTGTTTTTTTTAAATCACGGTTCCGAACGTAGTCGGATACCTTAAGAGGTAAATCCTATTATTTTTGTCTCTCCTTTTAAAAACTTATATTCCTTTCTCTGATAAAACGTATAATTTAAGGGAGTATCTTTTTTGTGATGTAAAAATTGGACAATGCAAAAGACTTCCCGTCAAAATTACTGCTTCATGTCACAATCGTCACTTCCCACTTCCGCCACTGCTTTTCGTCGCAGTCTACACTTACTTCCCTGATAGCCGAAACTATCGCTGCATTTTGGAGTCAGAGCGTAGAACAGCGAAACTCAACCTGCGGCCCACATGTGGCCCACTGGACCCTTCTGAGTGGCCCGGCATGGCCCTTTGCACTGACAAATTGAATTATTTAAGGCAATGTATTAAAAATTTAACAAGAAATTACATGAGTTTTGCTATCGATGTGCTGGCACGAATCGCGGGATACCTTTTTTTCTTTTTGTAATTGTAAAGGTTAGTTAACAAATAACAGTGAAATATCAACTCTTTTATGTGGGTGAAACTAATTTTTAATGAATCCTCATGCCTTCCAACGGAAAAAATTTCTACAATATTTTTGTTGTTGTAGTTGTTTCAAGATGAATGGGTTCGTAGGAAAAAAAAACATTGATCAACAACTTGTTAAATTTATCGTGAGAATGCTATGTTTAAAAAATATAATTTTTCTGGTCAGAATACCACTAAGCACAAATCTTTCAGTTGCTCCTTTATTTATTTATTTTTGATAATCTCTCCTTCAAGACGAGATGAATTGACTTTCTTATAAAATTTTTTGCAACAGCACCAAAGTATGGGAGGGGGATAATTCGAAATTACTCCATAACCGGGCAAAAAATAAGTAAAACCTATTTTTTGTGAGTTGAGTTGTAGTTTTAAAATGGAATTCAAAATAATTAATATTTTTTAAATTTAATTTAAAAATATTAAACGTTTTTAAAGTTCCTTGATCTTTAAGCGCCCCCTCCCCCCCATTAATCCTCATATTGCGGCCCGCGTGAAATAGTTATCATTTGCATGTGGCCAGGAGAAAAAAAAGGTTGAGAGTACCGCTGGCATAGAAGGAGGGGGAAGGGGAGTCTCGACTTGTCCAATAAGGGGCTACAAAACCGACCTCCCGAGAAAACCCCATTTTATTTTATTTTATTGATTACAATTTGATTTGATTCCCACTCTGAAGCTACATTAGGACTATTAGTGATGGACATTGTAATTTTGTACTACAGTCAAGTGACAAGAACAACACCTGAGTTACACCTCATCTGCAAACCTCCACACCACGAATCTCGAAATATTTAACGTGCATCAGCCTCTCTACACGGTGGGGCTTCAGTAGCACTAGATTCGGAAAAACCCCAATCTCAGCACTTAGGAAGGTACTTCAGGCTCCAGCGTGTAAAGCAGCATTTATTTAATATTTGAAATTATTTTTTCAAATTAAACAAATTCTTTGCATAAGATGGATCTTATAAGGTATTCGAATTTAAAGGAGACTTTTCGAATACAGATGTTAGTATTTACTATGACATTTCAGTTTATAATAAATTACAATAAAATTTTTAACAAAAAGAATGTTTTCAGATGTTGCACCAAAGAAAATGACACTTTGAAAATTCTAACTAATCCCATGTTACAAGCTTACCGTAATTTACTACAACTAATGAAATTAATCTAAAACTAAGCTCAAATTGTAATAGACGCGTGGGAAGATTTCTTTGAGGAAATAAACATTTATTTTAGGCCAATGGTCTTCGAGTTATGTTCCATGGAACTCTAGTCCACAAAGGCTCCGTGAGTCGCAATAAAAAGTCGAAAAAATTATAAATCTGTATGCAAAATGGATTTTTATTATCTATGAAGTTTTATAATCACAAGTATCTGAAGCTCATTCTAGTCATTAAAGAATTAAAAATATTATTTACACATAGTAACTTCCATTTTATAATACTTTTTTAGCTTTTATTATAATATAACAAAAAGAATATAATTTCTTTATATGTGCTACCTACTAAATTGTGAATATTCTATTGTTTACTATCCCTGGTTACACGCAATAATTTCATACTCGTTAGTACAATACTTTGCAAAACTGAATGGTTTGCTAATGGAAAATGCACCTTTTTCATTTACAGAAAATGTATCTATAACGAAGAAGAAGAAAGAAATTATCGATATATCTGTGACGTCTCTCGCGTTCTTCTTCTAACATAACTCCTAAGTTCTTTGACGGCCACGATTAATGGCAAAACTTTTCCAACCCAATACCAAGAAGAGAAACGGATCGAATATGCAAATGAGATATACTTTAAAAGGATAGAAAGTTTGGTGAGATAGAACGGCAAGCCTAGAGATAACTTAGTGCGGAATTGTTCGGAATAAAGGTTAGACATCCTACAGCTCTGGAAGAAGGATACGCTCATCGCCATTAATAATAAGGATTAAGAAAGCTTGTGTAATCTCTCCTACAATTAACATAATAGGAATTACTTCAACCTAGGAAGGAAGGTGACTCTATAAAAGGTAATATTTTGTATAGGAAGTTAGATTAGACAGTTAATTAAATATAATTAAGATAAGTGTTCTAGTTGTGCGATCTGACTTAAATATAAGGTTTAATTGTTGGCTCATTTTCACTTTAAGAAAGTTGTTATTTAGAATTAAGTAATTTAAGTTATTCTTAATAAAAGTTGTGTTAAGAATTACATAATGTCTCATCATTTAGATAATCCCACACCTCTAGCTTACGCGAATCACCCCAGACATAGTCATCACAGGATGGCTATGTCTCATATCAACAGAGTCAACGTAAAATCTAAATGTAAGCAAGAACAGTTCCTAAAATTTAGAATGTAAACTCATTCAAAATACACAGGATTCCTTACACTGCTATACGATTTTAATGTCATTTAGAACATTGCATTTAAATAAAAAATATTTCTCCCAACGGGAGTGGCTACAAAAACAAAATATAAAATTAACTAAATGTAAAATATGAAATATGACTGAAAATAATTTCAATAGACCTAGACTTCGACAGATTGTGTAAAAAAAAAAAATACAAGCACATATCCCAGTAACAAAACATAATACATGCGTAGGAGACACTTGGATCATTTACTCGAATCTAAGCCGCACTTTTTTTCCAATATTAATGCTACTGAAAATCGGATAAGGCTTAGAACTGAAGGGGAGAAAAATTCGTTGGATGGGGCAAATACAACAATTGCAGGTACATATATGTATTCAAAAGAGGGGAAAAACTGGTAAAATAATTAATAATTAATTTCTCATTATTTCTCATTTTAAATTTATTTAATTTCGTAAAACTGGATACAGATAAACCTATCTATTAGACACTATTTTTCAGAAAAGTTTGTTGAGAATTTGGGGTGCGGCTGAGAATCGATGGCAGCTTAGATTCGAATAAATACGGTTATATTAAAAAATTTTAACAATAAACACAATATATTTTTTAATTATTTTTATATAAAGTACTAATCACAAAAAAGTCTATCTATTTCAAACATTATTTTAAAACATATTCTTCTGAGAGTGGGTGTCGGAGGGGGGGGGGACATAATGACGCTCCATGAAAATATCTTATATTTCTAAGAGTTCCGTGATTCGAGAAAGTTTGAAGACCACTGTTTTAAGTAATTCATTTTCAATCTTCAATTTTTTTTTTTTTTTTGTAATGTTTGCTCTTTTTAAAAAAACAAAATTTTTTTTTTAATTTTTTTTTTTTTTAAGTTTATGAAAATATAACACCAGATTAAGAAGGTGAAACTTAATGCTTATTAGGAGATTGACTAAGATCTACTGAGATTTTTTAAAAATTTTAACTTCTTGAAAAAAATTTTAAAAAAATGTTAATGTGTGTGTATTTTTATTTATTTGTGAATAAACTTTCCGGCTGTGTTTATCATAAAAATTATTCGCTTTTAAGATATAAGTAATTCCAATAATTTTTATTCCTCTTTTGTTTTATCAATTCTAATGAAGTTAAATGCTTCAACTTTAATGCATGCATGAACTTTAACATTTAATTGTGAAAAATAATCAGTAACTTTTTCAGTTTTGTTTATTTCAGTGCTTCTCAAATTTTCAATATTTGCGACCCAATTTTCAATCATAATTTTCATCGCGCCCCCCTTTATACAATATAAATGTATTGAATTCCTTAATAATTGTACTGAGACACTAAAGCTACTATACGCGACCTTAATTATAAACAGTACAAATTATCAAGATAAGTATTAAAATTTGTATAAGAAAAGCCCATGGGAAAGAATACTAGCAATTATTAAATTTACTGATACATACAGTACTTACTGAACAGTACTGATATATTTTTAAGTATAAATGTATATTTTACTTTTTATCATGTCGGAATGTATTTTGTTTTGCTTCCTTTCAGTAAATTGATAATTTTTATTAAAGAATCTTTTATTTTTGGCTTTTCGATATGCTCGCCCCCCATGTAAGGTTTCTAAATAAATATAAGGTTCTTTATATGGGATTTCAGCATTATAAGGCTACCGGTATTTTTGTAACGGCCATATTTTATTTTCGAAAGAGAGTTTAGTTTCAAAAAAGAAAGAACGATAAATTTTATGCAAGGAGCAGTGACGAATCATGTATAAACCATTCCTCAATTTCGTTCACAATTCGGTATTTTGAGAATACATTTCATAAAATTGCTATTTTATAGATAAATATTGCACTATCATTATTAAAATTCAATAGGAGACACAACGTTTTATAAAATTATTTACCTTGAAAAGAAGAAAAAAAAAAAAAAAGGATACAAAGTTTGTTTTCTTAGAAAAATTTGTAAAAAAAAATAAATAAATTTTAAACTAGATTTTAAAAAATCAAGTCATTAACAATCTTTTTATAAGTTCCATGGAAGACATCTTATAAAAATATTTTCAAGAAAAAAGAACTTTACAATATTTTTCATTGATATATTTTCGTGTATTTGGATTCTCGACAAATTTCGGGAACTAATTCCGTACGAGAGTTAAGCCTATCTATCATCTTAATTTTCGAATTTTGGTTAGGCTTAAATTAACAATGACTTGAATTACATTAAAAAATGGTATTTTTAAATTTTCGTAGAGGAGTAAGATCTTTTATTCAGAATTTTATGACATCAAAAGAAAAAATTTAAGATTTTTGAAACAATGCATTAAAACACTATCAAAAATAAGCAAGGTTATTCGCATTTTCATGTCTAGATGAATATTTCAAAAATTAATTTGAAATAAAATTTTTAAAAAAAAAATTCCACGATGCTCTTTAAAAATATTTTTTTTAAATATTGAAGCAGAAATAGTTACGATAAATATTTTATCTTCAAGACGTGTCAACTAATCAAAAATTTAAAAAGATGCCGGAATTTATAACGCTCTACTTAAAAAAAAAGTTTCACTTCCCAATACCAACACACTCTCAGAGCTGCTGATTCACAGAACAACAAATAAAATCCTTCAGTTTCAAAGATCAAACTATTATCATGACTGCCAGTCGCCATTCAACAAATGTACGTCACAACGGCTGGCGATAGGGCGATACTAAGGCTGCATGAAAATATATGATTTAAATCTAAGCGAATATTAATTTTAAAATGTCGTTGGCAGATGAAAAAGAAGGTAAGTTATGTTTTTAACTACATTCAGTGAAACTACACTTCTTAAATGAAATCATGTTTTCGATTAACGGTTTCTCAAGGTCTTAGAAAAATAAATGGCGACTGAAATTTCGTTTGCGATGCTCAGCTGTTTCTTCCACATTCATGTTTCCCAGCGTTATGGTTCTTTTAGTAGTATTTTGTTCGGTTTCGGATATTTAAAACACAGGGAAGTTGGTTCTAGAAAGGATATTCATATTTTTTTTTATTTATTTATTTACGTTTGTCGTGAATTCTTGTTTTTAAACGTCACTAAGTAATGAAAAAAAATATGTGTAATCTCTTACTAGATTTTTATTTACAAATGTTTAAAATTTACATAGAAAAGTTATTATGTTCAGTGTATAAACGAAATGCATTTTTGCTAGTTTTTTTTTCCATGAAAATTTTTCACCAGAATCTATTTGCGTAAAACAGAAAGATGATTCGATTCATTGTGATTTTTACTAGGAATGTTTTAATATTTTAATCTGTGAATCAGAATCGATGATTCTCTGCTTTTTAGCATGAATTCGAAAGAATTTTTCAAAGATTACATCATTGTAAAATAATTTGAAAAGAGTAATTATAAAAGAGTTTGCTCAAATTTATTTTTTAAAGGAATTATCTTCATTCATTAGAGAATTATTGTAGGTTTGAAATTACCTGGCTATAAATGTTTGAATTTAATATACTAAATGCAGATATACACATTTTTTGTAATGTTTTCAAATTATACTGGTGAATTCAACCAAATTTTTAATAGTTTTTACTCAGTTAGTTTAATGTAAATTGAAGTATTCCGAATACAATAATACTCTGTATAAACTAAATTTTCTTAATTAAATGCATACTCTACACACACTTATTAGAGAAGAAAAAAAGCGAATTACTAAAAAAAATAACAAAAATAGCCAAACTAGAAGAAAAAAAAAGTTTTTCTTTTTTTTTCCAAAAGGTGTGTTATTATATTTTTCAACTAATGAAGCCATGTCTAAAAAATCATTTTTTTTTTCTGGATGCTATATACGAAACACTTAGTAACTTACTGGTAATAAAAACAAGAACTAATTTTTGTTAATTTAATTCTGTCTATGTTAACGAAGGAAATACCTTTGAAAACGGTTAACTATTTTTGAATTGAAAAATTCGCTCTATATTTAGCTTCATAATTTCCCTATATAAATAGTAAAAGCTGTATATATACAGTGGGCCACAAAAGTGTTCGTACACTTGCAGTTTCTTCTAAAATTTAATGTTTTCGACTAATAAAAATTAATATATTGTAATTGCAATTTTTTTATGATATCTGCAACTTGTTCTTAATGGAATTACATAATTAATTTTTTAAAAATAGTATAACTATTTTTTTAAAAAATTAATAATCAAAAAGCTGCTAAAAAATTACGCCACAAAAGTCTTCGTACACTTAACAAAAATCTCAACTTAGCTTTAAATATTGTATATCTTTCTTAATTTAGTACTTAGTAGGATATGTTTTAGTGTCCACAACAACTTTTAAGCGTCTTGGTATAGATTTAATAAGTTTTTTGTAATTTCTGCATCGATTTTCCTCCATTCTTCTGCGATTTTTGTTTTTACTTCGCATTTTGTGTTTATTTGTCATTTTTTCTTTTTTTTCGACATCAAAATCTCCCCAGATATATTCTACTGGGCTAGATAAAGGGATTGAGGTGGTGTTTTCATGATTTGGGGACAGTTATAGAGGCACCATTGACGTACATTGAGAGCAGTGCGCTTGGCGTCATTATCCTGTTAAAAAATGAAGTCGTTTCTAATATCCAAATTTTGGGCGGATAATTTAAAATTTCTCTTTAAAATAATTAAATAGTGCTCATGATTCACAATATCAACAAAAAATACAAAATTACCTAATCCTGTGGCCGATTTACACCCCCACGCAAGAACACTTCCACATTCATGTTTTTTTATCCAACTAGATTCTTGGGATTAAGTTTCAGAAAATTTAAAATTGACATCAAATTGATTGGGATGGCAGATGATTCAACATTTTTAGTTCTGATAAGCCTATAATAGCTTGTAAATGAAAAAATAAGGAGTTTAATCCCATGAATTTATGTGGAACAAGAACTACTCCACCTCCATGCTTCAGCATGGAAGTGAAGGTGTTCTGGCGTGGGGGTGTAAACTGGCTTCAGAATTAGGTAATTTGGTATTTTTCATGGTATTAGGAATCATGAGCTCTATTTAATTATTTTAAAGAGAAATTTTAAATTATCCGCCCGAAATTTGGATATTGGAGACTACATAATTTTTTAACAGGGAAATGAAGCCAAGTGCACTGCTCTCATTGTACACCATTGGTGTCTCTATAACTGTCCCCAAATTATGAAAACACCTCCTAAATCACTTTATTTAGCCCAGTAGAACATATTTGATGAGATTTTGATGTAAAAAAAAGAAAACGTGACAAATAAACACAAAATGTGAAGTAAAAACAATAATCACAGAAGAATGGTGGAAAATCGATGCAGAAATTACAAAAAACTGATTAAATCTATACCAAGATGCTTAAAAGTTGTTGTGGACACTAAAAGATATGCTATTAAGTACTAAATTAAGAAAGAAATACAATATTTAAAGCTAAGCTGAGATTTTTGTTAAGTGTACGAAGACTTTTGAGGCGTAATTTTTAGTAGCTTTTTGATTATTAATTTTTTAAAAAAAATAGTTATACTATTTTTAAAAAATTATGTCATTCCATTAAGAATAAGTTGCAGATATCATAAAAAATTACAATTACAATATATTAATTTTTATTAGTCGAAAACATTAAATTTTATAAGAAATTGCAAGTGTACGAACACTTTTGTGGCCCACTGTATATAGCTTTTCGGTCCAAAGTCTGATGTGTCACTTCGTTAGTATATAAATTTTTAAACTTTACTATTTTGCTCGCCACACACATTGAGATTTTATATATTGATATTATATACATTTTCTTATTTCTGTTTTTCTTAAGAATAAGTGTTAAATCATTATGTATTTAAATACATACATACTTATATTATTTTTTCATCGCCATTATCATTCAAACGGGTTATAAGAATTTGAACATAAAAGACAAAAATTCAGTCAATGAACATAAATCATTTTTTTATATGCAAAGTACTGAAGAAATAATTTGTGTTCTACGTACTGCATCAAATTCAGTTTTCTTTTTGACACTACCAATGCAGTGAATTGTATTATTATTTTTACATTGTAGAGTTTCTCAACTCCTCATTCTCGTATGCTTTACATTGCGATCTGCGCGTGCGCCAGACCTCCAGCAATTGCGAATAGTGCATACTCGCGCAGGCACCTAAGATGCAATCTGCGCATGCGTCAGCTTTTCAATTATTGCGACCCCGTGCATCCATTCCGTTCCGACTTCACACTTCCCTGGCAGCGCACGCGTCCCTCCGAGAGCAGTTACCGAACATGAAAATAAAGCAAGTCATCTAAATCTGAAAACATCGCCTCGTTCATTAATCATCCTGTCTCCCACAACATATATATTATTTTGTGATCGTAATTCATATAATCAAACTTCCCTTAATACTACGAAGGCAGAAACTGAAAAAGAAATTACGTTATTAAAAATAAATTAAGTTATATATATATATATATATATATATATATATATATATATATATATATATATATATATATATTTTTGGTTACTGGTAAAGATAAAAATATGTTAAACAAAACAATGTCAAACAACATTAATAATGCAAAGACAAGAATGAAAACGTAAACCATGTTGCCAAAAATTGAAATTTATCATTGTTGCCTCTCCTAATAAGTTCGACATTTCCCGTTTGATATTCTTTAATATTTGTTTTGCGTTTGTTTATTCACTTTGAATCTGGCAACAGAATTTAGTTAAGTTAGTTTTTCGTTAAGAAAAGAAATGTATAATATTTTATCTTTACAGAGTTTTTCATATAATAGTTCTTTCGTGTAAATAGCCTCATTTATCTTGCGTGTCGTAGAAAAATAAAAGAAGTATTGAAACCGTAGAATAATAGTTTCTCGAGTCACATCAACCATTAAAAGAATACATTTTTACTGTAACTCATTCGAGACAGAATTGTAATTCTTACAAAGAACAAATTAACTTAATAAACATATGTAACGATCTTCAAAAAACTACATGAATTAATTTGTCATATTTAAAAATAAATATGACGTCATTTTAAGAGGGCCAGGAAAAATAACTTCAAAGTTGAATTTTAAAAATTAAACTAGCTAAATTTTAATTTAATTCTGTGAATTTCGAAAAAGAAATCTCATTGTGCGCATACCATCACTCACCCATAGTTTTGATATGCCAAATTTCACACGTCTGAATCTTTCCGTTTTTGTACTACATCGCACATACTCACAACCATCCTTTTATTATTATACAGAACGGAAAATCACCTCAAAGATAGTTGCTCCCGGTTAAGGTAATTGGGACGTGAAAATGCTTCAAAGTTTTTATTTATTTTACTTTCCAACAAGTAATAAATAAATTAAAAAAAAAATTAAGTCAATTCCTACTTAAATCAACAAAGAAAAATTTTATTTTAGCTACTTTTTATTAAATAGTTACAATTAATATAAACATGTATATACATAGGACAGAATCACAACATTAAGTAGTAATTAATTTTTATTTGTTATCATTAAAGTATCGTATTGTGTCATCCAAAACGTGTATATAAAATTTCAGTTCAACTGAATGCTTTAAAACGTGAGAAAAAAAATCCTTTAAAGTTTTGACCCAAGTCACTAAAAATGAAACCATCGTGGCTGTATCTGTAATTCTTTAAATAATTAGTTTCAGTCAATTAATTATAATAAAATTATCGTATTTTTACCCCCAAACAAAAAAAAATAGTGTATAGAAAATTGCAACTCAAACGAGCGCTTTAAAATGTGAGAAAATACTTTTCCCTGTTTTGACACAAGTCGGCAAAATGGTTGCTAAGTCGCCAAAAATGATGCCAACGTGGCTGTATTTGTAATTCTTTGAATAATTACTTTTAATCAATTAATTTTTATTAATTATAATTAAATTACTGTATTGTCATCCAAAATAATCATGTATATAAAATTTCAGCTCAATTGAGCGCTTTAAAATGTGTTTTATTAATGTTTGAAAATTCCACGAAGGTAAATAAATAAATATAGAGAGAGAGTGAGCTAATAGTAGGAATTGAAAAATAGAGGGCACTTTACTGCATCCATAGATGCATTGTTTATGAGAATTCGATAAATAGAACGCTAGAAAATTGAATTTTAAAATTGTAAACAAATGTGGTGCAACTAAGACTCAGGTACACTTTCTTCAAAATCTGTTTTATATATATGTATTATAATAAACAAATTTTTCTATATAAATCATGTAATTTCTCTGCATTATATGTTCAAATTTATTGAAAATTCTACATTTTTTGTGCAAAAATTACAGAAAATTTAAATGATTATTTACAAAATTCTATTTTAAAATTTTGTTTTTTGAAATGTTAATTTTGTCTATTTTTGCATTTATAAATACTCAGTGTAGTTCTCAAATTATAAATCAAGTGGATATATAGTACATAATAAATTCTTGAAGATCATCTTAAATTAAATACATAGCTTGTAAAATACATTTCGTTTTTCCTTACTGGTTATTGTTTACATATGAATGCTCGTGAATGTGTCTATATGTTTATAACTATTGGTTTCACTTTAAAATAAATAAATATTCATATGTATAAGTACAAAAAATAGAGATTATTTTGTTATAATTTTTTTAAAAACAGATTTCATTTAAATTAGACATTAAATTAACTTTTTAAATTCATCAAAGACATTTTCTTTGTGCATTTTTATAACAATAAAAATACGTGTGAGGAATTTTGTAATATTCTGTAATGATGTGAAGTAAAAATACTAATACTTATAGACATAAAAATTTGGCGTTTTAAATGGAAGAAGGTGTGAATTATTGATAACTCGTGTTCATGAAGTAGGGAAAGAGTAATTAAAAAGACTTCTAAATAATCTAGAATTTTAAACTTGCAATTTAAAAACTCAGAAATGATGCAAAATAATCGAATTAATTATGGTATGGCTTTATATTGTATTAAAAAATATTATTTTACAAATCATAGATGAAAATATCTACATTTCCAATTTTCCCAAAATGCATCTTTTTGGTGATTCCGGTACACTTTTCGCAAAATCTTCTTTACCTATAGTGCTGATATTTTGCATATTATAAGATCCACGAATTTTCAACAAAGTGAATGAATTATTTTTCAAATAAACATTCACAAATTTTAGATATAGCACAATTTCTACATAAAATTTAAGGGAAATTTGAATCACTAAATTTAAAAATTTTTTAAACTTTTATATTTTAAAATTTTATTTCACAAATTGTGTGTGTTATGTTTGCAAAAACTCTGTAAAGTTTTATATCTATACTTATATCTATACTTTATATCTATACTTAAAGTGTACCTAAAGGTTAGAACATGCCTCGAAAATAAAAAAATAGTTATTGAATATTTATTGCTCATGCAGATTTGTTTTTAATTTAAAATGGAATTTTTTTACATGGTGAAATGGAATTTTGCAGGTTACAAAAAAAATTCCATAAAAATGGAATTTTTTACAGGTATATAAATATACAGATAATCCAACGTAAAAATTTTACTTCCATTGCTTTTAGTTTAAGTGAGAACCATTTATATTTAATGTAAAAAAAGTTCATTTTTCCTTGTCGCTGATTCAGATGGACGCGTTGCACGCGTCCATCTGAATTGTGCACTGTTCCAAACGTTAATGCGTATATTGCTTTCTAAAGTAATTTTTTTTACAAAGAGATGACGACACTTTAATGATAAAGATTCAAATACAATATTTCACAAGAATTAGTACTTCATTTTTGGGTGCGTAATGATCCTCCAATATGCGCTTTGGAAGAAGCGATGGGGGGAGGGGGTAAAATTAATTTCATTGTTACCATTTAAGTTTGCTTTGATGTTGTCTCTGATCAAATGTTTTTACATTAGATTTAAAAGTATAATGTAACGTGTATAGAGATTCTCAACCATTGTGCTGCGGTATTTTTATGTGCAGCCATTTTTTTTAAAAATTATTATTTATTGCAAGCGAAAAAAATCTCCAAAATCGAATCATTCGACCGTTTTATTGAAATAAACTATTCATAAAATTGTTATTGACTTTTTGACAACATTGGAGGAGAGAGTTATTCATTACTTCCCAAATTTAGATGTAAAAAATTTGATTGGGTTCGTAATCCATTTGTGATAACAGATACGTCTGCATGTAAATTAACTTTGAATATAGAGAGGGGAAACTAATTTTGCTTTGTAATAATCGAGATTTAATTTCAAAACTTTCAAAAGAGTCAATGAATTCATTCTGGATTAAAATTCGAAGCGATTATTCTCATTATAGCTCTAGAAACGCTATAAAAATATTGTTACAATCTCTTACATCTTATTTGCGTGAATTCGGATTTTCAGCATTAACAAATGTGAGAATGAAAAAAAGAAACAAGCTTTTGAGTATAGATGACGGAATGAGAGTGGCATTACCATTTTTACGATCCAATATAAACGAAATTATCATAAATCATCAATTTTCCCATTAAATGTAGTCTTATAATTCATTTGTAATTAATTACTCAATAAACATTTTGTTGTCTTCGTCGTACATATTATTGTATCAAACATTGGAAATTATTATCATAAACTCTATTTTTCATAGTGTTTTACGGATAAGTAAAATTCTTTTAAACTTATTTTATTGTTAGTGTGCTGCCAAATTTTGAAATTGTTAAAAGTGTACCGCAACAACAACAACAAAAAAAAAGGTTGAGAATCACTGCTATAACGCCTGAACTCTGTTGAGGGAGAAATGTTGATGGTAGCATAAGGCTCTTAACATGAATAATTTAATTACAAATGTTTTTTCACGTGACTACAACGAATAATTACAAAATGTACAGATAGGACAAGCGCCTACTGCTCTTTTTTTGACATGGGAGTGAAATCTGCTCGAAGAACTCTCTTTTCTTTCACCTCAAACAACCCCTTTAGAATCGACTTCTATTAAGTGTAGTTGAGAGGTTCGGAGTTTATAAAAGCTTTATCACATACGCATTTTTCGAGCAACCCTTTCGCCAATTTTTTTCAACTAGCTGAGGGTGAAGGATTGCCATAAGCAAAACGACATGCTCTGTCGTCAACCGCTCTCTGTCTCCACATTGAAAAATTTCTCGCCGATTTTTCTGCTTCGAAAACGACCATCCAATGTTTTATACTGCTCTCGCTTTTATTGACAGTCGAGAACAGATATGGCGTCTGATGATCGAGCAATTATTGCGCTCGGAATTCCTGGCATTTGTGCAAGTAGATTCAAGAAATCCAAAAAAATATGTAAGACATTTCTGATATTGCTCTTGACGAAGCCGAGGCTGCCATTTTGTTTATGACGTAGGAGACGAAGAACCCTATTGCCTGAAATTTGGAGCAATTTTAATTTCGAACAATTTTTTCAGTTCACTAGCAAGAAGTTGTTCGAAGCCGTTGCTGTGACATCTGAGTAAAAGTTGCACGAAATGGTTGGTTGAAAGAAAAATTTCTCCAAATACATGTACGTGTGATAAGGCCTTAAGACTACTAGGCGTAACCCACTCGCTTCACTTGGTATTTCGTGATGTTGTATGGCTAGATATTGTTAAGTTATTGATATATCTATCTATCTATATATATATATATATATTACACACACTCCATTACAGTTATTGATATATCCTTACACGCCTCCATGTCTTAATCTAAAAAGTTTTAAGTTGGTATTGACGTTATTGAAAAGGTATGTCTTTCAAATTTTAAGTATCCAATTCTTCTATGTTTGAAAAACAGAACAATTTAAATACAATCCGACGGACCTCTATTTTACGAAGTCGCTAAATTCCGAAAAAAATTTCGTTGTGTGGAAAATTTCTTCAATATATTTTCCAGGTTAGTTGCAGGAAAAAGTTCGCAAAATAGAGGTTCGTAAAATAGAATTCCGACTGTATTTCACACCAACTAAGAAATTATTTTAAGATTATTTACTTCTAAATGAGCAAGCCAGATAATAATTAAAAAATTTTAATGCTCTTATATTTCTTAACCCATGAAAAATATTCAATCAATCTTGAATTGACAGTTAATTAATAATTTTATTTTATAAATATTTTAATCTTTAATAAAAAAAACTAATTCGGCTAAATAGGACAAATTAACTGGTTAATAATTTATTTATCGGTTCTGTCACTTTAATTATAGGTATTGATTACTTATTAGAAATAATCAGTACTATATATAATTAAATACCTGATACTTTATTGTACACAGCGTTTTTCATTTTCTTTTCTACCTGAAGAACAATCAAGTTGTCAAGTGAACTGATATTCTTGAGCATGCCGCTTAAAACTGACCTTAAGAAAGACATTTCTTTTTGATGCGCGAATTCCAAACGGAAGTATATTCATCTTTTATGCCCTCGGAAATGCCTTGGGAGTCGATTTCCGCAAATTCCTTTTTAAGCGGATCTCTGCTCAACAAAAGAAACATGATAACCAAATTTCTAGTCTGTAGGTCCAATAGGTCGAAATGGGGGGGGGGGGTTTTTTTTTTTATCTATAACACCTCCACCACATTCTTGAGAGTCGATTTCCGTAAAACCCGTTCTTAGCGGATCTTTACTCAACAAAAGTAACATGCCTACCAAATTTTAAATCTGTCGGTGTAATAGTTCCGTAGATTTTTTGATGATTGAATCTTCTATTCCCGGGCTGGGCAAGGTCGACTCAACTTTCAGCAGTGGGTCGATAAATGAGTACAAAGCTTGCCTGGGGACTTAAACACTGGGGGTCTCGCTTCAGACTGACCACTTGATCGGGACATATGCTCATGCACCTCAGCGCCAAATGGTCACGTATAATGGGATGCGCACAGTAGGCCCTGGCCCGCTTGGACTGTTGCGCCACTGAATTTGAATTGAGTGAGTGAATCGCTTTGCTTTTCTCCTATCCATATGAATTGAGTTATCAAAATAAAAAGGTTTAGGTGAAAGTACTCGGATATTTACGCGTTCTGTGTACTGTCAACTGAAGTATTTCTCCAATTTTTTACGAGACCATTTGGTCATTTGAAAAATATTTAATGCTATGTGTTAAAAGAAGCCGCTTTGTAATGATGAAAGAAGGTAGAAAACGTTACACGAGCTTTAAGAGTACAATCATCTAGTACTAATTTTATAACCCTTTTATTAATAACAAATTTCATTTAAAATTTTAAAGTGGTCTCTAAAATAGCATTAAACGTATTGATTCATATTAATGTATGTACATTTTTGCACTTTTTTTTTTCTTATTTTTCAGAAAGCGTAAAAAGTGAACGATGGCAAAAAGGAATAAAATCCTTGAAAGATGGCTTAGCTCACATTTATAAAACTAAAGAATTTGCTGACGTTCATTTTGTTGTGGGAGTAAGAACATTTAAAGCACACCGATTGATTTTGGCTGCGAGGAGTCCTGTCTTCAGTAAAATGCTGCTCAAAAAACAAACAGATTCTTCAACAATAATGAAAGAGATCATCGAAGACGTAACAGAAGATGGATTTGAAATTCTTCTCGAGTATATATATTCATTTCTTTTTCCTTTAAAAACTTATAAAATTTTCTTTAAAATAAAGAGGCGGTACTTTTCTGCTTTTACTATACCACTTGATAGGTTTTTTTTGTGCGATTTTTTTAGAGCGATACACTTAGCCGCTTAACACACATACACACACTCGTCGTTTGGTTATACGAAAACCTAGTATTGTGGAAAGAAGCCAAAGTACGCCAATGGGTTAAATCCTCGTGACGTCATAACTGCAACCCCGTGTTTCCAGCAAATCAATTCTTATACTTCGCTGTTGGAAAACTTTATTTTTTTGCAGAAACATTTTTTTAAAAAATATATATTTTGTAAACAATAATATTGATCACAGTTAAGTAAAATGCACTTGTGATTTAAAAGAGTACACGTATAATATAATTTATTATTTTTTTTTTTCAATTTTGGAAATTTTTTTGAAGAATATTATTATTTGAACATCTTTACCCAATTGTCAAATTGGAAATTTTATCTAACTTTTACAAGTAGAACAGCAAATACAAGTCTAATATCAGTTTTGAATTCAGTGGGGAACCCGTGATTGCATTAACCATGTGACTATCATGTTGTTGTGTCTTGTCCATGCAGTGCTGAGAAATCAAAAATGCGTCGAAAGCGTTCAAAACAATACTTGCTATTGAGGATTGCCCCTCTGGAGCACAGATCTAGAGTCTGAGAACAGTAGAATGCCATTGGAACATTCAATTATCCTGTTGTGGTAGTTATCCAAAGCTCCTTTAATGGCCATAAGCTCAGTTTGAGGAAATTTTACCCGTGGGAATTTTATAGGATTCACCATTTGTGTGAATGAAATAGATTCCAGCACCACCTTTATCAAGATCAGACTCAGAAGATCCATCCGTATAGGCAATTACTTGGTTTTCGGCCGAATTCGAAAGTTCCCGATGGTGTGAATCCCTTTCTGCTTGAACAGTGCAACTTCCTTTTTTTTTATTACAAGGTTGTAAAAGATTTAAATTGATTTTTGCTTGTGAAAAGGGACATGGACAATATAGATTTTTTAATGATATCTATATATTTATGCTAGAGATGAATTTCTTTCCTTATTACACTGATCATGAAAATTATATTTGCTAGAGCCGTATAGGTTGGATTTTTGCCTGTTGGTCCGCGGAAGGTATTTTATTTCCCTTCTACCATCCATAGGAAGATCCAATGGAGCCGATCCCCTATCGGTCACCTGGGGACGTGCCCTCTAGGGGGTTACAGGCTCCCTCGAGGGACCATCATGTATTTAGCTCATTTGATGTTGAAAATGCGTGGTATGTGGTTATAGCGGAAAAATACACAAAAACGTGCTTTTCTCCCTTTATGATGGACGCTGCATAAATTAGTGAAGACCTTGGTCGAATAATAAAATACCAAACCAAGTTAAGACGGATTTTAAAAAAATTTCAATGTTTCATTCCTTTAAAAATTTTTAAAAAAATCAGGGTTTCGTGCATTTATTTTTTTAACTCACGATAAACTATTTTTTAACTGGTCACAAGATCCTTTAACGAATAATTAAAGTTTAACTCTGAGTTATGAGAGAGGAATTTGTGTGTGCGAAACTTTCTACTCTGTATATTTAACATTTCTTTTTGTAAAATACGTTTTAGATAAATTAGAGTACGTGAATACTTTTCTTTTAACGTTTCTTAATTTTTGATGTTGCCCTAATTCTTATTAATTTAGTCTTAACTTTTTTCCCTTGCTTTCTCTTAACTAATCTCTCTGTTTTTTACGTGCTTTTCTCTTAACCTGGATCTTAGAACGATTAATGAAATATAACTTTTAACATCACCTCATAGGAGGAACACAAATAATTATTTTCATTAGTTCAGTTCGTCTTTTTCGTTTCAATGTTCCGGAATATTGTGTTTCCGTTTTCCATTTCTTTAGTTCACTAATTTTTTTTTTACAAACATTAAGAGGTGCTAATTTATTTAAAATAACCGTATATAGTTCCTTTCATATGAGAGAAGATTTGGTAACTTTTTCCTTGTGCTCTCACCCTTCAAACGGACTCTTGAAATACCAAAATAAAAGTGAGTGAGTGAATATTAACGTCGCACTGCTCAGCTACACGAGGGCTTTTGGCGACGGACCACGTAATTTTCTCTTCCTTCGTTATTACATGATGCCAAGAAACAATTATATCCTCAATTAGTTATTTTTTTATTTCATGTGTACCTCATTCGGACAAGAGTTTTCAAAACGGTGCCACAAGGTTTCGATAGGATTGAGGTCAGGTCTGTTTCCTGGCCAGGATAACAATGATATTTAGTCAAAAAGAGCAATAACATCAAATAAAAGAGTAGATTAAACACATGTGTGACGAGAAAGTGGTATTGTCCTTTGTTAAAATTACATAACAGGTGGGTAGTTCAGTGACTACATCTGGAAACTGAAAGTTTTGTTTAAGATGTCAGGAGACAAATTTAGTAAAAAAAAAAGCAGGAAAAGGCCGAAAAAGGTGCACTATATTAGTTGATGACAGAAGAACAAAAATATTACATTTCAGAGGTAAAAGAATTTCATGGGTATCCACCAGAAGTGATCTGAGTGATGCTGGTGTTTCTGTCAGTTCAAAAACATTTAGGAGTAGATTAGCAGATGTAAGACTAAAAGGTAGAATTCCACGAAAAAAACCGTATCTCAATTTACAGCAGCACTAAAAGGGACTACAGTGAGCAATGAAACACAATATTTGGACAAATGATTATTGGTCACAAGTTATATAGAGGAACGAAACTAAAATATCGTTACTCGGTAGTGATATAATAAGGCCTAAAATATGCAAGTAAGATAGGATAATAGATGCATCCTGACTGCATCCAGGCAACTGTGAAGTACCCACATAGTTTTATCATTTAGTCATGCATATCTGTAAATGGTATCGGTCGCCTTCATATCATCGATGGGAACTGAATGTCATAAAAACATTGACACCATTCCAGAAACCAAGCTTCTGCCTTCCATCAGGGATCTATTTTCCAACAGTGTTTCATTTATTTTTCAGCAAGATTCTGCTCTTGGTCACACCTTAAAGTAATTGAAAGACTGGTACCGTTCTAAGATCAGTGAGTTGTTGTCCTGGCCAGGAAACACAGTCCTGACCTCGATCCTATCGAAAACTTGTAGCACCGTTTTGAAAACTCTTGTCCGAATGAGGTACCCATGAAATAAAAAAGAACTAATGGAGGATATAATTGTTTCCTGACATCATGTAATAACGAAGGAAGAGCTTAAAACTATTTTCAGCTCAATGAGTTATCGATGTGAAGCTGTAATAAATAATAAATGCAACCTCACTAAGCTGTGATCTCACTGCTATCATCAGTATTTTATGTATATCGACAGTTATTGCAGCATAACTTTTTTTGCGTTGTAAATATTTGAATTTTCGTTTTTGTGTTGAATAAAGAATTAAATTTTCTTTAAAAAGATAATAAAATACGTAGTATTTTGTGCAACGTAAAATTTTCTATAAGCATACAAACTTAAAAAACATAATTTAAAAAAGTGTCCACAATTTTGGCAGCACTTCTGAAAAATGAAATTCTTCTAATAAAAATCTTGCATCGAATAGTCATGTGATAAACAAAGACAGACCTCTCTCTCTCATACAGCCTTCTGAAAACAATAATCCTTGAAACTTGGTAAAACTAACCGTATGAAGTTCATAAAGGTGTTGATGCAGTCCTGTAGTTTTGCTTTAATCGATTTTTAATGGTTGTCGTAGTTCTCTTGGGCAATCTTACCGCGATCTCATTAAGCTGTTTCCATAAGTTGCACGCAACGCTTTGGGCTATATTAAAGCATCCAGTACTTGACTAGAAGCAGAGACTGCTCTCTCAAATCTCCAGACAATTGACCACTTGTTCCATTTCTCAAACATTGTTAGTTACTCATTTAAAACTTTAGATCCTAAATTTTTCACCGATCATTTAAATCAGTGGTGTCCAACACGCGGGCCGCATGTGGCTTGCCAGTACATAAATTGCGGCAAGCCGACTCTATTTAAAAAAGTTTTTAAATATCAGATTTTTAAAGTTTTTTCATTTTGAAATTTATTTGAGGGGGAATTTATATATATATATACAATGTATTTGCCTGTTACCTGTTCTTGTTTTAAAATGAATCCTTTTTGATAATAGAAATGTCCTTTAGATTAAAATAGATTTATGTTTTATCAAACAGTTACATTTGATTTTACTATAGTAAATTACCTTTTTAATAAATTTCGTATTGCATAATGCATATCCTTTACTATGGATGATTCATGATTCTATGGGTGTGTGACTTTCATTTCTCCTCTTCCTTTTCAGTTTGGAGAGCCCAAAAAGCAAGCAAGAGGCAGTCAAAGACGTTTTTTTAAAGTTTAAAAAATATATTCAGGACGGTTAAGATAAAGGGCAATGTGTACTTAATCGTTTGTGTGAATGACAGCACTATCAAAATTCAACAATGAGTAACGAAAGATCAATTCAATAGGAACACCGTAATTTTCAAGAAGGCAACTGTAATAATTTAAATATTATTTAATTATTGCATTATTATATTATATAAACATTATGTCTGTGTACATGAAAAATAATGAAAACAATAATAATTCATTCTGTTTTAAATTTTCACTCCAATAAACGTTTTTTTGTTTCCAAATTTGATGTAATGATACATATTTTTATGTGTGCGGCCCGCGATATTACGTTTTTCAGAAGTGGCATTTGGGTTGGACACCCCTGATTTAAATGAAACACGTGAAAGTCGTTGAGAAGTGCCAGCGAACGAAGGTGTAGAAATAAAAATGTGCTTTAAAGAATTAGTTTGCAGCGTTGATTTGATTGGTCAAAAGAGGGCGCTGCAGAGTGAAGGAACTGGTTTTTCTTTTCAGCTGTAAAAAAGTTAAGTTTTTGGAGAGAAGGGTGAAACAAATTGTTTGAAGGAGGTTCATAAAGTTCTGTCTTATGTATGTTTAAATTGTGTTGTGTTAAAAAATAATAAAGGTTATTCCAATAAACAGAAACCATGTTTTCGGTAAGACTGACATAAGATTGTAACAGTGCACTTACAAAGTATTGTCCTCTAAATGCATTTGCGTGATGCTTACATAAACATTACGATTTTTCAACCTAGCTTAGAAACATTTATTTACCTTTAGTACTTTTCGAAGAATTTGACAAATTTTCTTACTTTTAAGCTCTAGTTTATACTTTTCCATTTATTACTGTTTTTAATATCCTAAATTTTGCATTGTTTTATCTGAATAATCCATTTACTTAAATCAAAAGTAAATTTTGCGAAAGAAAATATTTTCCAGAATGAATGAACTTATCAATTTGGTTGAATTCTTTTCCCAGGTATATTTATACTGATAAACTGAATGATGTGGACAAAGATACCCTATTGGATGCTCATCGCGCCGCCTCGACATTTCAACAGAAAGGACTCCTTCGACTGTGCGAGGAACGCATTGCCAAGTGGGATATCACTTGTGACAATGTGTGCAGCTTGCTGAACCAGCTCTCTGACATCCAATCCATGAAGATGCGATGTCTGCAATTCCTCAAGGAAAATGCCTTGCAAGTGCTTTGCTCCGACGGCCTGGGGCAAGCCACAGCACATACTTTTTGGCTTATGTTCGAGGGTGGATATTTCCAGCGTGTAAGGATTCCTATTTTACTTCGAGCTATTTTATTGTATTAAATTACTACACACGTCCAAAATTAAGGTCACAAACATGTAGTTCTCGAGATAATTCTAAATCTTGCTGCCATTAAAATTTATAGAATTTGTATTTTATATATTTTCAGAAGAATGAGTAGTACTACATCTACCTCCGGATTAGGAATAGAAGTTACTTAGCGTTAGTCTGTGCAGAGCAACTGAATTGAGACCGTTTAACCTCCTGGGATTTTTTGTTTTATGAATATTGCCTTAAAACTAACAAGTTAGCCTGTTGGCTGTGAGAATGGGTAATCATAGTCGTTTAGATTAGGGGTTGGCTCGTAAAGAGTTCTTAAGATGGTATGTATTCGTTATGCTTCCTCTTACATTTTTAACGTGAATACAGTAACTTTGTGGTTTGGGTCAAGAACTCAAGGTCGGAGTGTTGTGTGTTTGAGTGCCACTGAAGACCCATCATGTAGAGGGGGGGGGGGCTTCGTTTGTAGTTAAGTGAAGGAAGCAGCTCAGGTATCAATTTCGTAACTTGACCTCTGCTCAAAATTACGAAGTCCGTCGCCAGTAGTCCTTGTTTTGCTTCCTAGTACGACCTTAATATAACTCTCATTTATACTCTTACTGATATTATCCCAAGAAATTTGTGGTCCATGATCATAAGTTGCTATGCTAGTAATAGCCTTAATCAACTTTCTATATGAATTAGCTTACTTGAATATTAATTGATCAGTTACTTATGAATGCATATAGACCTTTAAAATGTATTCCATTTTAGGCATCTCCAATGGCACGCTTGAGAAATGCAGTACGTTGGGCTAGAGAACAATTGCCAGACAACAGTGATTATTCGATGGTTCGTGATTTGTTATTGAAAACAAGACCTATTTTGGGGAAATGTAGCCTCGAGGAGCTCGGAAGTACTGATTTAGCTACTATAATCGCTGAATACAAAAATCTCCTGACTCCAGAAGAAAGCACAGCATTCTTTGTCAATATTCACAGTCCTGGATCTATGCCCTTACCTTCTTGGTGCAAACCGGAATAGATGAGCCTGTTACTGGCCAAGCAGTTTTTAATTCTTATTGAAGAAATATATATATATATATATAAGCATATCTTTTTTCTTTCTTTCTTTTTTGGTAGAAACCCGAATGCAAGAACTTGTAGGCTGAGCCTGTTTCTTCTCAGCATTATTTTTTTAAATTTTTATTAAATATGAATATATATTTGTTTTTGTGTATTTGATTCAAAAAATGTTTTTCTTGTTGAATCAATTTATCTGTGTTTTTCTCTTTATTACACAATGTATTCCAAAAGAATTTTATGTGCAAAAAAAGTACAAGGAAAGTAAAATAAGAGTTTAGGAGTGAATAAAAGAGTGATCCCAGTGCTTCTGTCTGTGATTCAGTGCAATAACAAAACAGCCATTAAAAAAATGTTTAAAAGAAATCTATTGGTGTAATAAATTGGAATGAAAAAAAAAAAAAATATGCAAAAATGCGTTTTCATGAATATGATTGCATGTAGTGTATCTTAAATCTAATCTAATATATGGAAACTTATATATATATATCCGTTTAAAATACTGCGAAATGTTTCAAAATTTTTAGAAAAATGAAATCAACTTCTTAAAAATTTTATAGTGCTTTCAACATTTAGAATATTTTTGCATTTATTTAAAAGAATTAAATATACACTTCACTCCAAAAATTAAGGTACAACCAGTTTTCCATGTCTAATTTGAAAATGAAAGAGCCTAAATGAGACTTGGAGGAATAGTGCACTAAACAGTTTTTTATTGAATGAAAACATATGTTTTTCACAAGTTAAAAACACAATCATACTTTACAACAAAAAAATCATTCTTCACAGAAAAGTCTATTATTAAAGACAGCAGTATATCCAAGTTTTATGAGGGAAAATGTCACAGTAACATTACAAAAGTGGGTTGTGGTAAGGAATATGACCACTAAGCAACGTAACAAATATTAGGGCCTCCCTGAAAAATAAATTCTTGGCCCCCAAGCTGTACTTGATGTCAGTCAGGTTTTAATCCCCCCGTCCACGATGTGGGGGTGTACCTTATGCCAGTGTGACCACCCCTAACTGCGACACTTGGGCGGCATCGACATTCTATTCTGCCAATTAAATTTCTGGATACTGGAATGGAAAGCAAAGATAATACATGGAGTAACCCTTGTTCTAACTCATGTAATGACCTTAGAGGAGGACTTCAAGAATCGAATTCAGGTCCAAAGATTGAGTTGGCCATTCTGTTCGCTCCAAACCATGATTCTCAAGATAATCTTCTACAAGCCCAGCTCGGCAACTTCACACATTATCATCCATCAGAATGAATTCATTACTAATAGTAACAGCATATCAATAAAGGATGTCCCAATTTCTCGCATCTCATTCAGAGTTCTCCCATGGAATACACACAAGTCAGTGTAACCACCCAGAAAGATATTTGCCCAAACCACTTCACCACCGGTGTAAAAGTGTCTGTCAACATCAGTAATGTTGCGATGACAAAGAACTGCTTACTTACTTATAGATTGTTATTTGATTGAATTAATGAGAGTCTGCTTACATTACAAAATGAGAATTATTCTCTGTTAAATTAAATACTTTTTTAATCTTGTTTTTCAGATTGATATTTTGATGAAAATTTGGTACTTATCAGTTAGTTGAAGGGCTGTGAAGCCAAACACATAGAAAACATGCCAAATTCTGTTCTGTCATTGAGTTTGTAATAAATGTATCTTATGTGTCAACCTCACTAATGTTTGTGTAGGCAACAATTCGAAAAAGCAGTAGCCAATCTACCCTATTTATGATAAGAAAAAAATTTTGAGCTTTTTTTCATGCTTTATGTAATCATTTAGAATTCACTAAAAATGACAATATTTTTTTCTGTGATTTTATTTTCTTAGGTGGAATTTTAGGGATGATATTAATAAATTTTATAAGCACAAATTTAATAAAAAGAGTAACATACTTTAAAAATTTTTTTAAAAAATAGGTCAATTTGATGCCAAAAATCCTCAACAGGGTTTAGTAAAGAAAAATGGATATTTTTTATATAAATACACATCCATTACCTTCTCTTATTCAAATTGAAAAGGAAAAGTATAATTTTATGAGTTGAAAAATTATTTATATAAATGTGTGACCTCCAAAATAACAATCAAGTTTTCTCAGAAATACAAGGTTGCTAATTAATTAGTACATTTGCTTTGATAATAGAAACAATGAGTGAGGCAACCTCTTAAGATATTGTTTCAAAAGAATAACATAAGATTTAAAAAAAAATTTTATTTGAAAAAATTTACATATATTATTCATTTCCTTTTCCTTCGATACCTGAAAAAAGAAAAATAGTATTAAAAGGATTTTAAAAAGATGTATTCATTTTATTATAATACTTTTATAAACATCAATTTAGGTATAGTTGCTTCTGATGTTTGAAATTTATTAGAAAGTACTATTTAAATTGCAGATAAAAAAAACTTTTTTAAAAAAATTATACAAAGAATTTTGGTGTGTAAAATATGTTTTCATACACATAAATACATATAAAAGTTTGTTGAAGTAAAAAAAAATTTCTAAATTTCACCAACTTCCCACAAAAAAAAAATTAAGCATTGTTTAATTTTTTAAACATACAACAATAAAAAAATATGCTAATATTTCACTGAAAGTTATTCTATTGAATCTTATTGAAACCCCTATTTGAAAAACTCCAAAAGTTTGTAAATATTTGTATACTAAAACAAAGTACAAATTAAATATAAAAAACATACAACAAAGAAATTGCAATAATGACATCTTAATTTTTCATTGAACTCAAAATTTCTTTTCATCTTATACAGCTACATTTTCTGCAATTTATTGAATTCATTTTAAAAATGTAATTGAATAAGTCTTGATATTTGCTTCAATATTTTATGCAGTAAATTAAGAAAAAGAAACACAGGATGTTCATAATTAAAACTTCCTTATTCAGAATTGCTACTTTTAACTATTCTTCAAACAATTCCAAAATTTTCAGTATCGATTAATGTAAGACTTTTTTGCTTCAAATTTGGCAATTAAATTCCAAATTTCTGCGAAACTATACAAAGCACATTATTAGTTTAAATAATCCTTTTCAATATGTTAGTGATTCAAAAAATTTTCACAGAATCTACACATTTTACTAACATCTCCTTCACCAAAAAATAACTGCAACTTTGAACAAATTTCACAATTTAAAAGAGATATGGATAGATCTAAACATTTAAAGCAGATACCAAAGGGAAAAAAAATTTTTTTGAAGCAATAAAAAAATGTAGAAAAAACATGACCTACTTAGGAAAGAGTTACAAATTTTATAATTGGCTTTGGTGTTTATAAAAATGCAGAAATATTTGAATATGCCTCTTCTACAATTCAATGGATCCTCAAAAATATTCTACAGCAAATTCACTTGTTTAACAGTTATTTCTGTATGGACTAGAAACACATGTAGTGATACTTTAGTTAAAATCCATCACTAGTGGTTAAGTCAATCTTGAATAACAAGAACATCTTTTTCAGATCAAATATAGAATATTTGAATTTCAATGGTTCAATAAAAACAAACAACTAAATGTGAAGTTAAATAAGAAAAACAGACTCCTATAATATTAGATGTCTAAATGCATTACACAAAAATTATTAAACGGTATTTCGATATAATGCCTCAATTATTCCGAGATGTGAATATTTGCTAGGTTCACTCATTTGATGTATCACTTTTCAAAATCTCAATTGTTCAAGCTTTATAAGCTCATCAATGAACTTAAGGCTGTCTTCAGTTAATGTTAAAGAATAGGACCCGAATTTGGAACATTTTTTCAGATATAAAAGAAATGAAAAATTAATTTGATATTCTGGCTTCACTATCCTTTAGAGTAGCATTTTTTATCATACATCTCATTTTTAACCAAACTGATCCATTTTTTCTGGTATGAAATATGTTTTGCGCTTTTTCTCCTATACTGAAATGTTAAATGAGCTATCCCTGCACGTGTTCAAAAAAAAAAAAAATGAGTATTAATTGAATATTTTGAAATTTTTAAAAACACTATATTGTTAACAGATGTATTAGTTATAATGTTCCAAATTTCCATGAAACGAGGTATTTTTCTGTCTGAAAATATGCTTCGCATTTAGTTCATGCTCTTGTACTTTTGCCGAAAACAGCCTTATACAGTGAAGACTCTTCCCCTTACATATTGTAATATTTACATTAAAAATATTCTAATAATACAATTTACAGGAGAAAAGATACTGAACTGCCATTTCCATAGCACTAAACTCTAGTGGTATCTACATAAGCCAGTAACAGCCTCTGGACAGGAATGATCATGTGGTGGTCATTCTACTCGGCTATGGAACAATAGGTCGCGGGTTCATTCTGGAAATGTGTCATTGCATTGGTGACCTTGGTTGAATCAAGCAAAAAAAAAAAACGCAAACTTCTGATCTGTTTTGGAACCATCTACCCGCAAGAAGAGCAACAAAAAGTCTTCAGACTCGCTTGATACAACATCTCCAAAAAATAGCAACTCACACACTTGCCATAACAAATATATCATTTGTTCACCTATCCACCAATTCACTGGTGGGGGAGTACAGCAGTATCTACATAAGCCAGTAACAGCCTCTGGACAGGAGTAATAACTTTGTCATGTTACTCAGCTATGGATTCATAAGGTCGTGGGTTCTGTTGTCTGGAAAATGTGCTACTTTAAAACAGTTTCCAGACCTAGATTTAAAAAACTTTTTTCTATGTCACAGCTGATTAGATATATTCCAGGTAGGAAAAATAAAGTCAGATCTAGGTCTGGTTTAGTGCAAGTATCCTGTACCCTGAATTACAAATTAGAAGTATTATTTATTAGATCAATTATCTAAGAAATAATTCTTTTAATCTCTAGTTCCGGACTATTAAGAGGCATTCACTATGTTAATTTGACAATAGTCAACAGCATAAAATGATAAATTTTAACATGCACAGATAAAACAAGTTAAAAGATGTAATAAATTGTACAATAAATTTTTATTATATAATTCTAATTTATTTATGCATATACACTTGAGGTAGTTACCCATTTGCAACTCCAGTAGTGATATTTAATCATTTTTTTAAAACCCAAAACCGTTTTTTTTTCCTCAATAAAACTCATTCAAAGTTTCATAATTTTCTAACAGATCATACAACTGTAAGTAAACTTTAATTAATTACACCCAACATATTAGTTTATTCTAAAAAGGGCAATCAACTAAAGCCTTCACAATTGATTATGAAAGACTATTACAAAAACTTTTAAAAGTAAGACCATGTACAATTTTATCAGAATAATCACTAAACTTTCATCCACAGTTGCGCTCATTTACAACATCCAATTCCAGTAAGAAATGATACACTGCTAACAATATTTTTTTAAAAAATACTATTTTTATGAGGATTTTGAAATGTTATAAAAAAATTTATTTGATTACTTCCCAACAAATAGTGTCAACAATAATGTTCCTTCGCACCTTTCATAATTGACCATTGAGGAAAACATTTATATATTTATTCTTTGAATATTTTAAACACTAGAATATATATATATGCAATCTTTCAATTTTGTATACATTTGCAAGCTAGAAGATATTTTTCCATTAAATATCTGTTAAAATTACATGCAGTTTAATCCTTATAATCGATTATCGTCAAGATAAGAATTTTAATTGCTCTCACAGAGGAGGAATATTCAAGAATACAGATTCAAATTATTAATACCTTTAAAATAAATTTTTAAATTCATTACAAAATGTATATAAAAAAAAATAACTTACCTAGTTTTGGATTTAAATTTTCCACTATTATTTTTATTCTTAAACTTAATTTTTTTCATATTCTCCATTTTCTCATGTTGTTTTGCTCTATAATTTAAAAAAAAAGTAGGAATCTTATTAACTTGAATTTTCATTAGTTGACTAATTAAATACAGACTGAAAAACAATACAGATTTACATACAAAACTCATACTCTACCAACTTTTAAAAATGACTAAGAGTTAAAAAACAAAAACGTGGGATCAACATTTCAAGTAAACATTTAAAATAAACAACATTTTGAGTTTTATAAAACAAAGCTTGATATATAAATATTTCTGAAATAATGTGAAGAAAATTTCAGAATAAAGGTATTTTGATGAAAAAAATAGGAGGAGGATCATAGGAAAAGTTGCTTTTGTATTGCCTTGAATTATAAAAACTCACACATACTGAGATAAATTTAAAGGCATATATATATAGTAACACACAAAAAAGTAATCATTTTAGAGTAAAGATTCTTCTATAAAAAAATACAGTAAAACCTGTTCTTGTGCAATAGTAGGGACCACATAAAAATATGCAAAAATATACATTTCATAAATACTTACATATAACTAACAACTTTGTCAACATACTAGAGAAATTTTTTTTATGCAGCGGTAAAGGACCACATAAAAAAAGTTACACTTAAAAAAATATGTCAATTATTTACGAAATTTATGAAAAGTGTGGAATTCCACATGAAATTTAAATAATTAAATTCCACATGGAAAGATTCTAAAAACATTATATTTCTCATTGTATACATGGAAAAAATTTTAAAATGCACATACATAATTTTGAATTAGTTCAAAATCGCTTAAGAAAACTTGAACATACAACAAAGTAAGTAACACTTACAACTAGTAACTTGGAGATACAATTTCTGTTTATTTATTATTATTTTTTTTGCACCATAAAGTAAGTGATAAGTTTATGTGACAACGGTCGGTTGAGTCACTTGCTTGTGAATATCTCGATAGTCAGATATGTATGATCGAAACTCTTTTTGAAATTTCAAACTCCTTTTGGAATTGGAATCTATTTTAAGAAAACGCATGTTGGATTTGTTGGAAAGCTTGATCCCTTCATATATTTTAACCGCTCTCAAAGAATCTGGTTCTTTTTGTTCATTTCCATAACCTATCAAATTATTGATAATGACACTGCCATTAAAAGTTTCATCTTCAATCAAGTGCATTGAGAGAAAGCAATTGAACGTGCATTGTCAAGAGACTGTTTATAACCAATGAACAGAGTGTCTTGAATACATTGATAGAAAACATTACAGTGGTGCCAAAGCCATTGAAATTCATATACTGTGTGTAGAGGAGATTGAACTTTTACCTTTCTTCTTGGCAACTGATTTAATTTAAAATGGAAAACACTTTTTGCATTAATAAAAATATAATTAAATTATTAATTATTATTTATTGATAAATTATTTGTTAAGTAATTAGATAATTATTTGTGTAGGTATTAATATTTTAATAATATAATTCTTATTTGCAAAATATTATTTTTTAGCAGACGATTTATTTTGTTATTTCTTGGCTATTATAAAATGTTTTTGGGCAATAGAATAGAGTTTCAGTTAGTTAATGTGCTGTAAATAAAATGTTGGTTTGGAAGATATTCTGAATTAATGTTTGTCTCATATTTACCACTAATTCTAACTACCTGACTCACATTTCTAACTAATAAATCTACAATCGCATAAAAAAAAGGTTGCCTAAATAAAATCGTACAAAAATAAAATCACACAAAAATGAAATTGCATAAAAAAAAGGAACCCACAAAAACAGGTTCTACTGTAAGCTCAGTGTTTTGGGAGCCTGGCTGTCTGTAGACGCACCTTTTACCACGACGTTGAAGGGAGCCAACGCCATTGAAGGAAGATGTAGACATGGAAGAGATGACGGAAAGCAAAGACGCCATTTGGATGGATTAAGACGCTAAAGACGAAGACGATAACACCTCGTGTGTTAATGACGAACTGAACTAAATGCCTGATGTACATATTGTAAATAGTTTCGAGTTATTAAATCTATAATTAATCATAATCTGTGTGCCAGCCATTTCCTGACAAGTACCCATTCACATACATAATATTTATTAAAAAAAAGTACACATACAGATGTAAGCAATCAAGTTAGAAGTTGACTTCAAGACTAGAACCATTGAGTACAAGCATGTTTTAAAATGTTTGAGACTCCTTTACCATGCAAACTTTGAATATTTTATAGATAGTATAATATATCCACAAGCATCTCATCTACTTTTAAAGGTACAGAAGAAGCACCCTTCTCTGATGCCAAATGTATTAAATGACACAAGCAACCCTTAACTTATATTTTTACTTTAAATAGGGAACAGCTTTGTTTCCCTTACATCACAGCAAAATTATCTGCATAAAAGAAACTAAATGTTCAAAAGGTATACTACATATTGTTTCATGCATTTAGTTATGTACTCAATTTAAAAGCTAGTTCACTAATCCCAGCAAATGTTTTAGCACATCCTTTCAACTAGATATTGTCGGACTTTATAAAGATTTTCCGAAAAACAGGATAGGCACAATCTGCTTTAATCAAATGAAATATTATGTTCTACAAGAAAAATGTCAACAGTATTTCAACCCTGATTACGTTGGCCTGGACATCATTTTTTAAAAAAAAAGATCAAATTTTGAGCTACTGCTACTTTATTTCAAAGCTCATGTGCAATGTGCTTTGGAGTTCTCATAAGATGGGCGACTTCATATCGGCCACCGTGACAAATGCACATCATTACAATACACATTATACAATACATATTTTATCCCCTTTTCAGACACGTTGATACAATTGAATTCATTTTTATAACATTCTTTACATGTTTGGAAGTATATAATTTCACCTTTGTTAGACACCTTAATAAAAACCAATGAAAACAAATTGTTTGGAACTATGAGCCCCAGGAAATACAACGATATGTAAAGCACAAAACGAGTTGAGTTCCAGAAACTTGTTACAGAGAAAGAAAAAAAACAACTATCATATAAATGAGTTTAAAACCAATAGCTAATGAAATACGATATGCAGGAAAGACAAACTTGAACTTAAAACTTAATGGCAACGAATTCTACAGTTTTCGACTACCTATTTTCCCAGTGTTGTGAATATAAAACCATAAAAATAGGCATAAAGGCAGGTATGAAAACTATACCTATTATAATGATTTATCTTCAACTTTACTTTTACATATACAACTAGAGAATAAACAAAATCGAAGATAATTAAAATATGGTAAAAATGAAATTTACATTATTGTTCTAAATCAATACAATAACTATTACAATAGTTTAATTACTTTTACTAAAAGAATAAAAGGACAGACTTGATCCATTTCTTATTCTTAAAGCAAGGGGGGGACTCAAATACATCACTTATCCCCCCCCCCCAGTTACTAACTATAATTCTAAAATCAGATATACGTTATTTATTCAATTTAAATATTTAATAAAGACTTGTATAATTAAAACACTGAAGACTTAAAAAGTGTTACATGTTTTAGACATACTTAATAATTCATAGGACATTTACGGGTCTTTTAAAGAAAGTTCAATTTGAATCTATCAGTCAGTTGTTAATTTTAAGTTGAAACAAGACAATTACAAAGCAATAAAAAAGAACTTCTAAATAAAAATACAAAACATGATTGAGGAGCAATGTTGTTACCTTGTACCTTTAGATGAAAAATCAACCCAGCTGAATCAAAAGAAAAATTCATTGTAAATATCTATCAACATATAAGTCAAAGAGGTGGTCAATTTAAGAAGTTCTGCTCAACATATACACACACATTTAGCTATTACAAAATAGCTATTATTAAATTAAATGACAAAAACAACTACATGGACAGTAAAATACTAACAAAATCTTACATATATTTATTGAATATTTAATAATTCAAAACAATAACCTTGTGATTTTACAGATATACTGAAATAAAGAGTTATATTTATGTGACACCATAAAGCTGCATGAGAGACATTGGTGATGGAATTCGTAATTTTGAACCATAGTTAAGTGACGAAGACAACATCTGAGCTCTGGCAACACTTTTCTGACTTCCACACCACACCAATGGGAGGATGTTTGAGCCTCAACAGATTTAACGTGCATTGGCCTCCTCTACACAATGCATCTGTAGCTGCATGAAGTGAAGCGAACTGATATAACTGTTAATTTCTATGCTGTCAACACAAAATTGTCATTCCATACTGTTTACCTTTCTGCAGAAAATCATGTTACAATATGTCTCACAGGTTTTATCTAGTAACAAGCAAAATTAAAATCCATTTGCTCTTTTATGATTTGTGGAACATTGTTTTAACCAAAAGCAAAAATATTCTGAACACGCATTATAGAAATATAATGTCTTTCTCCAACACATCATCTTACTTCTTGAAAGATCTTTAGCAGTACTAGGCTCAAACTCATGACACACCAGCCATGAATCTGTGATCTTAACCACTAGGCTACCACGGCCACAAAATAAATGCAAGACTATGCATGCTACAAAAAACACCTTTTAAAAACAGAAGGAAAAAAAAAAATCTCTGAACATATGTCACATTTTCTTATTCATAAGCCTTAAGTCATTATGTAATGCATTACTCATTCTAAATTTTTAAAACTTTTTATGTAAATTTCATTTAAAGTATGTAAACAGGTATAAAAATATTTGAGGGAATGAAAAAAAAAAATAATTAATTTCTTTAAAAACACATAATCTAAAATAAAGATAAACACAACAAAAGAGAATAAATTTTTAACATTAATTAATGCTGCTTACTCAAATCTGAATTTTTTGACAGCAGTCCTGCTAGTGTCTCCAAGCTCATTTTCAAAAGACCGCTTAGTTCCCTTATTTTTCTTTGGTTTATCTAAAAAAAATAATTTTAAAAAAGTGAATTTAAAAACTACTCTTGGATTTATTTTTAATGCATTTGTTTTTAACAAACTTTCTTAAAAAGCCTGTTAATGTCCAAAATAGAAAGAGAAAAAAAAATAATTACAGAAGATTAATTTTGTACTTTGATCATGAAATATAAAACTACATAAAAGGTATAATTAAAAAAATTAATTACAGTAAAATCTGGTACATAATGCACACTTTTAACATAAAAAATACAATAGAAATTAATGGTTGTGCATTAGGTGCACTAGGTATAAAAATGATACCTTTAAAAATAAATAAAAAAAGAGATGAGCATGAAAACAGTTAAGACTTCTTCATAGATAGGAATACTGTTTATTTAAAAGAAATGACATACCTAATACACCTAAAAGGTTGTAGTTCTAGAAATATACTATTTTTTCAAAAGCTTCATACAATGCCTCGAATAAATGACTTAAAAACATAAAAGTATTGCTCATGTGCATTTTAAGATCCTTCATAACAAAAGGGGTGCACAATATACGACCAATGCATCTTAAAGTTAAAAAATGTAGCTTGAAATTATAAATGTGCATTTTACACTGAATTTTACCATAATTAGCTTAAGATATTGTTGCACATAGATCAGGAAACACAATTTATATGGTTGTGGATTTATGCTAAGAGTCCCAAAGAGTAAAACAGTTCTTCAACAGAGATGAAATTTACTGCCATAAAACAATCCTTAAAATACAGGATACAGCAGTAAGATACACATTCTAAAATCCAGAAGATTCTCACACCTTCTCCAGCATTCAGACACAACTGCATGGCTACCTTCCAGTGCTTTCTTGAAAAATCTGCTTTTGTCATAGGTCATGACTTTATAAACTTTTCCAGTAATTTCAAGAAGCATCCAGAAGGTCGCCAAAATATTATGCCAACTTGGCTGTATCTGCAATATTCTGCTAAATTCCCATTGAAATGCTATTATAATGTAAGGGGCATCATTGCTTGCAAATGTTACAGTTTTTATCATAAAATAAATGCAACAGAAAGTAATTATTAACTTATTAAACATCCAAATATAAATTTACACTATTTTAAGATAAAATTAGGCATTAATAACACAAAATTAGTAACAATATTCTCTTACAAAAATTAATCCAAAAGTCTTCTAAATTATACATTTTATTTTTAATCGCCACATTAATAACTTGCCAAAATATTCATTTTAACTGATCAAAAACGGAAGCTAAAAATTTCCTTAAGTAATTATATATTTCTGAGTAAACAAATTTATGAAATAAAAATATTTATAGTAAAATTTGGCATATAGTGCACACTTTTAATACAAAAAATAAAATTGATGTTTATGGGTGTGCAAGTTTGAGTGAATATTAACGTCGCACTGTTCAGCTACACGAGGGCTTTTGGCAACGGACCACGTAATTTTGAACCATGGTCAAATGGGTGTGCGAGGGAGGGAGTTATAAACCGGGTATAAAAATAACAGCTTTAAAAATAAAAATAATAAATAAGAGATGAGCATAGGAAAAAGTTAAGACTTCTACATAGATCAAAATACCATTTATTTAAAAGAAATGACATTCCTTATTAACTTAAAAGGTTGTCGTTCTTGAATACTATTTTTTCTAAAGCTTAGAATAATACATTGAATACGTGACTCCAAAACATAAGAGCATTGCACATGCCTATTTTAGATTTTTTCATTAAAAAATAGGTGCATGTTATATGGCAAATACACCTAAAAATTAAAAAAATGCAGCTTGAAAGTGTAGATGCGCATCATACACTCGATTTTATGGTAATTATAACTCTAAATTTATACCTGTGTTGGATATATAAAACTTTAAACCTACTTTGTTTGAATTTTTTCTTATTACCATCATCATCATCCATCATACGTCTAATTTTTTGAGGTCTCTGAGCCCTCTTCGCTACTCTTGCAGCATATTGGGCAGCCTTCAGAAGCTCAACTTCAATACGGTCATTTGTCTGAAAGGTTCCCCTCATAAATGTTAAAATAATGTTCAAAAAAGTGCTTATAAAATCAGAATAATATTCAACAAAAACCCATTCATTAAAATTTTCCATAAATTTAACAAATTAAACTAGCTTATTTTAGTAATATTTACTTTATATTTAAGATCAAAAACTGATAATTAGATAAATACGTGCATGAATTAAATATGCCCACACGTAAAGTATTTATAAAGAAAGTGAGAAACAAACTTTAGATAAAAATGTAAAATGATAAATTCATAAAATAATTCCTTTTTAGTAACAGAAATGGAAGAAATTACAATTGATACAAAAAAAAAATATAAGATTTCAAATCTCACTAAAATAAGTTTAAAAAAATGACAGTAATATGCACTTTCTGAAAAACTATGCATGGAAAATACTAATTCATATATAAAATCAAAATGTTTTTAATTACTACCTGATGGCACTAGAGAAGTACTTCAATATTTTAATAAAAATTACAAAAATAAAGTACCAGTAAAATAAACCTAAGCAACCCTTTAAAACCTAATTGACATTTTACAATGTGGTACTTTAGATGCATTGTTTCTTTTATTTAAATGCAGCAAAAAAAATTAATAATACATAATAATGAATTCTTATTTTGATAAATAAATAAATTATTCAAAAAAATCATCACCAGATTATTTTTAAAAAGCATATATCTATTATCATGCCAACATTTCACACCACAAAAAGGGTAACAACAATACACCAACAAAACTTTTTTGGGAAAAAGAAATTAAAAAATCTGAAAATGATTCAAAATAACTTAAAAATTACAAGAGATTTTAAATTAATTTCATCTTTATTTTACATATTAATCATATTACTTACTGTAGGTACACCTTTTTTCTTTTTCTGCTTTTCCTTTGGATTTCCTAATCTTAATTCAACAAAAAAAAAAAAAAAAAAAAAAAAATTAAAATAAGAAATCACTAAATCTGAACAACTTTACTGTAACTTCACTGTAAATATAATTATGAAATATGAATCACAAACACTTTCTCGAATGAAATAGTATGCTTCCTATTGAAAAATGTGCAATACTTTTGTTTCGCATTTTAAAATAATTTGTAGTTGATTTGAAGGAAATAACATTCAAAACAATAAATAATACTTATGAGTAATACCTTAAATGCCACCAACATGTATATCCATCTCACTCAATTGGCACATTAAATGCCCCAGACATATCCTTACTAATATCATAAACACAAAAGTTTGTATGGATGTACATTTGGTACTCTTTCCCACGAAAACAACTTAATGGATTTTAATGAAACTTTACAATAATATAGCTTATACATCAGAATAACACATAGGCTATAATTTATCAAGATATTGTGTGAAGTGTCCAAAATATAACGACAATTGTCAAGTAGGAAAAAATTTTGTCATCTGCAAGCTATTTTGGCCCGCGCTGCAAAAACCGTTTGAGTTACATGTCAGCATATATCTATCTTTTACGTGTGAAGCAAAACTTTCCCTTTTTGTTTTGTCTATGCCAGGCACAGTGAGCACTCACTTCTAATTTATTGCTTTGATTAGGGTAATCACTACTTTTTTTTATTTCATAATAAAACTTACTTTTATCACTTTTGGCATTTAAAGTAGATAAACTTTGTTTTTCTAAATACATCATTTGGACAAATTTGCATAATTTGTTTGTAGTTAGTAGTTAATCATAATGCTATAATTTTTATTGAATAGGCAGGTATTGCATTTTATAAAAATAATAATAATTACCTACTAAGAACTATGCCATGAAAGCGTTGTTAAACGATTTTCACTATATGTAAATTTTCTATAAACTATTTTAATGATCCAAAACTTAAGATTCCTTGATGTTATTTATTTATCTATATATATAAAAATAGATGTTTATATGTATGACCTCGCTTCACTCCACAACACCTTTAACTTATCACTATGAAAATTGGCATGTACATGTATTTTTTTATGGAGAAGTTTTTTGTGCTATCTTCTTTGTTGCAACTCTCCACCAGGTGGCGCAACAAATCGACTTCTGCACTGTTTAATCAATTGCCAAGTTGCCTCTATCACCAACATTTTGCTATGTTTCCATTAAATCGCCATTATAATTTAAGGAATGGCATTGCTTGTGAATATTACAATATTTTACCATAAAATACATACATCAGAAAGTAATATTAACACATTACACTTCCAGATATAAATTATTTACACTATTTTAAGCATACATTACACAAAATTTGTCACAATGTGTTACTTTTGCTTAGCAGAAATCTGCTTAGGAAGGTGTTTTCAAAAATCAACTGACAAGAGAATTACGGGGAGTTATAAATAAATAAAAATCCTTTTTATCAGCTATTAGATCTACAGACTTAAAATTTAACCAACATGTTTTTTTTTTGTTCAGCTGAAATATGTAAAATGCTTCTTTCTTTCTTTTTTTTAATTTGCAATTCATGTAAAATTAACCCATTAAAAACTTCTTGATCCTTCAATCTGTATTGTTTAATTTTTCAATTCACATAAAACACGATTCTTTTCATTGCACTGCTGTCAGAAAGACTATTTTGAAGTCTTTGGAATGCAATAAAATGACCTTGACAGTGTTTGAAAAGAATTTACTTATACCAGAGAAAAATTTGCCTATTTGTGCCCCCCCCCCCCCCCAATACACTGCATACATGAGAAATGGTGGCACTGGGGAGTGAATCGCATAACTTTTAATCAACAGTTAAGAGGTTAACACAAACCTAAATAAATGCAAATTTACTTTATTTAATAGAAAACAAAAAAGATAAAATACAATTTTACATTAAATATCTCCTTATTTAAAGTCTAAATCTATAAGCTAGAGAAGTCTCTAAAGAAAGGTAATTGATATATAATTTTTGAAATATGTGTGATTGCCTTTCTTTAAGGAAGGGGACACAAAAAGACTTTAATTAATTAAATAAACACTTACGTTTTTCTTTCATTCTTTCTGCTGGAGTTTGAAACCAATTTCTTTTGGGCGCAGGCTCATTCTTCACAACCTGTTCTGCTATTTTAATATCCTTTTCTACCTCCTTAATTTCCTTCTCTTCTTTTTCTTCTCTCATAACTTTAGAGAGGTCATCTTCTAATTCTGTCAATTTCTCTAGGTATTTTTGTATGATTTCTAAATTTAGAAAGAGCATAAGTGATAAGACTGAAATCTACAGTTTCACACATTTAACAAACATTATATGCTCATTAAAATGTGCTACTGAAAAAATGAATGAAAAAAAATTATAAAACTGATAGAATATGACAATAGGCTAATTACCTGGTGGAATTACTCGATTTTTAACAGGATTTTTAGCTTTTTTGACAATCTCTTTTAAGAGTTTCCTTTCTTTTTCTCCAACCATTGACACGGATCTATTATAATAAAAATTGTCAATAAATGTATACCTTTAGGTAACAAATTAAGAGGCTAGAAATTCAGAAAAATGTTCTGAAATATGCTTTGATCTGATCATTGACTAAGAAAATTAAAGTTCAAAATTTTATTAGTTACAGAAATGGCTTTTAAAAATATAAATTTACACAAAGAAATTTCTTCAATGAAAAGTGCAAATTTGTTTTAAAATTTTATTACACTGGAATTGATCAAATTTACTGACAATCTGAAAAACACATAATTCAAAGTAAGCTGCAAGTCCAAAAATTAATCAAATATATATTTCATAATGAAAACCAGTTGCCCATCTGGTATAGTGGTTAGCGACGCTGACTGCTGTACCGTAGGGACTGGGTTCAAATCCCGGAGAAGACATGGATGTTGGTAAATGTATAGTGCCTTTGCAGCATAGGGGTACTATAAATAGCCGTCAAGCCGCAAGTCCTCTTGTGAGGTTGGTGGATGGGAAAGAGAGGTGGGGGGCCCTGACTCTCCCCCAGGGTGTTCTCCCTCAAAATTGGGGTAGAACCGAGCTAAATCGGACAGTCATCTGTATGGTGCTCAAGGCTATGGCCAATGAAAGGCGTACATCTAGTGCTTTGCCATGATGAATTTCGTGGGCCTCGATCTGACTACATCAGGCAGGTGGCATTAGAAACAACAACATAATGAAAACCAATAAAATATCACTATGCTTTTAAAATCAATCATAAACAACAGAGACCTAAATCCTTTTTGTTTTAGATATAGGCATCAGAATGGAACAAAAAATATATATTGTTACGTAGATCTGAGGGTTCGAGGATTTTACGCAAAACAATCTCAAAGAAAATAAACAGTTCTTTTAGAGCGATGCGAATTTATTATCAAAAATCCAATCCTTTAAATACAGGATTCAGCAGCAATATTCACAGAGTAAATATCCGAAAGTCTTCACACCTTCAACGGCAATCAAACACAATAACCAGTGTTTAAAAATACATGTAAGTAAAGATTATTCACAAGCACAGCCGAGCTAATCGCTAGTCAAAACAATCCTCACTACTCGTTGGTTTAATCCAGACTCTGCGCCATTCAGGTGAGCATCTTTTTATAGGCGCGACAGAAACTTCCAGAAATATAACAGATCGTGTCATTGAACGTGACACTAGTGGAGAGATCTACTACATTCTAGAAGATTCCAAAGGGTTCCGAACTCGCCAACATGGTCACCAATGACGCCAACTTGGCCGCCAAAAATGATGCCAACTTGGCTCAACCGCCAATATTTCGCCAAGTTCTCATTGAATCGCCATTATAACGTAAGAGGTGGCATTGCTTGTGAGTAGCACATTTTTAACATGAAATAAATATAACATAGAGTAATATAAATGCATTAAACACTCAAATATAAATTATTTACACTATTTACACAAAATTCGTAACACTATATTAAACACAATACAAAATAGTTAATGTGTGTGTGGTTTTCATAAACTATTTTTTAAGTATTAAATGCATTTTTGTAGCATTGTTTTGAAAATACATAGAGATTCAAATATTAACGGATACAGTCATAAGAGAAATTTAAAACAAATTAACAATGAAATGGGAACTAATAAAAAAATTAACAAGAAATTGGTAATACAGAAATGATAAATATTAATAGTTATTGTTCAACAATTAATATTTTTAGAATATTGATTTTCATATAATACAGAATTGGTAATTAGTAACCATAAAAAAAATTCCAATTATTTACCTTCCTACTTTACCAGCTCGAGCTGTTCTGCCAACCCGATGAATATAATGCTGAAGAGTACTTGGTAAAGTAAAATTGATTACCTAAAAGTTTGTAAAAAACAAACATTAATTCAAACTCGAAATGCAATTGTTAACAAAAGTAAAGCATTTTTTTTTTTTTTTATTAAATAGAACATTTTAAATGATATTAAGATATTTTGCAGCATATACTCCATAACTCAATTAAAAAAATTTATTTTTGAAAAATCAAATGAAATTCATGAATTTATAACAATCATTTTTATTTGCTTAGATAACAGCTATCTAACATATAATTATTTAGTAATTTTTTAAATACCATACTTTTTAATAATGAATTTGATCCAACAATTTGAAACATTCATTAACTTTACAGATAACAATTACTATGCATGAAATAAATATATATGTAAACTAGAAATAAGTTTCAAAAGGACAGCCTCTTTTTTTTAAAAGTATTCCTCTAAAAGAGGAATAGGAGTATTCTCAAAATTGTAATAGCGTTGAAAAGGAATATTCTCAAATTACTTGATTTGCTTTAACTGAAACATATTTACCTTAAAATCCGGCATATAACGTGCACCGGTGTATAACGCGCACCCATACTTTCAAGCTGCATTTTTTAATTTTTAGGTATATTCACCGTATAACGCGCACCCCCTTTTTTATGAAGAAATCTGAAACATTAGTATACATTGCTCTTATGTTTTGAAGTCATTTATTCGAGGTATTATTCCAAATTTTTGAAAAAAAATAGTATACTTCTAGAACTACATCTCTTTTAGTTCATAAAGCAAGTCATTTCTTTTAAATAAACAGTATTTCGATACAAATAGAAGAAAATTTTTTTTATGTTCATCTCTTTTGTTATTTTTAAAGCTATTGTTTTTATACCCGGCGTATAACGCACACCCTTAAATTTCCATCTTATTTTTTGTGTTAAAAGTGCGCATTATACGCCGGATTTTACAGTAATAATTTTGATATATAGATGGTAAAAAAAAAAAATCTTTTAAATAAAAATGTCTCCTCCAAACATTTTCAAAATTAGATCAACCTTTTTTATGCATTTAAAATAATTTAATTTTATATTTACTTTGAAGTTATTGTAGATCATTTCACAGCAGCTAATTCATACAGTTATTGTTCATTTTTATTTGCATGCATGTTTATTTTCCAGAAATTTTTAAACAGCAATGCATACTTTCATCCTAACTAATATATCCCATCAGGGGCATTTTAAAGCATGGGCCAACTAGGTCCGGGATTCAGCCGCACTGGAGGCCAAATCTCGTTCTTGACTCATAATTTGAATAATTTTAATGGTCAAATGTTATTCCTAATTGTATTCTATAAAAATTTGGGAATTCCAGACAATAAGTCAACTAGATGTGATAACCGTCATCCACGCACAGGCCTAGGCCTACCTCCATACATAATCATTACTCATTCAGTCAAAAGGTGGCAATGGGTCAAGCTGGTTTGTGCGATTGTAAGTCATGCACATTTATTTGTTTCGGGTTATTGTTTGTACAAGATTTGACAATGTATGCTGTGTATTGTCTACTTTTAAGAGTTATAAGTGGGGCTTACATTTGTATAGGAGACCAAGGCCTCAAGAAGTCTCTGTATCCTATCATATCATTTTACACTAAATTCAAATTATTTAGTTTAATCTAACACTTAAATTATTAGTTAAATTTTTTAAAAGATTTTTTTTTCAGACTTCCTTAAAAAATGTCTCATTATAACTTTTATAACTTATACATTTTTTATAAACAACAAATAAAATATTCACAATGTGATATTTTAAGGGAAAGCTTTGTTTGGAACTTTATCTAAATGACAAAGTAAATAAAAAAATATTTTGAAATTAACTTGTCATTTTTACTAATTTTTTTTATTCTTAATACAATACAGAACTAAAAATTTATTTTGGGAAAAAAAACCAGTTAGGTGTTTAACTTTAATTAGACTATGTTCCATATTACTAATAAAATTTTGTGCAATTTCTTATACTTTTTTTGATATATGTATTTAATTCCCTTATCCTTTAATTCCCCCTATATATTCCCTCTAAGTTTAAACATTTAGTAACTTGATTACAAGTTAAAAATTTATTACTTGAAACTTTTCTATTTGAGTTTCTTGTACACATTTCATAAAAATATAAAAATGAAGTAAAATATTTTTATTAGCTCATATTTTTCGAAAATCAAGCTTTTTAAAATTAAAATAATTTCAGTCATAAATTATCAGATTATTTCAACAAATAGATCTCATGAAAGTGTATATTTTATACTAGAACATATATTGCAAAAAGTCAGTATTTACAGCAGATATGGGGTGCCATCTAGTGCTAAAAAAAAATTTTTTTTCCCCCTTAACAGCCTGCATACGGGCAACTAAGCCTTTGCAGACACAGAAAGTCCCTAAATGTGAGAGCCATTTCATAATGGCATCATCTAGTGGTGGTTTTCGGTACCAAATTTCAATACTTGAATTAATTTTAATTCAAGCTCTTCTCAGATGCCAAATATTGCTGTGATTTAATTTTGCAGAGTACAGCACCAAATTGAAACTAAAGGGATCTTTTACTTGCCACATAGTGCCAAAAAGATGCATATTTGCGTTGTTAAGTTTCCAAGCAATTCGTAGATAATCACAGACATTATCAAAACTGTGTGTGCATCTAGTTTTGCTATGCAAGAACATAATTACAAAAGATGCACAAAGTCGCCATGAGTCATTAACATCAGATAGAATTACGCACTCTCCATAACTTCTCCCAACATCCTTGTAATGAAATACAAGTACCCAAAAATGTATCCCTTTTTCATCATTCTTAATTTCCAAAAAGCAAAATTTTATTTAATAAAAATAAGAAGTTATGATACTAAAGGAATTAAAATTATATGCTTAACACTTTGAAAAGAAACATCTTAATCTAAGAGGAAGCACAAGGTACTCCTACTATCTTCTTAACCTATAAATTGAAGTATTAAAAAATGACTAACTGTTTTGACTCCAGGTATATCCAAACCTCTAGAAGCTACATCAGTTGCAACAAGAACATCTACTTCTTCTTCCTTAAATTTTCTCAGTGATTCCATACGTTGAGCTTGATTTAAATTTCCATGCAACTCAGCAGCCTTGATACCCATTAAACAAAATAAAACGTAAAGTCTATGAACTTGATTTTTAGTCTGTACAAATACCATGACACGATTTTGAAATGTCCGAGATAAAAGAGCTGTAAAATATAAGAAAATTCATAATGTATATATCACCATATAAAGCAGGAGTACACATGAGAATATGTATAAATGTATGAAGATCATCCAGACAGTAAAAACTAATTATACAAAATTGATGATGTTATATGCAAATGTACTCATAATTCAAGATACCTATTACTCAAAATAATTTAGTAACAGCTTTGCTGCTTAGAGATTCTTAGAATATGTGATTACTTGGTTTTGGTATATTTTCCTCTTAGTCATTAAATGGCATCCTTTTGCGAAGAGCAATCTCTAACAATACCTGCTGATATTATTTTCAATTAATACAAAAATGACTTTCTTAACAGAAAAATCCCATAACTCTTGAAATTTGACTTATACAAAATGATTGAACATATACACTACTGATCACACAAAATGCAACACCCTGAAGGGAACATGTAAACCATGTGAAACTTACATCATGCATTGATGGCGTTAAAATATGCAAATTATTAGCATTATAGCACAGACACACATTACGGGCGACAATAGCGCCACCCTCAAGTAATATATAAGGGGAGAACAGATTGTTAATTTAAAATACAACAATTTTTTTTTTTACATAAGCTGTTTACACCTATGCCTTGTGGAAGACATCCAGTATCTTTTGACCAAGTTTCAAAATTCGACCGAGGAAGAATAGTGGATTATCCCCTTCAGAGAAATCAGTCAATGTGTTGGACAAAACCCAGCAAATATTATGTGGATCTGTCATTGCTAGATGCAGGGGGAAACGACAGACTGACCACACCCATCTCGTTGCACCACTGCCTATGATGATATGCAGATTGTGCACAAGGCAGTGATGGATCGTGCAGCCACATCACGAACCATAGCACAACAAATTCAGTCATTTATGCATCATTTGTTCATACCATTCAGCACTGTTTGCAGCAGAGTGGAATGTACATGAGGTGTTCATTGCTTCGTTTACCCTTGACTGGAAACCACAGGTGTTTGTGCCACCAATGGTGTGTTGAATGGGGGACATGGACAGCAGAATGGAAAGACATTGTGTTTACTGACAAATCCTGCTTCTGCCTGCAACATCATGATGGTCGGATTCGAGTTTGGAGACACCTTGGTGAGAGGCTGCTGAACTGCTGCGTTATGCATCGCCACACTGATCCTGCACCTGGTATCATGGTTTGGGGTTGTATTGGTTTTCAATGCTGCACCCCTCTGAGGTGTTGGAACACGTGGTCCTCCCAAATATTCAGCACTTGCCATCAGCCATATTCCAACAGGATAATGCACGACCACACATGGCATGCAATGTTCTTGAGTTCTTCTTTACCCATCAGACTGAATTGCTTCCTAGGCCTTCTTGTTCTCCCAAATCTATCGCCACTAGAAAATGTGTGGTCCATGTTTGCACAACAACTGGCCCAGGATACACTGTATCAACTCTGACAATATGTGGAAGCCACATGGACTGCTACACCCCAAAGATACACCCAAGGCCTCTTTGATTCTATGCCGAGGCGTGTAGCAGCGGTTATAGCCAATAATGGCGACTACACTAACGACTGATTTTGTCATCATCCACAAGTCACAAGAGGCCATAATTTTAATTGTTTGATCTTTGTAAACAAGTTAATTGCCAAATAAATTTCACTGTGATATCTCTGGTCCTTGGTGTTGTATTTTGTGTGACCAGCAGTGTAGGTAATTTCACTAATCATAATATTTTGAAAATAACCCCTTACAAAAAATAATTACACAAGTTGGAATATTTCCCTAAACTAGAAATAGTCAAGCATATATATAAAATATTAAGAAAAATGTAGTGTCGGCTCTTAAGGCTATCTGCACTTAATGTTAAAGAATATGACCCAAGTTTACAATGTTTTTTCAGTTATAAAATAATCAAAACAATAATATTATATTCAGGCTTCTCTATCCTATGGAGAGCAGCACATTTTATCATACTCTTCATTTTTATTTGAGTTGATCTATTTTTTCTGATATGAAATGTGTGTGTGTTTCACACTTTTTCTTATATACTGTAATGCTAAAATGAACTATCCCGTTATGTGTTACAATGAGAGAAAAAAGTACTTCAGAAATATTTTGAAATTTTAAAAAGACTATATTATAAACAAATGCACAAATAAGGTCACAAAATTTCATGAAAATTGAGACATTTTACTGTCTGAAAATGAGCTCCATGTTCAGTTCAGGGTCTTGTGCATTTGACGAAGACAGCCTTCAGGAGGAATTGCAACGTCATCCAAACAACAGAATTATTTGAAATTCTCAAAATGAAAAATACTAACCAAGTTACGTTCTGATGCTTAGGAGTGATATTTCCAAGCAATTGCTTTTAAGGAAGCCATGGCAAATTCAAATGTTTAGGCAGACTTGTGTGTTATTGAACTGCATATTAAGGAGGTTCACCTCTGTATACATACATAACACTCCAGATGAGATGTATATATATTACTGTTAAAGTGTATAATTCTGTTATTTCATAGAATAACTATAGTTGTTCTATGAAATAACTAATGATACACCATTAAAGAGTGAAAAATAAACAATTTCTAAGTTGTTTTATAAATTAATTGATCATACATAGCTAAAATCTCTTGAAAAATACATTTTGTCCCTATTGCAGATGACTACCATGAAATCCAGCATATAATGCACACTTTGAACACAAAATATAAGATAAAAATTTACGAGTGTGCGTTATACGCCGGGTATAAAAATGAGAGCTTTAAAAATAAAAAAATATATGAACATAGAAAAAAATTAGACTTCTATATAGATCGAAATATTGTTATTTATAAGAAATGACATTCTTTATGAACTTAAAGAATGGTAGTTCCAGAAATGCACTATTTTTTCAAAACACAGGGATAATACTTCAAATAAATGACTTCAAAAAGTTAGAACATTACACACCTACATTTCAGGCTTCGCAAAAAAGGGTGCGTGTTATATGGCGGTGTGCATTATATGCTGGATTTTACAGTAATTGATAAATAATAAAGAAAAGCAAATGATGTAATTCATTACTGCTCATATTGCTAACATTAATTAAACGAAAAGGAAAATGAATATCTTGCAGAAACAGTTATATTTAAATGTCTTAAAAAAAATACATGCTGGGAAGAAAAACTGTTACTTAAAAAAAAAATAATAGCATAAACTTTTTCAAACAAAATTGTAAGAGAATGTTAATTTAAATTTTATCAAATACCCCTTTATTTTACTTTTTATTATTTATTAGAGCAAGGATTGCTGTGATGAAATTTTGAATTGGGGTTCAAAATTGACTAAAAGCAACTAGAACCAGTTGAAAGAACTTTTGAGTGCTGCATTTCATACTTTTAATCGCTATTCTATAGAATAACGATTACTTGAGGTTACAACAATTATTAAATCATAGAATTCAATAATTTTTATACTTTTAACTGACTTGTCTAGTCATATCATGAAATACCTAGTTATTCTATGAAATAACAGATTTCACATTTTAACAGTAACACATATATAAATTTGAATACTAAAAAATTTTAAAACTAGATAATTTAACATTTGAATATTAAAGTAAATGCTATAGTATCTATAAACATATAAGACTCTGCTTCATGGATTATAATATAGTTATATAATTTGATATACACATAACAAATAAATGCAAAACTACCTGTTACAATTGCTTCTCTATCAGATTCTCTGTTTGGCCGAATACGAACAAATTCTTGATGCAAATTCATAGCAACTTCAGTATTACTATTAATAAAAATTTTAACAGGAGATTTCAGTGAAGAAGCTGCTAGATCTTTTACCTGTTTTGAAAAAAGTAATTAAAATATTTGTTTAGAAAATAATTAAGTATAATAATAATTTCAGTAAAAATATATAAGTAGTTAAAATGACATACTTCATCATTCAGAGTAGCTGAAAATAACATTGTCTGTCTCTCAAAACAGCACTGTTTTATAATTTCTTTCATTTGTTCAGAGAAATACTCATCAAGAATCCTAAAAATTATTTTTATATAATTATAATAAAGCAAAAAAAAAAAAAAAATCCATTATAATGATAAATTTATTATATTCATTTAACCATTCTACAAGATGTTGGACACCAAATTCATGGCTCAAAAAATTGCACATTACAGTTAAAAATACAAATTTTTTAATTAGTGTTAAAAATTTAAACAATTTTATTCAGTGCAATTATTTTGTTGGTCTTTTATCAGAAACACAATCTTCTCTTCCCTTAATTATTAAAGAGTTAATATTTATAAAATGCAGTAGTTTACAGATTTATGGGTAGAGGGGTATTCTAAAAAAACAAATCGAAAAAAAATGCTAGGGTATAATCATCATGGTAAAATTTAGCCTGCTGATCCTTGGGAGGGTACCCCCCTCACAGTGGTGTAACAAACACCCCTGCATCACGGGGGAACTCAGGGCTCTAGGAAACCCAAAACTTGCCTTTGCAGGGGGGGGCGGGGGGGCAAATGTTCTCCATTATGCCACTGCCCTTTCAACCCCATTTTTATAAACACTACTGATAAAATGTAATTTTTATATGTTAGATGAAAGGAGAGGATTTTCAAGGGGCTTATCCCTCCCCTAATTACCAAACTGTTATTGGAAAGCATTTTTTAAAACAAATATCAATTAAAAATGCTACACTTCAATACAAAATTCTGCATATACCAACAGTATATTAACCCCTTCCTTCTCGCTCCTGTCAAAATCACGGGGTGAAATTTCCCCCTCTATTTCTCGTGCCCATGATATTCCCCGACTGAAGTATTCAAAAGTAATGTGCTAAAAAGATTAAAATTATCTATTTCTTATGCCCAGAACCATGTTTATTTCTCATCAGATGGCAATCACAGATTATTTGTAACATGTTTAGAGATAAATATTTTATTTTAAACTAGATGTTAGCACAATCAAACATATATATTAGTGATATGTTTTTGTAACCTTAGCTCAGTTACTTAGTTTTGCTTTTTGTGAATACATGTTGGTTGAGTTCTGTGATAAAATATATACATAATTTTTAATATTGCCTTCATTACGGAGTTAGTCAGAAAGTGAATCAAATTCTACTTTAAGCATAAATGGGTCTGAGAGTGATTATAAAATAACTGATTGTTTTGCAAGTTTGGTTGGGAATCTGAGAGCAGTGATGATGGATCTGTATAATTACATGAGATGTAGGCCTTTTTATCTCATGCTTTGAAATTTATCTCACGAGGAAAAATTAATAATAATTTTTTACATTGTGCATGAGTATAATAAAATTCTCTTTTAATGATTAAAACACATGTTTTTAAAAATTTTTTCTCTGTCCCAGGAAACCAACATCCAGTCATAATATTCCTACATGTTGGCCTTTTAAAAAAAATTTTTTTTTGCATTTCAAACTAAAAATTTAGCCAAAATTTAAAAATAAATCCACATATTGAACATAACATTAAGTTTTATATAATTTTCTTGAATTAAAAAAAATAGGCACTTTTATGACCGTTTTCTTTAGAATTATGTGATCATTAAGGGGTTAAACATCTGTTGCATATACAAATGATTTCAAAAAAAGTCCCGATCCCCTCATTAATTATAACAAAAATTCAATCTCTTTCATATCTTTCAATATAACTCAATAAAAGTTACATAAAACTAGTTTATTTCCAGTAATAATCATTTAACTTTCAAGTTAAGGTTATGGAATTAGTAACAATTAGAGGAAAGTTCAAATTTGACTTCTAACTACAAATCTGACCTAATATTTTTGCGGTATTTTCTTCTATAGAGACAAAATAAAACTTCTTTGGAGTGAAAATTGAATGGGTTATTTATCTGAAAATCTTGACCTCTCCTTCAAATAAAGCTTTATATATACTGCTTATATATGCTAACAGACCAGTTAATCAGCACCACATTCATAAAATAATAATACATCTATAATGTATCATAATAAAAATTCTATAACATGTAGTAAAAATATAAAATATTATAAGTTTTTCCCAAATTTTTTGTCTCATAGACCCCTTGCCAATGTTTTACATTTTTGGGTAGACCCCTGATTACCTAATATTGATTTTTGGCAAATTTATCAATTTAAATGTCTTTTTGATAGCTGATATAGCTAAGTGATATTACAGTACCTGATTCTAACAGTAAGTCAGGTAAATAACAGGTAGTTCTCTTTTATTGCCTATTCTGCTCAGTTGCCCTTGTAATATAACATTTTTGAAGTGAAACTTTTTTGGGCTCAAGAGTGAATGAGAAAATATCCCAGTTTTTTGCGTAACAGTAAAAAAGCGAACGGAAGTTCCCTTCATCCCCCCCCCACAATATTCTCACTGTGGCGGAGAGAGCCAGAGGAGGAAAAGGGGGGAGACACCGCATGACTTGTG
>BMAV01009539.1:547761-576012 GCA_019973955.1 Trichonephila inaurata madagascariensis | reverse complement strand
ACTTTTTTGGGCTCAAGAGTGAATGAGAAAATATCCCAGTTTTTTGCATAACAGTAAAAAAGCGAACAGAAGTTCCCTTCATCCCCCCCCCCAAATTGTCACCATGGTAAGGAGAGAGCCAGAGGAGGAAAAGGGGGGAGACACCGCATGACTTGTGTCATAACGGTGAAAAAGTTGGATAATTGCCCACGTCTCTGACTGGTTAACTTGCCCCCTTCCAATTAGGGGTCCTTTACCCCAGACCCGGGAACATTATCAGCGGTCGTTGCAGTGTGAGCATTACGGTGTAGACAAAATAGCTCTCGCAGCAAAAGCCTGCCTTTTTGAAATTTTCTTTAGATTGTTGGCTGCATGGCAATGTGTTCGGTGGCTAATTTATTTCTTTAATTTTCATTTGCGTTGAATTATTATTAATTCTAGTCAGAATGCCTAAATCAAATGCACAAAGAGGAAAAAATGTTTCGTGAAAGAAAAAAAAAGAAAAACTAGCTGCAAGTTCAGTCGAAAAAGTGACAAAAAAAACAGAAAAATAATGCAAATTCATCAAGTGCTACTGCCAAATCTCCATCAGAGTACCCATGAGAGAATATCAAGCATGGAAAAAAACACTGCAAAATACTCTCTTAATGCCAAGTTTAAGGGATGGGAATGCTATTGAAACTCTTCTTATGACAGCATAGATTAATACGGACTTTGTGAACCACCCTGTGCCGTCAACTACAGAACCCTCACCAAGTCTAGTGCATGTTGGAACTGATGCATGTGAATCGATAATAAATTCTATCATACGTTACAAAGACTATGATTTACATAAAAATGCGTGGCCACGGTAGCCTAGTGGTCAAAGTTTTAGATCGTGGCTGGCGTGTCATGAGTTTGAGCTGAGTACCACTTAAGACCCGCCGTGTAGGGGAGCGATGCACATTAAATCTGTCGAGAACTCGAATGTCCTCCCGTTGGTGTGGTAGTTAAGAGGGGGGCGTGCCAGCTCAGGTGACGTCCTTGTCACTTAACCATGGTTCAAAATAGCGAAGTCCGTCGCCAAAAGCCCTCGTGTAGCTGAACAGTGCACCGTTAAAAACTCACTAACGTTAACTCACCCATAAAAATGCTCACGATGATTTTCAAAAGCTATTCGTTGATAATCCTTTCGGTCATGGGTATTCGATTTGTGATAGATTATGGTTTAGAGATGATTTGAGAATGCCTGTTGCTGAGCAGAAAAATATTTTACTGGAAATTAATGTAGAAGACATTAAAGAATCTTACAAGTAGGAAAGAAAGAAATCTTAAGTAGGAAAAGTATACCAAATTTTTCAAAATATAATAGTTTTGTACACCCAGAAATTCCAGTATATCTTCCTACTTTGAATTTGGTATCAGAAAGACTCAATTCACCACAAATACTCTTCATGCAAATTAGGCGATTGAGACATGTACACTGTCAGTTTGGAATATTAGAGCAAATAATCAATGTTCCAACATCGCCAAAGAAGTTTCATTTCTATCGCGTGGCATTCCACGCACCATTTTTTTTCACTGTGACCATATGAATTCATTGCCTACTGTGGTAATTACTATAGCCAAAGCATTCTCAAACTTAATTTCAAAATTTGAATACAGGGCATGCAAAAATGTTGAACTTAAGTTAAAACATTATTTTCCTGGCAGACTGTCTGTAGCAAATTGAAAAACTGGGAAAATCCAGGGCATTCAATATTATACTCCTTTAGCTTAATTCTGGCAAGAAACACTAAAATGATAGTCATTGTTTCAATAAAATTTGTACTGTCACCTTGTAACTGCAAATTAACCTCATTAAATTTAGTAAATAAATCTGTCAAATAGACAAAATCTGGTTTCCATTAGATTAAATTCTCTTTTAAAATTAAAGTCACGATCTGGTTTAAAGAGGGCCACTATCTTAGATCCCCTTCCCCCATTTACACCTTATGGACCTCCAAATTATTTATTCACTGACGTGGACCTCTTGCAGGTCATCATAGACCCCTGGGGTTTGATATAGACCACTTTTGGAATCATTGTATTACAATGCATTTCATATTATTAAACTAATTCTTTTATATATATATTAATTTAAACTATTAATAATATAAGATACAAGTGAAGAAAATTCTAGTTGAACAATCATCAAATTTAATATCAATAATTAAATGTCCATGTATTTTCAAAAAAAAAAATTTTTATACTAACTAATACACAAAAAGAGAAAAAAAAAAAGAAATATTAATTATAATTTATATTTAAATCATGAATTACAAAATATAAAACAAACCTATCTGCTTCATCTAAAATCAATATTTCAATGGAATGCAAACTAAATGATGGAGTGTTTTCCAGATGATCCAATAATCTACCAGGTGTAGCAATAATAATATCTGGTATACGCCTCAGAGCCAATTCTTGCATTTTTAAATCCAAACCACCTATTTGTAACATTATAAGAACATTTTATAAATTGAAACATATAATGTAACTTCAGTTATCAGCATAAAAAATTTAGTTTTACTCTTACAAATCTTTTACAATAATAATAGCACTAGAACAAATATTTAAATTAAAACTCTTAAAGTATGTATTTTAATATGTGCATTAAAACTTTCTGATATGGTTTTGGAATTACTAAAACAGTATTTGAACATATAAAAATGTGCAGGAGAGGGTTATCACTGATGATTTGTTTAAGCAAGGCACTTTATTTAAATATATGAACTTTATTTGACAAAACACAGTTGAATACAAAAAAAAAGTGTGTGTGCTTATGACCACACAATAGAAGTGATAACTTCAAATTTTGTAATGTTATTTCAGGGATTAGTTAGGAGAATAAAAAAACAGGGGATATTAGTATTGTCATATAAAATTATTTATTCATAAGTCTGTACTCATAAAGTAATATTTTTTGCAAAATATACAATCATATTTGTGAATTAATTGTATTTTAAGAAGGAAATAATAGGTTTACGGTAGCTGTAACAGGTTATAAATACTTGAGATTCAAAATTATTTAAATATCCAAAAATACTGTAAAATCCAGCGTATAATGCGCACTTTTAACACAAAAAATAAGATCAAAATTTATGGGTGCGCATTCTACACCAGGTATAAAAATGAGAGCTTTAAAAATATAAAAGAAAAATGAGCATTAAAAAAATCAGACTTCTTCATATATTGAAATTCTATTTCTTTGGAGGAAAAAATGACATTCCTTAAAAGCTTAAAAGGTTGTATTTCTAGAAATATACTATTTTTTCAAAAACTTAGAATAATACCTCGAATAAATGACTTCAAAACATAAAAGCACTGCATACGTAATTTCAGGTTTCTTGGTAAAAAGGGGGTGTGCGTTATATGACAAATACACCTAAAAACTAAAAATTGCAATTTGAAAGTAAAGGTGTGCGTTATACACTGGATTTTACAGTAACTCCGTCAAGCCTTGTTCCGTACCTCATCCTGCTTTCATTTAGATCATTTGACATAATTAAGTTGAATTTTAATTTTAAAAAATCAACTAAAAGTTTTGGTTTGTCTTTTGAAAAAAATCTACATTAAAATCCCCACTTAAAATCATAGGTAATTTATTCAGATGAGCTGATCCTGCTTTGTGAATTTTGGTTGTAATTTAACAATATTCAGTTCTATCCAAGGATTAATTTAAGCAAAGGGATAGTAAGACAAGTAGTTGATTGGGAAGAGGAATCTAGGTCAAAACCTTTAAAAAGGGATTTAATCAGAAGATTTATATCACATAATCTCTAGCTTATACTAGCTCTTTTGTCATATGGCAGTTTTGTACAAGTATATTTGATGCTGTTGCAAGGTAAGTCTTCTTAATTATATTTTGTCTTCTTGTATTTAAGTTATGTAATCTTAATACCTTTATACTTAATTTTGTTATTTTAAATTTTTAATTGTTTTAATTTTCTTTTAAGACTCAAAGTATTTTTAGTAATTATGTGATTAATAGAACTATTTGTTCATTGCTATTCTGATTTACTTACAAAAATAGATTTTTATTCTTAAATTCACTGCAATATTGCTAATGATAACTATACTATTTACTTAGTTCTATAAAAATTTGTCCTTTTTCAACATTTTGTTTAATTTTAGAGTAGGATTTCTCTCTCTCCCTAAGCCTATTTTTTAAAAATATTATATGTTTCATTTTCATGCTTCTACTAGGATTAGAAAGAATCCTGCCATTCATTTTTGTAGAAAAAGGTGGCGAGGGAGGACACTTAGATTGAAGCTATAGATAAGCTATAAGATTTTATGAACCTCACACTTTCATAGTGTATTGATGAGGGAGGGGGGACAGATTACCGCGGTTCATGTCATTTCAGAGTGGGGGGATGTCTCTCTTTTAGTCACGTCTTTTTAGGGGTGTGTATGTCGCGAACAACCTTGAGCATGATTTCCGACTAAAGATGAAAAATGCCGAATGAGTGCTACAAAGCCGAGCGTGACGCTTCATTCAAGTTCACTCTCCAGCAAAATGTGCCAAAGGAAGTTATCACTTCAATAATCAAACTATATCAGCTGACAATACTCAAAATTTGTACACAAATATGTAGTTTATAGACTATCAATATTACATAAAGGTAATAATGTTAACAGGCATTTTACATTTCTACATTTACTTATATATGCATAACATTTTATATTATAAACACTCCATTAATATCTAATTGGGCCATCTTTTGCTTTTAGTATAACCTTGATTCTTTTTGGCTTGGACTTCATGATGATAGATTGTGAAATCTATATAGTTTTGTGTTTGTAGAATAGTATTTCCCAATAGTGTAAGATTGGATGATTGTGGATCTAGATGTTGTATGGCCTTTAATTTCATATCATAAACGTGGATTGGGGTATTGGAACAGTGGGGCCAACTTATTGAAGTGAAGTCCGTCATGTTCCTAAGACTAATTCTATATGGTACTGATACTATGATGAAATGCATTACTCTACTGAAAGAATATATAGCTTTTGGGATAAATCATTAACACCACAGTATAATGTTTAAATATATTATTCAAACATCAATGGATGTAAAATAAAAAGCCAAAGAAAATATTTTACATAACATCACATTGCTTTAATAAGCTTTAAATAACATTGTAGCAATGCATTGTGCACTTATCTGAATGATGTAACTTTAAAATGAGTCCCCCCCCCCCCCCATTGCAACCTGTTCACTCTTCGTCAGAAAGAATTTGAGATGTTTCACCTTGTTTGCTACAGACAGCTATGGTGTTCACACAACCTTCAGCTTTCACTGCTTATATAGTGTATAATATGGAGAAACTGCACTCGAAAATTATTTTGAGATAATCCTTGATTAAGATCAGATGTCATTTGCTACACTTTAACCATTCTGTTTTCTTTCCCAATTCTCAAAAGGTTCTCCATACTGCCCAGTCATTCACCACTCAATGACAACCAACATTTGCCCATTCAGATTCAGCCTTTTGCCTGACATTTTAGTCCCCATTCAGTTAAACTATAACAGTTATGATAATTTCACAAATATACCAGGTGTATGCAAATGAAATGAGATGATTATTTTAAAAAGAAACACAATAAATTTACGAAAACTGTTAATATTTTTTTATTCGAAATAATATCCATCACTAGCTACACATTTTCCCCATCTTTTGGGCAATTTGTGAATACCACGCCAAAAAAATGATCGGTCTTTTGAGGCCAGCCCATCATCAAGCCAAGATTTGACGTTTTCATAAGAAATGAAGCGCTGGTCAGCCAGTGCGTGTCCCAATGATGCAAGTAGGTGGTAATCGGAAGGAACCAAGTCTGGCGAATAAGCCGCATGCACTAAGGGCTCCCAGCCAAGTGCCTTAATGATGTCCTTGGTCGGTTTAGTATGGTGGCTAGGTGCGTTGTCATCAAGGAAAATCACTTTGTGCTGCCGTTTCTTGTATTGCTCGCGTTTTTCAAGTATAGCATCGTTCAAATTACCGTAAAATCCGGCGTATAACGCGCACTTTGAACCCAAAAAATAAGATCGAAACTTAAGGGTGTGCGTTATACGCCGGGTATGAAAACGATAGCTTTAAAAATAACAAAAGATATAAACAGAAAAAAAAAATTTACTTCTACATGCATCGAAACACTGTTTATTTAAAAGAAGCGACTTGTTTTCTGAACTAAAAGAGTTGCAGTTCTAGAAGTATACTATTTTTTCAAAAGTCAGGGATAATACCTCGAATAAATGACTTCAAAACATAAAAGCAATGTATACTAATATTTCAGATTTCTTCGTTAAAAATAGAGTGCACGTTATACGGCGAATATACCTAAAAATTAAAAAATTCAGCTTGAAAGTATAGGTGCGCGTTATACGCAGGATTTTACGGTAAGTAATTGTTGCTTGTAGCGATCAGTATTAACGGTTTCGCCGGGTTTGAGAAGCTCATAATAGATTGGTCAGTCCTGATCCCAGAAAATACATAGCATTGTCTTGCGGACGAAGCGATTTGGCTTTGCGGTCGATTTGGACGGCTGTCCGGGGTCAACATATGATCGATTACGCTTGGGATTCTCAAAATAAATCCATTTTTCATCGCCAGTCACAATACGATGGAGATATGATTTGCGTTTGTAGCAGGCAAGCAACATTTCGCACACGATTTTTCGGTTTTCCTGTTGACGGTCCGTTAGCTCGTGTGGTACCCATCTACCGACCTTTATTATCTTGCCCATTGCTTTGAGACGATGAGAAACAGTGCTCTGGTCAACATTCAATTGTTCTGCAAGATATTCTTGCGTTTGGCCATCATCTTCATCCAGTAATGCTTGCAATTCAGCATCTTTAAATTTTTTTGCTGGTCTGCCACGATCCTCGTTTCTCATATCGAAATCAGCATTTTGAAACTTTTCAAACCACCTGTAGCACTGCGCACGGCTCAGAGCATTGCCACCATATGCTTCTACAAGCATTTGATGCGATTCGGCAGTATTTTTCTTCAGATGGTAACAAAAAATTAATGCTGTCCGCAAATCATGGTCAGAAGGCATAAAAATCGACATTTTCAACACAGTAAAAAAAATACAATGCACGCTGAAACTCGTCCAAATGTAAACTGAACATGGGCATCATAGGTCAAACTATAAAAAAATCATGTGTCATGGTTTCGTATTGTTTACATATATGCGTGGCGACAGCTGTTAGCAATCGTCTCATTTGATATGCATACACCAGGTAACAGTTTCACTAATATTTGCAGTATGCATCCAAATTCCTACTATATCCCACATTCAAACTCCATCAAATCACCTTTTTTTTGCTCATATATTTATTCCCAAGCAATGTCTCAAGAACTTAACTTTATTTTTTTATACTAACCTAACTCTAGCAACAATACTGTGATGCACGAACTCATTTGCAAAAGACTGTCATATAGTCATGCTCCTTTACAGTGAATATGAATAATAAACTCTTGAGACAATTATTACAATAATATTAAATTTCGTTTAAGATACTATCATGCTCAAAAGGCATAAAAATACAAATTTTCTTCAAAAAAATAGCTTTCTACACTTTTCTTAAACTTTTTTACATTTTAAATCTATATATACATAATTATAATTAAACATTAATTTTGATATTCATATAATTAAAAATTGTAAAATCATAACAGAAGAATTTGTATTAAATGATTTAAATCAATTCATTACATTAATACAATCCTTGAAAATAAAAGTCTATGATTTACCAAAAAATTAAGATCAGTAGTTAAAACTATATATTACTTCACAAAATAATATTAAGATTAGTGAATGCAAAAACATACCAGCAGACAAAGCAATTTCAATTTTTGTAAATTGTGCTAGTTGTTTCGAAACTTGATATACTTGAACAGCAAGTTCTCTTGTTGGTAACATCACCAATACTCTGGTCACAGGTTTGTCATTAGGTTTGAACAGTAAACGCTCCAATACAGGAAGCATAAAAGCAGCAGTTTTACCTTAAAAAATACACTTGTTTACATAAAAGTTTAAAAAGTTTTTTTTAAGGATACTGGATGTTTTAAATTTTGTATTTCATTTGAACAAAATGCAGTTTCAGTAGTAACAGAAAATAAGTATTACTAATACAATATTAGTCAGCCTTTCATCCCTTTAGCAGGTTGATAAAATGAGTACCAAGCTTACTTGGGAACTTAACACTGGGGGTTTCGTATCAGACTGACCACCTGACCGGAACATCTGCTAATGCACCTCAGGGGCCCAAGGTCACGTATACTGAGTTGGGCACAGTAGGCCTTGGCCCTCATTGGCTGTCGCACCACTGAGTTAAGATAAGTTAATACAATATTAGACATTAAAAAATATTTATTATGACTTAACTAAAAATGCATTTTTATTTTAATATTAATAAGAGAGCTAAAACTTAAATTTTGTTTTCTTAAAAAAATTTTTATGAATGAAATAAACAGAATTTTTCAGGAAAAAAAACCCTTTCTTGCTATGTTTTAACAGTAAGTTCTCTTGCTGGTAGCATCATAACATAATATTTTTATAGGTGTACACATTTTCTGATTTTATACCAAACAGTTAAATAAATACATATATATGCTTTGATCAAATTTTTTAAAAAGCAAATAGTTATATGACTGTTACTTTAAACATTTCTGTTGAAAAAGTAAAGCAGAATTCATTGAGAGTACAATAACCACTGAAGGTTATTTAATCAAAATAACTGACAACAATTTAAAATTTAATTCAAAATTTTAATTTTAAAATAAAATTCTCATGAAAATACGAGGCATGACAGGAAATTAATACCATTTTGGTCTACTACAACCGCAGCAAAAGTACTGGAGTTCAACCCTTGTGCACATGTCTCTGGGATTGTCCATACAGTAACACCATTACAATCAGATTGTGTTACTTTTATACATGTTAGTGAATGTTCAAAATGTTTAAGAAGATAGCCAATCTTGCCGACTGTGAAGTTCAATCTGTAATCCATTTTTTGAATCCCAGGAATGTTAAGCTAGTTGAAATTCATTGTCAACTAGTAGAGATTTATGGTGAAAATGGAATGGTGAAAACGTGGGTTCGAAAACTCAATGATGAGAGCAATGTTCATGACAATGCATGGAGTGGGCAACCTTCTATTGTCAATGATGGTTCGACTGAAAAAATGAATTAGAAAATCCATGATAACAAATGGTTCACAGTAAGATTTTTTGTGATGAGTTTCCACAATGAGCTGTGTTCAGCAGTGCCTTTCTTCACTGGTGCCATCTTTCTTTGAGGAGGGTATAGACAAGTTGGTTTTTCCTGATATGAAAAAAGACTGAAGAATATTGGTAACTTCCTTCTTTCCTTCCTCACTGGCTCGACAGCCCAGGGTGGGCCTTGGCCTTCTCAAGAAGCCTTTTCCAGGCCAGCCTTTTTTCTGTTAGTGTTCTCCAATTCCTAGTTCTCAAAATCAGAAGATCTTTTTCTAACCCATCAATCTATTTAAGATTTGGCCCTCCCTCTTCTTTGTGTGCCAATTGGTTGAGCATTGAAGACTTTTTTAGGGGTGTGGTCTTTGTTCATTACGACATGACCTGCCTATTTAATTCGTTGTATTTTGATGAAGATAACCATGTCAGATTTTTTATATGATTGACAGAGCTCTAAATTTGATCTTCACCATGTTCCATTTTCCTGAATTCCTCCAAAAACAAATCTTAAAATCTTTTCGTAGATACTTATCATGTGTTCTCATCTGTTCGAGACATGGACCAAGTTTCACATGCATAAGTTAATACTGATCTTAAAAGACTTTTATATAATAGAACCTTTGTTTTTCTTTTGATTAAATTTGATTTTATATATTTTCGTATTCCATTAAGACATCTATTAGCCATAGTAATTGTCTTTTGGATTTCAGTACTACAATCCTTTCTATTGTTAATTTCCAAACCTAAATAAGTGAAACTGTCAACATCTTCAAAACTATACTCTTCAATTTTAAAGTGGGAATTGTCAAAACATCATTTAGTGCAAGGCATGTACTTGGTCTTATTCTCATTGATTTTCAGTCCCATCCTGAGGGTCTCTTTCTCTAAATATAAGAAGGCCTGTCTCAGTGTGGTGGGTGTTCGAGCAATGATATCAATGTCATCAGCAAAAGCCAACTGTATCGATTTATTAAAGATATTTCATATGGTATTGATATTGGAATCTCTTACCACTTTTTCTAATGCTAGATTAAAGAGAAGACATGCAGATGCACCTCACTGTTGAATACCATTTTTTATTTCCAATGGGCCTGAAAGATCATTCTGCACCTTGACCATGATCTAGGTTTCACTTAATGTGAAGCTTATCAGCCTTAATAACTTGTCAGGGATTTTAAACTCTTTCACAGCTCCAATAAGAGCCTTTATGTTGATGCTATCATAAGCGGTTTTAAAATCAACAAATAAGTGATGTGTATTCCCTATTGCCAAATTCCCTTGTTTTCTCCAAAACCTGACGGATGTTGAATATCTGTTCTGTAGTGAATCTTCCTTTTCGAAATCCATTTTGGTAGTCTCCAACTATGTTTTCTACAAGTGCAGAGAGAAAGTCTGTTGAATAGATTACTTGGGTTCAGTCCTAGGAGAGCCCACACCCTTGGCGCGAATTATTTTGGGTTGGCGATAATTGTGCCATCTTGGTAACCCTACTTTGATACACTAGATATGGTAAACCTATTTCTGGAAATTTCGTATTTTGTCGGCGGGCATTTCGAATTTCATTTTGTTTTGGGGAATCGGGCTGGAATGGTTGTGTGTGTGAAGGAATATATCCTAGAATTTTTTACTTTGTTGAATGCGAAAGGTTAGAAAGAATTGATTGAATAGTGCATGAAGGAAGGATTTATTGCTTAGAGTTATGAATGTCCTAAATGTAACGATCGGCATAATGTAACACATGGTCAACAATAAAACGCTTTCTTCGAAATTGCACCAGCCACGCTGAAGGTATGTTCGACCATTACCTCGTAGAATAAAAATGGCGGCGCTCACACAATCATTCACTTAGCGATGAGACCTTCAAGACTTTTTTAAAATCAGTCGTTACGCTGTACCCTCCACTCGGAAAAGATCAGCAGTAAGAAAATAAGTGGTTTTTATATTTTTTTTATCTTAAATGCTTAATTTCTGTATTGTTTACATATATTTTCATTACGCATCCACCTTATCTCTCTGTATTCACTTGCCGCCATTGTCGGTTTCGCTTGGCGCCATCTCGTTCTGGCTTGGCGCTTTTTTCGTTTTGTCGCCAAGGGTGTGGGCTCTCCTAGGATTTTACTGATTACTTGAGAATACCTTATAACTTGTACAGTGCAGACTGATTCCTCTATAATTTGAACACATATTGGTAACTATGTAGAAAAATAGTTTCCAACATGCTCTTTCATATAAAAATAAATTTTGTTTTGAAAAAAAAAAATTATGCGAGTTTTTACAAAACAATACTTAGTTTCTGGACACGCCTCATAGATAGCAGTCATAGTAGATAGTTAGAAACAGTTATTAAGTAATTACCAGTTCCAGTAGCAGCACAACCATAAATATCTCTACCCATCAATGCAATGGGAATTGTGGCAGCTTGAATTGGAGTAGGATGAAGGAAATTCATACAAGTAATAGCCTATATTTAAAATAATAAGTATATACTTCATCATTCAAATTACAAACAATACATAATTCTAAAAATGCAAAATATAATGAAAAAAAGTACATATTTAGAGCATGATTAATTTAATTAAATTTATAAAACATTTCCTAAAATTTACTTCATCAGGGGTATTCATCAAAAATACAGTTAAAAGCTTTTATAACACAGAATATTTAACAAAATAATACAATAGATAAATAATTATGGACATGTTCATCATTCAAACAGTTAAAGTCAACTTATTTAAATTAAGATTAGAACTGTCTTTAATTTTTTTCCTTAAAATAAAACAAAACAAAACAAAAAAATATGCAATGTTTGCAAATAAAAATGGTAGAAACATGTAAGATTTTCATTAAAAGCATCAAAGGACTCTAATTTTAAAAAAAAAAAAACCTTAAAAAGGCACTTTAAAGGCAGATTTCATGACAAAACAGCTGATATTACAAAATATTTTAACAAAGCAATTTTACAACATAAACATTATAAAAAGAACTATTTTATGTTAAAATAGTTCTTTCTCCAGTTTGGCAATTTTCACACAGGCGTGCATAGTTATGTGGTACACATTGGAGGAAAAGAAAAGGCATAAAGAACAAATTCTACTCTGAAATAAGTAAATGCTTCACAAACACTGTCAGGTGTTTCCAAAATCTTGGAATAGTTTTTGGATAGCAATGCAAGAGTTCATTATTCAGAAAGGCATGCATATTGTAACGTAAATTGGGGTTCAAGGATTTTATAGTATCGGTCTCAAAGAGAAAGACAGTTCTTCAGGAGCAATGAAAATTTATTGTAGGAAAACAATCTTTAGAAATGCAGAATACAACAGTAAAATAAATCCCAGACTGTCTTTACATTTTCTACGGCACTCGAACACAACTATCAGCATCTACAAATAAGCAATCACTCCTCCTATTGAACAAATCGCTGGTCACCTCTTCAATGGTCCAAATGATACTAACTCAGTTTTGGCAAGCAACTCCAATTTATAGTCTGTGCAAGGATTTTTCTCGAAAAATCCACTTACATCATAGAGTGTGATATCAGTAGATTTCTCCAGTAATTTCCAAAAGCATCCATATAGTCACCAACTTGACTCTATTGCCAACATTTCACCAAGTTTCCATTGAATTGCCATTATTTCGTAAGGAATGGCATTGCTTGCGAATATTAAAATTTTAACATAAAATAAATACAACAGAAAGTAATATTAACGTATAACACATCCAAATATAAATATTTAACTATTTTAAGCATTAATTACACAAAATTTGTAACACTATATACCACGGACAGTTTATGCACAAGCTGAATGACGCATATATATATACACTCATTGTAGTTAAGGGGGTTAATATACTGTCCTCCATCAGAATTGAAGTACAAGAAATTTATCAATTCAAGATTTTTAATTTTAAGAAAAGACAATTAATAATCATTATAAAAATCATTAATAGAAATAAATAATCATTATTAGAAATCTAAATTCTTATGTTAACAAACAAATCATTACTTTTTGCAATGGTCTGGAAAGATTCATTTGCTGAAATGTTATTGAAGGATCAAATTGAATTTCCTTTCCTAATATACTATCATCAATCTGAAATATAATCATAAAACAATATTTTAATGTACAATTAATTTATATTCAAATGAATTAATATCAAGACTTTTTTGAAAAATGACAAAATTCATTACCATAACTCAGATGTTATAATCTTTTTAAAAAATTGGTAGTTATTTCTTATTAGGGCATCACAGTAGCATTTTAATATTCATATTTAGTCAGTTTTTCACTAATAAATTCTTTGACATAAAGATGAGGCAGACTTTTTAATTTACTTCATAACATAGTTGTATCTACTATAATGTGCAGTTTCGCACTGCATACATCAATCTAATTGCATAATTAAGAACTATTTTTTGCACTTAATCAATCATTACATAATCATTTATTAATAAAATAATAGGAGGAATTTGTATGTGCGATGCAGAACAAAAATGGAAAGAGCCACACACAAGAAATTTACTGCACTGAAACTAAAATAATGAGATGTGTGTACCTCAAAAGGGTTCTTTTAAAATTCACCTTAGTTTTTCTTTTTAAAAAAATTTGACTTTTAAATGATATTTCACAGCTTCAGTCATATGAAGTCATGTCTGTCTTTGAATGTAACAAACTGTTCATCTTTTTACGATTATTAAACATTGTAATTATCATATTTATTCATTTATTTAATATTTGTAGCAAATTACAACTTTTTTCCCCAAAACAAATCAAGTATTCTTACATAAGTAACATTTTAGTTTTGGCATTTTGGTTGCGTTTTCACTGTTAACATTGTTTGACAAGGTAATTTTTTTTTTCAGTTATCCCAGCTAAATCAGTTAAATTAATCTGTTTTAGAAAGTTTTAATGAAGATAATATTATTAAGCTTAAGCTAATGTAGCTTTTCATTTATGCCTTCAAGCTAATGATGACAGTTTGATCAAAGCTATGGCTATTTTATCTGTTTCAGATTAGTTTTTAAATTCTATTAATGTTAATGATTTCAATTTAATGATTTAATTTATTCCTCCGCTAAATTGTTTTGAATTATTCATTTTAAATAGTTTTTAACTTAAATGCTATTTTTGTAATTTTTTTTAGTTAAAAACTTTCTGATATATATTACTTTGTACACTTAGATTTTTTTTAGTCCATTTCTTTATCTAATGTACACTTGGTGGATAACAGCTGTCATACTGATAGAAGTCTGAAACAGAAAAACCATAAGAAAGCTCCACTTTTATTATATAACTTCCAACATGGGCAGCTTGTTCTAAGATCCCCCCCAGAGTGTGGTTGTATATAAATAAAACACTTTAAGCTACTATAACGATTAATGAATAGAAGAATAATTTGATTTTAATGTATTGATGTTAACTTTTGTTAAAATACATGCCCTTTCCCCCCCAAAAAAAATGTAATTCTTCCTTAGTTCAGTTCACTCAACAAATGTTCAAAAAGAGATTCAAGTGAATGAGTGAGTAAGTGAATATTAACATCGCACTGTCTAGCTACACTAGGGCTTTTGGTGACGGACCACGTAATTTTGAACCATGGTCAAGTGACGTGGACGACACCTAAGCTGGCACCCCCTCTCCTAACTCCCTCACCACACCAACGGGAGGATGTTTGAACTCTCAACAGATTTAACCTACATCGCTCCCCTACACGGCGGGTCTTGAGTGGTACTGGGCTCGAACTCATGACAAGGCCAGCCACAATCCGATACCTTGACCACTTGGCTACCGCAGCCTCAAACAGAGATTCAAGAGATAAGTTCAGATTTATCACTAAAATTTGCTATAGGTGAAATTTTAATGAAAATAAGCTGCTTGTGCAATTTGGTGCCACTTCCTTCCCTGTCACTAAAGGTGCAGATTAAAATACAATGTTACCCAGAACTGTGTGTATAGTAGTTTCATCAAAACTAGGTATATTTAATTTGCTTCAGATAGTTTTCTGACTGAAGCTAGTATTGTAATTTCTTTTTCAGTTGTTGATTACATTTATTACTTGTTTTTATTTTTAACAGAATGACAATTCTTTTTCAAATGAATCATTGCAAAAACATTATTTCAAAAATTTTCAGAAAACTACTTAGATTATTGAAGGTAAGACTTCATTTAGAAAATTATTTTACATTTTCAGATATGTTGTCTTGTACCAGAGTGGACACACAGAACTTAATTTTTAAAAAAAATTCTACATTAGCTAGATGGAAAGACCGAGAAATTTTATTTCAAAAATTCGCCCAATTGAACAATAGGTACTCTAGCAAATTAAGGTGAAATTATATATATATATATATATTGATATTTAACAAATTTAAAAAGTAAATTTATAGGCTTTGAGTTGTTTACTATGTGAATATTTACTTAAGTATAACTAGCATTATTTTAAGTAATTTTTACTTAACATGTATATGTCACTAGTATAACCATTATAATTACTTACTGAAATAACTTTATCTTCAAACAAACTTCTTTTCTTCTTCTTCTTCTTTTTCTTCTGCTTTACCCTTATAATATCTATAATTTACGAAAATGTAAAACAAATTTTGAATAATTAAAAAACATCAATAGCAAGGTTCTTCTGAAAAGAAAATGCCTCAATAAAATATGATTATAATTATTTCATGAACAAGTACTTCAAAAATTAAAAAGATTGAAAGTTTTTAATAGTTACATTTTGATAGAATGATCTCTTTTCAAAATACATTATGAATAATAGTTGAGCATTTAAAGATATATTTATTTAGTTTAATCAGGATACAAGACACATGCCTAACATGTAAAATATACATTACAACTCATTTCTCATGATAAAATACGATACACTCAAGTACTAAACGGATGCTGCAATATACTGAGCACAGTAACAATTAATATTTAGTATAACCTTCTAAAAATATAAATTAATACAATACTAGTTAAAATGACTCAATCTAGCATTACCAACTTATTTGTTTATGACATATAAAGATTAATAAAAAATTATTTCTACTTAATTTACTACGTAAATTTATTTTGGCTCACCTTTTAAATTAATAATTACAGGTAAATTAATTTGTCAGAGTTACTTAAATTATTCTGTGCAGTGGACAAGCTTCATCTAACTTCACAAGGAGTTTTGTACTATGGATTTTCTCTTGTTCAGTATTCGATACATCAACTGAAACTTGTAATGGCTATTTTATATCACTCATCTGTTTGTTACAAGTAATACATTAAATTGAACATATGAGAATGTGTATTTGACATCTGACAACTTCAATAGCATTATGTGTAGATATCTTCATTAGTTATTGCTTAAGTTGGATTCTCATCTTCATTTTATTGTCTTGTCAAAAGAAAAATCTATTCATTCTATAAACTACTCCATCTGTTCTTTTTATTGTATACAAACAAAGTTGATGTACTTGAATAACAGTTCCTTGTTTGAAATAGATATTTGCATCATGGTCTAGAACAGGTAATACAGTTGCATGTTTATTTATATTTTTACTTGTTTTGGATGATCCGCCCCTTGTCCTCCAAGCTATTACATTTCCAACATCAGATTTAAGTTTCATCTGATCTTGATGTAATGACAGGAAAGATTTTAGTTTTCTTCTTATTAAAAATACAGATGCTAATATGTTTTTTGCTGGGTTTATCCTGTAATATAGGAACACAACTTATAGATCAGGGGTGGGCATTAAGACAATCGCAGTCGACTAGTGGACTGCCAAGACATTTTGTGGTGATCGCCTGAAGATTAGTAGTTAGTTAATATATACCGGAATATTCAAGACTAGCTGGTATACCTGTTCTTCGCACGAGTAATTTGAAAAATTAAACAATATAGATTGAAGGATAAAGAAGTTTTTAATGAGTTAATTTTACGTGAATTGCAAATTAAACAAAAAAAAAAGCTTTTTGCATATCTCAGCTGAACAAAAAAAAACCATGTTTGTTAAATTTTAAGTCTGTAGATCCTACAGCTAATAAAAGGGATTTTTACTTATTTATAACTCCCCGTAGCTCTCTTGTCAGTCGATTTTTAAAAACACCTTCCTAAGCGGATCTCTGCTCAGCAAAAGTAATACATTGTTACAAATTTTGTGTAATGAATGCTTAAAATAGTGTAAATAATTTATTATCTGGAAGTGTAATACATTAATATTACTTTCTGTTGTATTTATTTTATGTTAAAATCTTGCCACCAACTCTCCCTTCAAAATCTAGTTTTATTCTAAAATAAAAAATAAAAAAATAGTGATTACACTGATCAAAGGAATAAATTAAAAGTGAGCATGCACACTGAGGCATGGTGCACAGACAAAACAAAAAGGGAAAGTTTTGCTTCACACAAAAAAGATAGATATATGCTGTCGCCTTTTTTGCAGATGGCAGAATTTTTTCTTACTTTCTTGACAATTATTGTCATATTTTGGGCATTTCACACAATATCTTTATAAATTATAGCCTATGTGTTATTCTGATATATAAGCTATATTATTGTAAAGTTTCATTAAAATCCATTAAGTTGTTTTTCCGTGAAAGAATAACAAACATCCATACATACAAACTTTTGCGTTTATAATATTAGTAAGGATTGGCTGACAGTATGCAGACTAAGTCTTCTACTGACTATAACTATGAGAATGAATAGGTGAAGATGTTTTATTTTTTTAATGTATTTTGAATTGTTTCATAACAAATGCATCAGTTGATATTATTACATTTGTGGCTATTATTATTATGTTTGTCTCTAGTGTTTTGCTTTAAACGTGGTCTTAAATGTGTAAGTTTATTTTATTATAGTTATGTAGGTAAGTATATATTCTGTATTTATTATTAAGTTAAACTAGATATTGAAGTCTTTTTTTTCTTAGCTCACCACACCTACACCACTAGGTGGACTGCAACACCTTGAAAAAATTAGAAGTAGCCAGTACACTGGAAAAATTTGCCCACTCCAAATATAGATCTTTCCTTTCTTCCACAGCTTTAGCAAGAGAATTATTATCTTCACTTCTCTCTCAATTTGTGCACTTGTTCTTGGAAAATTAGGTGATGTGATGCCTAATACCTTATTTTTTGAAATTATTACTAATCTACATGAGTTTCTGCTCAACAAAATGAACATGCCTGCCAACTTTCAAGTCTGGAAATCTCATGATGAGTGAGTGAGTTGCTTTTCTCCTTTGTATGTATATATATATATCCCTACTGCAGTGGGTCAATAAATGAGTGCCAAGCTTACTTGGAGACTTAAACACTGGGGTCTCGCTTCAGACTGACCACCTGATCGGAACATCTGCTCATGCACCTCAGCACCCACTGGTCACGTATACTGGGATGGACACAGTGGGCTTGGCCTGCATGGGCTGTTGCACCACTGAGTTTATACATATATATTTATTTACATACATCACAGCATAGAATAGTACACACAGATATGTGAAAGAGAAAAGGATATTCCATTACATGTTCACTTTAAAAAAATACCTAGCTGCAGTTAGCTCCAGGGTTAGAGTCAAACTGAAAAAATCTGTCAGTCTGCTAGGGGAAATTGCTCCATTACATTATAAAAGTATACTACTTACATATTAACCTGATCAATTTTGCCAAACCAAAAAAATAGGTCACCAAATGCTGCTATCCTTTTCCCATACATGCAAAAATAAATTTATGTGCATAATCCTGCTACATCAACATGGCTACAAATAACTTGCAAAAATTTAGAATTAAATTAGGTTTTTTAAAAAAACACACACATACACTTGAAATAAATAAAAAGTATAATAATAACCACATTATTTAAGCAGCCCACACTGTAACTGCATTCAGATTCTTGACACATGCATCTTCCTCATGCAGACTTTGCCAAATTAGTTCACACAAGTACTAATCTAAATGCTGTCATGCAGATCTGTGATGTTTGTTTTGCAATTGCAAATAGTTTACTGCTACTTTTACTGTAAATACTCCACTGCACTTCCATTGTAAATAGGTCCAAAATTTTAATCATTTTTCTCAACAAAATAAAAGAATAATATTACATATTATAAACAATGTTGTAATTTTTGAGCATACACAATCAAGAATATTGCATTTTAATATAATCTAAAATGGTAAAGCTTACAAAAAAAAAGATTATTTTTTAGCATACATGAACAAGATTGTTGCGTTTGTACATGCAGCATTTGACACTTTTTGATTCAACAAAACTAGTCAATGGTATAATACGCAAGTACCAAAAATAGCCAAGCAAAAATTTATCATAAAAGCCATAGATTAAAAATTAATAAATAATACACATCAATAAAACTTACCTGATTTTTCTTCCTGTTCAGATGAAACAATAATATCTTCAATTTCATTATCTGAAATATCATTTTCCCCATCATTCTCTTCTTCAGAGTTTTCTTCCTGATCACCATTAGCAATATTTCCTTGTTCATCATCATTGACAGTATTTTCCTTTTTGACCTTTCGTACCTTGTTCAACTAAAAAGCAAATAAAAAAATAAATTCAAAAATTTCAGAAGTATTTAACTGAAGTTTTAAGTTTGAATGATGTTTCTATATTTTTGTTATTTAAAGAGGAAGTAAAAATTTTAATTTTTACATGATTAGTTCAAAATGTTTTACTCAAATAACTATACATATACAAACACAGCAATATCAAAGTTTTAATTATTCCTAAGAAATAACTGAGAAATATGGATAAAATTTATTCTGCATATTAATTGATCTTTGCGTATACAGTGCTGTTTATTACATCTATTTATATTGATTGGTTTCAATGGAGGAAGCCACAGATAGAAGTAATCTGCATTAGAAGATAAGATGCCATAGTGAGATTAGGTTCCTTCATATGAAAGGTTACACAGCCTGGCAATGCCATGATGAAACGATGGCTGCTTATGGATATGACAGCCTGTCATATGACACTTAATAGAGAAAAAGGAATTTCTAAGCTGCCAACATCCTTCAAAGATTATCGAAGCAGTGGAAGACCCACATTCGCACAGGATGCTGCTACAGTAAAGAAAGTGGAGAACTTTATACTATATTAAACTGAAGAACAGCCCTCCAAATCATTATGAATGAGACTGACCTTAGTTGTAGAAGAGTATGGAATATTATTCACAATGATTTGTATTGCAGAGACCCCTTCTCGACCCAGAAATTGAACACTAGATAGAAGCACAGCTTAACGCTACTGGTCGATTATGCAATTATTCCATGAAGAGTCTAAGACGTTTTCAATAAATCACATCTAGTGATTCAAACAACAATGGTGCATATGTCAACTAAAGCCACCACCTCAACAAGAGACTGCCTGCTACATTAACGGAGGGGGGGGGGGCCCACACATTTCAATGACACTCAAATCTACTGGAAAAGTATAATCAATTGCAATAATGGCTGGAAAATAAAACAACTCTCTTTTAAGTATCACTCAGAAAGTCCAACAACAAAAACAACTTTCTTCTCTAGGAAGGGGGTATGCAGCGATCCCTTTTCCAGCGAATCACAACCAACAAAGGATGAGAATAAAAGTGCTTAATGAGAGGCGCAAATGGCTGGTCCCAGTCGTCTGAAGCATGCACGGACCAGTGGACCAATGGGTCAGGGGTACAAATACACACTCCAGTCAGAGGTTTTTCCGTATGTCGAAAATAGGTTCCTTTATTACTGACCCTTTTCAGAAGCAAACACATTACATGTCAAAAAAAATGTTGAATCTTTTGGCACAGGACTAGAAGGGTTTTTTTTTCTTTGGTCACCTGGTAACTATGGATGGATCTTAGATCTATTAATCAAGATATAAAAGAGATGAGCAAGGAGTGGGAACACATAGGTTCATCTTTTCCCAAGAAAGCTTAAGTGCTTAAGTAAGCAGGGGGAGTCAAGATATCTGTTTTCTAGGGCAGTTATAGAGTCATTTTAATAGGCCATCTCTTCTTTCCTTCCTTAATGGCACAACAGTCCAGAACAAGCCTTGGCTTTCTTAAGAATTCCATTCTAGGCTGTCCTGTGCTTGGCCTGACCTTTTTAGTTTCTGATAGTAAAAGTTTTAGGTCATCTCTAGTGTATATTATTGCACACCGCTGAACAAATTACATGATACTCTGATCAAGAAATGGTGCAGTCACCAAAGGCATTTGCATTCTTCGCGACAAAGCCCTTGTCCACTCATCTCGAGGTGAGGTTGAGGATTCAAAGCGATAAGGTTATAAAATTTGACCACATCTGCCCTGCTTTTCTAATCTCATCTGAAGTGACTTTATCTTACTGCCAAAACTCAAAAATTCATTAAAGAGTTTGGTTTTCGATGCAATCTTATGAGTTCTATGATGAAGGCCTTCAAAAGATCAAGAAATGCTGTTAGAAGTTTACCTATGAATGGAGACTATGTAGACAAGTTTTAAGAATAATAAAAAATCAGCTTCTATTTCAATTATTTTTTTAGTGAATAGAATACAAACACACATATATATGTATCAATTTCAAGGAAATATCATTAATAATCATGATTCATTATTCATAGATATATATTCACAAACAATTTACTAAAATATAACCTTAATATTTTAAATTATTTTAAAAAATCTTAAATGAGTTATTAACTAGCACAAAAAATAAAACAAAATTATTGTGATAAATTTATGTTAGTCTTGATCTTCATTTAAAAAATGATTATTCAGAAGAAGCAGCTAACAACACTTAGAATAATGCATGTTTGATATATAATGATACCATTACAATCAGTTTCAATTGAATTCCTTTCAAAATATTTAATTATGTAGCACCCAATTTACATTTAAAATCAGCCTCTTGATTATAAAATTAATAAAAAAAACATACCTTGGGTTTTATGCATTTGACACTTTAATAAGAATAAAGTGTAGAATAGGGGGCCCCTAAGATTTGATGTTTATCTAGATGCCAGAATGAATTTGGCTCTTTATTACTTCAGCTTTGCTTTACTACTCTCGGAACACCTATCGCTACATATATAGGCAGTTTGGCGACTGATTCTGGTCGCTATAAAATTGGCTTCACCAAGAGGCCCTCTATTCTACACTCTAACTTAAGAATACAAATTAATAAATTCCATTTACTATTTTACCTTCTTCTGGCGATTTTCTTCTCTTATTTGGGCAATCTTTTCTTCTAGAGTAGTACTAATTGGTTTACGTTTAGTATACTTTAAAATATCATTCCATGAAGAACTTTGAAAAGTATCATTTTCAGCAAAAGTAAAATTTGATGAAAATTTTTCAGGTTCACTCTCTACTTCTTCATCCTAGACAAAAAGGAATTATGAAAATTATGAAACCACAGAGACAAAAAAATACAGTGTCCACACCCTGAAAAGATGCAACTATGCCATGTTTTATCATATATTTATATTAAAAGTCAAATAATATTAACGTAACTTGTATACTTTAGAATATAATTCACTCATTTTTACCATAATCATTTATTATCAAAAATGTATTATTAAAAATTTGATTTAATCAAGTTTTTTATCATTAATCTTGTTCATCAAATGGTAACAAGTTGAAATACAGTACTTATGTATTATCACAACCTATTCGCGACATTATATGAAACAAAGCACCTGATTGCCAATTCAGCACATACGAAACATGTGAAATCGGTGTTGCCAACTTGGCAAGTTATCTGGAACCTTCAGGATTGTTGCGATAATACATAAATACCAAAAATACTTCTTAGTATCTCAAAATAAATTAAAACAAAAAAAAAGGTAATATATGTAATAAATCATTTTTTTTTGCCAAGTTATTTTTCAAAACTTATTCTTTGTAGCACATTTTTTTTTAAAATAATAAGCATCATTTCATAAAATAAACAATACATTAAAAATGAAAAGTTGGTAAAGAAAAATATTTTTTAATCAAATAGCAGTTTAATTTATAAGAAGAAATAAATTAAAAATGAAGAATAAAACATTTAAAATGAAATTACACTTTGTAATTCTTAAGTAAAATAGTAATAAAATGTATTCACTTATTTGTAATTTATTTTTACCAGTACCTTTAAAGTGAAAATACACTGATGTCTCAGAAATGTTGCATTAGTTCATATTAGAATTAAAGTTTTGCAAAAATTATTTTTCATCAGATAAATTTGAGGGATTAAAATTTATAATTTTGTACTGATGAAAGAAACTAATGGATCTATGCATGTCTATCTATATTAGCGCTTGCAAATTGACTTTCAAATTGCAACCATAAAAGCATCATTGAAGGTCAGTGCAATCCTGCATCTAGTCAACAGACTTGACAGGCCTGCTAGTATTAGACAGTTATGACAATAACAAATAGCTTTACAATGTGAAAAGGAATATCACAATTCATACCAGAAATGTCACATTTAGAACATTGGAGAATGACAAACTATCACATAAGTAAAAAATCCAAGTTCATCTTTTGCTTTTCTCCCCACCCCTCTACCAAAACAAGATTGACCTTGGCTTTTCTTCTTGTCAATAAAGAAAGCTAAGAAATAGACTTAACGTCAAATAATCAATAGTTGTAAAATATACATTTTTTAAATTTCACTGGGTCTATTTTTTAGTTAAAAAAGAGGAATTTAAGTAATAAAATGTAATTACAGTTCAAGTATTTATAACAATAATCTGATACAAATTCCTCAAAATCTTCACCAATGTAAAGATTGATAGCCTGATACATAAGAGTATTGATATTCTAACCAATATATCAGTTCATATTGCTTAATACATTTATGAAACCAATCCGTTATAATTATACACACAATGCTTTTAAGCATGCTTTTTTATTTAATTTAATAACTGTAGCATGATAAAATTAATAATAGCTACTAAATGTTTCATTGATGCATAATGCTTCTCAGTAGCGCACATAGGAATTTTTCAGGGGGGGGGGGCCGGGGGGGAAAGTCCACCATTCCTGTATCATGCTATTTTTGATTTTGTCGATTTTCAGGAACAAAACACAGTGAAAAACTAATTATTGAATAAATAGCATTAATTAATAAAATTAATCATTAATAACAATTATTTAATTAAATTTTACGTACTATATACTTAGTATTATAATCAATCGAAAAAAAATCAAGGGCCTTGGGGGGGTCCGGACCCCTAGGACACCCTCCTTGTGTGTGCCACTGATGCTTCTTAATTAACTTAATTCAATACATCAATCAAGCAAAGATTTAGAGATATGATCAAACTTGTATTTAAACAAAATATTTTCTCAAATTTAAAATGTTTCCAAGTTAAGAGACCTGTATATAACAATTTGGCTCAAAAGAGTCCAACCAAAATGTACAAACCCATATGGGTTCAAGTGTAGTATAGGGGGGGCCACTTTGAATTTAGCGATTTTTCTTCGGATTTGGCGATTTTTTTCTAAATGTCATGGTGAGATATCGAATTCATTATAAAATAAATAATTCCGAAAAAAGTACCTTGGCGACCACTTTTAGTCGCCAAAAAAATGGACTGCGCCAAGTGGCCCCTCTATACTACACTTGAACCAACACTACGTAAAATTTTTGATACTTTGTGAATCAGTCTAATTAAATTTCACGCAACATTATTCTCTTCTGAAACGAATTTCTCTTTGTAAAACATTTTACCAAAATCAAAATATAAGATTTTATTCAAATAGAACATTAATAATCTCACCACATCGTTTTCATCTTCATCAACGATATCTTCATCATCATCCAAAGTTCTAACTAAACCAAATTCATTTAAAAACTGTGATTCCATATATTATAGTAAAAAAATCAAAACGTACAAGGAAAAACAATTGTCTATTACAAAAAATTCTGCAATATTCTTTGTATTGCGCGGTACGACTTCAAGCAAAACTAGTAAACATTGCCCGCATGGTATGTTAGAAAAGTGTAGGTTACAGCCACAGTTAAATTTTTCTTTCAGGTGTTTTGGCTTTGTTTCTTTTTAATTCTGAGGAATTAAAAAGCCTGACAAGATGAATTTTAAGAAATTTGTTTAAATTATTATCAACATCAATAAGGTAAAGAGATGAATGAGTTAGTGGTGCCAGCTCAAATGACAGCAGTTCAAAATTATGAGATGCATATTGGCTGTGGTTGTCAGTAGCGTGTGGCTTCATGTTGAAATAACAATTTTCTGACACGCTGCAAATCCTACATGAAATTTACCATTGGTATTTCTGCGGAGTATTTATCAGTCTTTAACACACATGTTGAAAGAAACCAATCCACCGAGTTATATATTAAAGGCTACCATGAATGAAATATGGCGCTCTTCAAAAGTTTCTATTCTGAGAATGAGTTCGTGTTGCTATTGCCAATACCTGCCTCTTTGTACATTATAGCCACTTTAATATACAGTTACAATTTTAAAATAGAACGTGTTATACTGTAAAGCGATCTGTATAATTAAATTTAAGACCAAATTCTAATTGTTCCGTATATATATATATATATAGAGAGAGAGAGATCAAATAAAGAGATTCTGAACTTTAGAAGTTAATTTTTTTTCTGAATTTAGTGATTTTCCTTAAAATTTGGAAAAAAAATAAAAGCATTTATTATGAGGGAAAGGTTACAAAATGAGTGAAATATGTATATTTTAGAAAGCTTTATAATGGTCTCCAGTGTAGTGATTAATCTTCTTCATAAGCTCAACAGCCTTTTTGTTGGCCAAGGCTGACTCGCTGATTCTCTTCCAGTTGACCCTATCAGTCGCTATGTAATTGTGAAAATTAAAAGTAGTAATTAAAATATTATGTAACAACAAGTCACTGGTTTATAATTTTTGAAACTGACTCATTACTATTCTCTTCTAGAGTATTTATAGAGGTGGCAGGTCTAATTTCGAGATCAAATTTTTAAAAGTAGTTAACCACTATGCCGGATGGACGACCATTTAACAGTAATGGCAATATTGATTGATTGATTGAATATTAACGTCGCACTGTTCAGCTACACGAGGGCTTTTGGCGACGGACAACGTAATTTTGAACCATGGTCAAGTGACGTGGACGACACCTGAGCTGGCACCCCCTCTCCTAACTACCACACCACACCAACGGGAGGACGTTTCAGCTCTCGACAGATTTAACGTGCATCGCTGCCCTACACGGCGGGTCTTTAGTGGTACTGGGCTCGAACTCGTGACAAGGCAAGCCACGATCCGATACCTATACCACTCGGCTACCGCGGCCACCAGTAATGGCAATAAGAAAATTTATTAATTTTACTTTATATATATAGAAGATGATCTACAGAAAATATCATTTATGAAAGGACGAACAATAGGTTACTGTGTAGTAATAACTGCTGATTGAGCATTAGAATGTTTGGTAAAAGAAAAGAGAATTTATTTTATCCTTTTCAAGAAATATAAATAATTTCCTTATGTGTTGTATCACTGTATTAAAGGGACATGGTATGATTAATACAAAAAATTTTAATTTAATGATTTTCATAATTTGTTTGGCTGCCTGCTATGAGTATGTATAATGTATAAGCCCAAATCTCATAAGCCCAAATCTCATAAAAAGGTAGCCATTTAATTTTTTAAGGGAAAAAGTTGAAACTTATGAAATGATTTTAAAATGCTACTCCTACAAAAATTGACGTACATATATGAAATTTGATTTACAAGTACATCAAACTATGTTTAATAAAAGGTATGGGTTCTGTGATAACATGATTGGTATATTCGTACACAATACTTCTCTTTATGAACGCTTGTTGAAAATTCCTTAAAAAATGTGTGAATTCTAAATTGAATTATTTTTTAAAAAATAAAAGTATTGTTTTGATTGAAAAATGCATACCAACTTTTGTTCCATGTACTATTAGCAACAAGTGAAAAAATTTCCAAGTGTTAGGCACAATAGAAAAAAAGGTTTAGCATTTTAAATGAAGACAAACTAGTTATTTTATTGAGATAAGTCAGTTAAAATTTTGATTTGTGCCTTTGGGATGTGAATAAAAATGAATGTAAAAATTATCATAACTCTGCGTTTTTTAAACTTAGAGCTTTCAAATTCTGTGAGTTAGTAAAAAAGTGTATAAAAAAAAATTTCGGCTAAAAAAATTAGATTAGATTTTTTGACCGATTTTTGTCAGTTGAATTACTGTGTCTGCTTAAGTACCAAGAACCTTTGTGTGGTAGAAAATTGCCCTCCAGACACATCATAGAAATAATTTATTTAAAAGTAAATTCTATTCGAGCCTCCCCCCTTATGTAAGGTCATCTTTCCAAGGTCCTACTAAAAAATACTTAAAATCCCGATCTCATTCTGCACATTGGAATAAGTATCCATAAAGTAAAAAAAAATGTGCATTATATATTTATATGCAAAAATATAAACTGCTAATGAACGTTTCATGCTTCAGTTAAGATATCCGACTACGTTCTCGGAGCCGTGATTTTGCAAAAACGCATAAATGGATAATTTTCATGATATTTAGTGTCATTTAGATTAGAATACATGTATAAAATCGTTTTAAGGACACTTTTTGACAAAAAATAGTTATTTAAATATAATATTTTGGCAAAAAATTAACTTAGAATTATCATTTCTCAAAATGTTCTTTTGTGAAAAATGCTTCTATTATAATAATAATTTGCCTGTATATAGGCCAGACCTCTCTACAGAGGCTCAACTAGAATTTTTGAAGATTTCACATTATTTTCAGAGTTACCACCAATTGAAATAATTATCGGCTCTTTTTTTCTTAAAATTTCTCTCTGTTGTCGTAAAACATGGATAAACCAACTTCTAAGTTATATATTTCAAAAATTATATTTGAGCCTCTGTAGAGAGGTCAGAGCTATGGCGTGAATCTATTTAAGGTTTATTACACGCCATATAAATAATAAAAATGAATGATAAAAAAAGGTTAAACATATTTTTAATTTACAGTATTATAAAATATTATACGAATTACTAATTACTTAGGTTGAAACATGG
>BMAV01009539.1:515912-537761 GCA_019973955.1 Trichonephila inaurata madagascariensis | reverse complement strand
TAAATAATTTTTTATTGTAATACTATTCTTAACCCAATTTTATATAGATTGTCTAATCTAAGTGACGCTAAATATCATAAATATTATCCATTTATACTCTTTTGCAAAAATCACGGTTCCGAACGTAGTCGGATACCTTAAAAGTAAAAGCTTGGTATAGATTTCGTAAGAATGTAGATATAAATACTTTATATCTGCAGGCGATATCTATGGAGATTTAAAAACGTTAAAAAATAAAGTAAGCCAATTTAAGTTATTGAATACAGAATTGATATCAATTACGCCCTAAGAAGCATGGTGATTTAAAACACACTCGTGAGTGCAGGAATGCTCAGAAGGCTCTGGGCATTCTAGAAGAAATTACTACACATTGCTCTCATTAAATTTTAATAATAAAATGTACATCCATCATTTAATTTAAATGCTTGTATATTATTCAAAATAAATAAATAATTTGACTTCTGATTTCTCCCAAATACATAAACACACACGTATGTATATATAGTATAGCAAACATTTATAATTATTTCCATTTTAAAGGAACGGAGCCTAAACAGTTTGGAGAGATCACTGCATTAGAAGAAAAGTCCTTGACATACGCTATTCTGACTTACGGGAACCTAGAGTTACGCGATTTCCGGAACTCGTCGATTTATCTTTTGTTTGAGTACTACAGAATTCGATTTCTTATTTCCCGCTTCCTGTTTAGGGAATTTAGTGATTAAAGAAGATGTCGATCTCTTTTTTCCAGGCAGATAAATTTAGATTGAATAGTGATGGCGTTCAAGAGGATTCCCACTATCAAGATATGACAATTGATGAGCTCACAGAAATGCATGAGCAAGAAAGAGAAAGACATAGAACTTTAGACCCAGTTCAATCGGAAGATCGAATGACAGTCGGGAATATGACATAAGGTCTCTGTTTAATTGAAAAAGGGTTGCCAATTTTGGAAAATATGGAGTAAACGAAGAGCGTATTTTTTCAACAAAACAAGGAATAAAAAAAATATTGATGTGCTACTTGGAAATTTTGCGAGAAAAAATTTTTTTGAGCCGGCTTCCTCCTACATCAAAATCACTTCGGTTTGCGATTTTGTATTTGTGTTATCTAAGATTTTTCGAAATATTTTTTCTAAATTATTATTATTTTTCGTCTCTGGCTCCAACTAAAGATAATTTATATGTATTTATATGCGAAATTATATCCCGATTTATACGAATTCGACTTACGTGGTTATCTCTCAGTCCCACCTATCACATTAGTCCGGCACAGGCCGTTAAATGATTACAAACTAGATGGCAGCACTATATTGTACCCTAACAACTTTCCTCGTGGAACTTTTACGTGGCGCCATCTCGTATTGAATAACAAAACTACATTTTCTACTTCTATGTTTATTTCTAAATATCCAAAATTAAATTTATTGTTTATTAGGGAAATAATGCCTTTATTAAATACTAATTCGAAAAGATTTTAAACGCATTCCATTAAATATGCAATTCTCTATCTAAAACCAAAATTTTAAAGATTAGATACAACTTTATTTTTAAAATAAAATATGAAAAAAATTGATATTGTAAAAATGAATATAAAAATTTTCAATTCAACCAATGAAGAGTCTATATTTGATTTTTAATTTCTTTTACAGCAATGACTGGGAAAGTTCTTGGGTAATGATAGTACAAAGACCTTAGTCTTAGCCCTCGATATAAATCAAAATTAAGTAGCATAAATTCAATCAACGCTTACTGTGGTAATTTTTTTCTTACAAAAGTACTATGAATCACACTCCAAGGGATTATATGTGTGTGTGTGTGTGATTATGAAGAGTAAAATAATTCTATAATTATGTGTTCTATATCATTAGCAGCTGATTTAAAGTGAGAAGCTTATGAGAGGTTTAAATGGTATGAGATGTTGAAAAAGAAATGATTGATTTAAAACTCAATCCATTTGCGTGTGCCATTTGTGATACATTTACCAGCTCCTGCTTGCATGTAATAATTTGGAATAAGCATACCACTATATGAAAGATTTCAAATTTGTTTTTGAAAACCTTATTTAAAAGCTTAAATCCTTAAATTTTTAATTAAAAAGAGAATAATTCTTTCATACACTGAAATTATTCTTAAACTGTAGGCCTATTATACTGTGAAATAGTTCTTAAACTATAAATCTATCTTAATTATTACATTGTTTTACCGATGCGCCTTAACACTAGAACGTACGTCGTTGTCACTTGGACACCGGAGTCTGTTAACTTTCTTCTTTCCGCACTTTTACAGGGAATTTGAAAATTTTATATACGTGACTTTTAATCATTTTCCCTGGTGATTGAACAGGAAAAGTTTTGTGGTTCTAGGTTAATTAGGTGTCTAAATATACATAAAACATCTGCTGGTGTTATTTCGACACCAAGGCAATTTATCATTATAAAAAGCTGTCGTTCAACAAAATAAAATTCACTAAGTAGATACCATTACTAAAAAAAACTTCCACATGTTTTTTTACCTTGAATGCAGTGTTTTATTTTCACAATGCAAATGAATAAATTATACTAAAATTGTTGTGTCTAAATGTTTCGCTATATAGTATTTGCTTATCTTCTCATAAAAAAAAAATTCATTCGATTTTGGAGCTTAGTGCAGAGCAGACACCCTGAACCTATGGCTCTTGGAAAAGATCTAATCCCTGGTGAATCTGCTAGTTAGTGTTGCGAGAGCTTTCTGTGTTCTGTGAATGAATCAGCTCTAATTTAGATTCCGATGAAGGCATAAAATTGAAATAAAGTGACTGCGAAAATCTAAAGAAAGGGATGGTACAGAATGGATACCGCATAATAGTTATTTTCCTGGCAGATTTGCGACTCGAAATGTTTTGCGACAAAGCATTGGTTTTCATAAAACGTAATGTCAACGTCAGTTTTTTTTTATTATATAAAGGGTCATAATATATATAATTACATGAAATAATATTAAAAAGTCTTAAAACTAAATCCTACTGAACTGTATTCCTGCAATTATTTAGTTAAAGCAATTACTTTATATATTTTATATCGCGGTGTCGAAACGACACCAATCGACGTTTAAGGGTAACCGGAATCCCGCGGACGTTCTAATGTTAAACCACGTTTCATTGTTTTTTTTCCATTTCTAAGTAAAAGGCAATCACTAAGTAAAAACCATATATATTGATTTGAGGAATAATATAAATCCTCCCTTCTTCGTGGTGAAAATTTTGAGACACAGTTGGGAAATAATACTGTTTCAAAATCACGGTGAAAGACGTATAATTGTTTGAAGGGAATCAGCAGCCAAAGATTTAGTAATAAAATTCTTACTATTTTTTTTCCTTTTTTTTAGTTTAATAAATAGTGAAGGAATAAAAAATAGATAATTGATTATTTTTTCGCTTAAGGTATCCGACTACTTGCGACAACTTTTTTTGAAAAAATGGAGTTATGGGGATTTTTTTGTGATTTTTAGATTTAATTAGTATATTTTAAGGATAAAATCATAACATTGAAAAAAGAAAAAAATGTATTATTATTAAAAGGGGAAAAACTGGTGAAACTGTACAAAGAATTGCATACGTGGGGTCCGCTCTGTACAAAAATTTTTTGAACAAATTCTCAATTTTAATGCGTAACTTTGCTATTCATGTTTGAAATGACCTTCAGGGTAATAGATATTTTAATTTTTACGAAAACTATAGCACTCTATCTTAGTGACTATATGAATTTGCTTAAAAAAACAGTGATTATATTCACGTAAAGGACTGTAAATTTTGAAATAAAAGAGTGATTGATAAATCTATAGGTCAAAACACTTCTACTGTTACACAAAACATTCACAAAAAATTTCAGCAAATTATTTTCAAAACTTTTTGAGTAATCCCTGTCCCCATTTGAGTTTTTCGAAAAAAAAACACATTTCGAGTAAAACGCATTTTAAAGTTTGATATCTTGTGTAAAGTCATGGCATCTTCTTTTATTAAAACACTTGTAGTTTTTGTTCTAGTGCATGGAAAATTAAAAACTTGGTATTTTTTATTAAGCTAGTAAGATGGCCTATAACATAAAATCATAAGAAAAATTGGTCAATTTTTGAAAAAAATCACGATCTTAGTGTAGTCGGATACCTTAAATTTATTTGCAAGTTATTTTATTTATGTTTTAAATAATGTTACAACAACAGAGGAATTTTACAGATCAGAAATGTCTTATAAATAACTTTTTGTTTGTAAAAATGTATAAACTTGTTATATATTATTCTGCACTGAAGTTGAAATTTTCTGTGATAAATATTTACATGAAAGCTTTTTACCCTCTCAGACTGACGATTTTTTTTTTTAATAAAAAGTCAACCGATTTTTATTTTATTAAAACTTATTATAAATTATTAATTTTCACATTTTAAAGTATTTTTGTTATTTCCTGTTAAAATGTTAAAAACTGTCGATCCTTTTTCAATATTCACTATACAAAGCCTTTTAAATGAAATTTCATAAAAGTAGATATAATTTTTCTTAAAAATCTAAATGTTTCAATCAATACTTTGAAAGGTATTTCTTTTTAAAACGAGTTTCATCTCGGGTCATATCAATTAATATTTTTTATATAATAAGAATAAAAATAAGTGTTCGTAGACTTCTTAAACATTTCCTTTACTTTTCGGTAACTTTTTGGTAACAATGAAAATGCGGATATAAACTTGCGAAAGAGGTTAGAAATTTCAATAATGACAACTCTGTCAATGCTACTTTTATTGTCGCAAATTTCAAATTGAGGGAAAAGTCAATCCCTGCAAAAAATCCACTCTATAATACAAGTGGAAACTTCCTTATAACAAAGAGCATTGCTAGACTAAGAATAGGTCATTACACAGGCATGAAGCTTGATAGGGACAGAAGAACTTATAGGAATTGTGATAACTGTTCAGATACAGAGCTAACACCTGTTTATATTTTTGACTGCCCAGCTATTCTTGCTGCTCTACAAGAAATAGAGGTCCTGTTTTCGTCACTAAAACTCTGGATAATGTTGAACAGATTGCCAGAACAGTCATCTGGGCCCACGGTATTGTCTTATTTAGTCCCATCAAGGACACGACATCATTGAAGCTTAAACTCACCGCTACGCAATTCTTTAAATATTATTGCAGGGCTGACATCTACTCGATGTCCAGTTTTGGTGTAAATAATCTGTAAAATACTGAATAGACAAGGATATGACACAAAAAGCATTTAATCACGACAAACACAATACACAACCTTACAATAAGAAGTTTTTAGTACATCTAAAGCAAGAACATAACAGGGGAGGAACATAATGACATAATTATCTTGGCACTGATTGGTTGGAGAGGGGATGCCATTTGCAACAATCATCAACTTTTTATTTACATCCTGTAGTTTTTACTTTCATCTTGCTCCCGATTCCTCTTAAATTACGCTGAATTAACTATAAGAATGGCAGATGAGGTATAAATGTGTGGAAATATTCACTTTAGTTGAATATGATTCCTTGCTATCAGAGAATAATTTACATGTTGTTGCCACGCATTTTACAATACAGTAATCAAGTAATATTGATAACTTTTTTCAGACAATTGCTGATTTTGCCATAGGAAAGGTTGCATAAATCCATGTGGGATGCGAGGGAAAATTCCTTTAAAAAAATAAACTATATTCTGATCAAAAACATGCTTGAAGTAATTATGTATTCCTTCGAAAACTGAAAGTGTCTGTGAGACTTTAATCCACTTGATTTAGGTGAATTATTCTTCATGAAATTAAACCAACGCTTAAAAGGGAAATGGTTAAAAGGTAAGCCACCTTTTAAAATTTTTTAAAAAATAAAATTATGAGATTTTTAACAATATTTTTACAGATGATCTATTTTTATTTCTATCTGATATCAATAGATGGCAGCACCAACCCAAATGACTATTTTTTTTTAGTGTAGATTTTATTTAAAATTTTTCTTAAAATGCTGGTTCATCTTTTAACCACTGTCCTTGAAAGAGTTAAAAAGAACCATTCTGTAATTTTTTTAAAAAACAGTACTGTACTAAGATTTGAAAAATAAGTCAAACTCAAGCTATTCACCATCACAAGTGATTGGAGGTTAAGTTTCACTGCGGGAAACAGGAACTCCCCAAAACATTCAACATTCTGTAAATGCGGTCCACAAAGAGTATTCAGCCGAACAAGGGTAAATTTTCACTCTTATTTTCTGCAGGTTTTCTTTATTTCTAACTGTTCTTTTATTGCCGGTAGAGAGGCGTAGTTGGTCAGGCGCTGGGCTTGTACTCCCTCTTGGGATTTTCATAGTGTAAAAAACGACAACGTCTAAGTCGTATGATGCGGCATGTTAAAAATCCCTAGAGGACCTGTTTGGCTAGGGTGCTCTTGCGAAAATTAAATTCCTGGTACAATTTCGCCTCATCAGAGCTCAGGCGCCTCCCTCTGGGGTGAAAACTGGGTTACCCGAATTACCTTGCGGCAATTGGTATCTACCTATGAGGTGCAGCACTAAAAAGTGATACCAGCTTCCGGAGAATGTATTAGGTCTGCAGTAAAAAAACACTATTGTTAGACCTTACATTTTGAATCTTGATTAAATATGCGGGAATTTTATAATTAATAACTACAGAGTGGCTGGGTTTTGTATTATAACTTGGTACTTTAAAGCAACTCAAGCACTATTGGTGACGGACCTCGCAATTCTGAACCTCGATCAAGTGACAAAGACAATATCTGTGCTGGCACCCCACTCTCCAAACTTCCACACCACGTCAACATGATGATTTTGAGCGTCGAATGATTTCACGTGGATGAGTCCTTCTACACGGAGAATCTGTTGTAGTACCAGGCCTTGAGCTCCTGATTTGAAAAAAAAACAAGGTCTATTTGCAACCATGACCACTCGCAGTGGCATAACGGGGGCGGGGGGCGGGGTCCTAGGGGCCTTAAAGCCTGACTGCCGCTAAGAACTTATCCTTTGTAAAATCCACCTTGGGGGCCTAGAACTTGACTTTGCAAGGGGACCCATCTCACCTCCATTATCCTCTTCAAGAAGCTCTTTCTGCTTATCTTAAGAATACTTTATTTTAGGCAAAAAAACGTTAAAAATTTTTTTTAATAAAAATTAATAAAGTGAAAGATTTGAAAAGAGGAAGCATATGGAAGCTTTTTTTTATATGTAATATTAATTACAAATATAATATGCAAATTTTTTTTCAATATATTTTTATTAAAATTTTGCGTGAATTCTTTGTTTTAATGCGAAAACAAAATTATTAAATGTATCATGTTTAATTCTTATTTAAACGTAATTTTTCATAATATACTTGTAATTAAAATTACATATTGCAGGCTCAATTTTAGACTCGAAACGTAGTCGTGGTAGCCGAGTGGTCATGGTAACTCGTGGATGGCAAATCTTTAATTCGAGTCTTTAGTGGCACTGAAGACCTGTCATGTAAAGGAGCTGATGCACTTAAATCTGTTGTGGCTTAAAGTCCTCATGTTAGAGTGGTGTGGACGTTTAGAGAGAGGGTTCCAGCTCAAATGTCGTACTCGTCACTTGACTATTGTTCAAAAGTACGAGGTCTGTCGGCAATAGCTCTTGTGGCACTTCAGAGAGCGAGGTAAATCAAAATAAATTCTTGGATTGATGTATTGCCACAATTTCGTGATTTGTCCGTTTTTCTTCGAAACAAATTACCGGCATTCACTGAAAAAAAAAACTGTTCATACCTAGTCTGCATTTTGATAAAGGCGACTGCCATTATTAAGTCGATTGTTTGGATATCATCGAGCTTTAAAGGCTCTGTACGACAGATAGAATTAAAAGTCTGTATTATAGTACATTTTAAAATTGAACTAATGTAACATATTTAATTTTAATGAAATTAATCTATACTTAAAATTAAACTACCCTAGTCAGTGGCACACAAAAGGGGGGGGGTCCTGGGGGGCCGGACCCCCCCAAAGCCCTTGATTTTTTTCTGATTGATTATAATTCTAAGTATATAGTACGTAAAATTTAATTAAGTATTTGTTATTAATGATTAATTTTATTAATGAATGCTAATTATTTATTCAATAATTAGTTTTTTACTGTGTTTTGTTCTCGAAAATCGACAAAATCCAAAGGAGCATGATACAAGAATGGTGAACTTTCGACCCTGGACTCCCCTCTTGAAAAATTTCTGTGTGCGCTACTGACCCTAGTTTATAAATAAAAATACTTACCTTAAAATTCGGCGGATAACTCTCACCTTTATTTTTAAACTGCATTTTTTTAACTTTTTGGTAAATTTGCCGTATAAGGCGCACCATTTTTTTTTCAAAGAAATCTAAAATATACATGTGTAATGCTATTATGTTTTGAAGTCGTATACAGTGAAAATCGTTTAACACGAAACACAGAGGGAGACTGAAATATTTTTTCGTGTTAGGGTATATTGCAAAAAAGAAAAAAAAAAAAAAAAAAATAGACATATATTCAACAAAATTAAGTTTATTAGAGTACGTTTTATTTACACAGATATGTGTATAAGCAAGCATTTAATAAAAATCGCCCAAACATTTACGTAATTCGATCTCTTTTTAAGTAGCGTTAGCAATACCAAAATCTTTACGGATTTCCATTTTAGTTCTCTGTTTTTGATCAATAGATTTAAGAAGTTTCATCTTCATTTTCAGCGAAATATAGAAGTTTGCTTTCCCCCTTGCTCTTTTGCTTGCTATATTGTGCTATTAAAAAGATTCTTCTAAAACAGAAAAAATAATGCGAACCAAACTTACTGATTTTTACTGACACTGTGACTGTAGCGTAACGGAGAACATTTGGGCTCCCCTGCAATCTCAGGTTTTGGGACCCCCAAGTTGGATTTTACAAAGGGCAACTTTTACTTGGCGGCAGTCAGGCTTTGGGGTCCCTAGAACCCTGGACCCCCACGCAATGCGAAGGTTGTGGAGGTGTACGTTAACGCCACTGCCCTGCGATGAGCGATGAAATGTTTTTATGTGGCATTTGTAGCGAGAGAGGGCAAAAGTAGCTTAAATAAATGAAATTGGCTCGTGTCACAAGGTATTCCGAGGGTATATCAATGCAAAGTTATCCTCCCTTCTACGTAACATGTGAAACCACCTCTCTTTCATTTCACACCCTTCTTAAATCTAGACTGCGTGGCTAGTGTTTTCCATATTTTGCTCAATCCCAAAAGGGAAACCTTTTCGTGTCAATCGACTTTCATTTAGTGTTAAGAGAACAAAATGCATAAAAATACATAGTACTCTGTCGGGACTGTTGTATTACTTCATGATAAGCGATATTTTGTCTTAGGCGGCTTCACTTTCAATGTATTTCACTGTATTCGAGGCATTAAAAACCCAGAATTCTGAAAAAAAGTAATATACTTCCAGAACTACAACCCTTTAAATTCATTAGGTATATGTCATTTCTTTTAAATAAACTGCATTCTTCTAGATATATGTAGAATACTTTTTTTATGTTCATATCTTTTATGTTTTTAAAGCTATCATTTTATGCCCGGCATATAACGCGCACCCGTTAATTTCAGTCTTATTTTTTGGGGGTTAAAAGTGAGCGTTATACACCGGATATTACGGTAATAAATAATTCAATATCAAATTCGAATTATTTATAGCAAATTAATTATTTCAATATTTATTTTTAGTTAAAAGTGGCCCCCCCCGGCGGTCCCATACAATTTTTTGGATTTTCCCCTGCAATCAGGGTTCAAGATGGAGTTAAAAACAGATTTTTCTACTAATCTCATACATTCGAATTTAAATTTTCAAAGAACACTTTTGCTATTTGGGTTCAAATATTTAATAGGGTGTAAGTTAAGAAAAAGATTTTAATAAACTTAAATAACTGCTGCTTGAATACTCTATATTTATTTTCAATTTTAAAGTAATATCGTATCAATGAATGTTCTTTTAAACTCTAAATGACACATTGTTATATAGACACACATTGCAATTTGCACTTTTATGAGGAGTTTTCTACTTTCTCTACAATTAAATCCCTCAATTTAATAATATGCTAATTATATTCCAATAATATATTAAATTACTCCATTACTAATATTTAGACGAACGAAATCAAGTAAAAAATTTTTAGTTAAAATTGATGGATAATATACTTAATGAGGAAAAAAAATTAGGACGAAAATTTGCCTACTGGCCTAAATTTAAATTGCTGACTTAAAGATGACATATGTTTTTTCGAAAACAAAAGTTTTCAATTGCTCTCTGTCATTATTTACTTGTAACGAAGTGGCGGTGATAGAGGGAAAAAAAAGTAGAAAACCGGTAAGAGAGAGTTGGCTCAATTTTAGCCGGTATTTTAAAATTGGCGAAAACTTCTTCGCCAATCGTTTCTCCAAGCTGGCAACCCAGCGACATCTTCAAACAGGTTCAAAGGCCAACCAGTTTGCACGTTGAAGTCTAGAGTTGGGTGTGTGGTGTACAGAGGGAATTTTTAGGCTTGTGCTCAGAAAAAAGCGGGTTCAATTATGCATGTTTTAGAAATATTTTAGGCTTAAAATTGTCTTGAATCACAAATTCAGGTAAGACTATTTTTATTTCAAAAATTAGGTAATTACATTTAGAGCTTTCAATGCATGTCAAAAGCATTGTTTGACAATCGGGAAAAGCGCGTTTTCAAATTGAGTGAATCAAGTTCTCAGCGACCAATGTATTCCTAGTTAGTTTGTATACTCATGTCGTTGCCTTTGAACTTGAGTATTATATTCATTAGCATCTTTTGTTATAAATATGTGATTAATTCTGTAAAAAATAGTTTTTTTTATTCTTTAAAGAGTAGATTTTGCATGCCTTTTCATATTATTTACATAATAGAATGATTCATTTTTCAACTTAGCATTCCTAAACGGATTTGAAATTTTTTTTATTTAATTTTGTAGTAATTAGTAAATTGTGCTATACTTGATTTACTTTTGGCTGTTTTCAGTAAGCTAAAAGCCGAACTGCTCCTTAGAAATTAAAGCGTGTACATAGATCATGCTTCCCTTGTTAGTAAAAATGTTAGAATATAGAACAGTTAAATTCAAGAACATATTTTTTAAGTTTTAAATTAAATGCCGGTACGAAATGCATTTGAAATTTTTGTGTAGCAGAATATATTAAAGTATTAGAATGTAATTAGTAAATTTTCTTTACGATGTGTTTACATTAAAACTTTTGATAAAAAAAGGGTAAGTATATTAAAAACATGATGTTAATGCAATTTGTGTGTATTGTATGCAAGCTTTTCAATTGCTTTGTCTCATTATTTTACAATATGACTTCACTATTATTAAAGGTAAATACAAGTTTATGTTACAATAGAGTTTGACAGTTTGAAATGTATACACCAATATATTTATATTGGATTTAACAGCATAAAATTTCTTAATTTCTGTTAAATCTTTGTATTTTTTAAATTTTCTTTCTGGCTTTTTAGTTAATTACTTTGTAAGTAATTTTTGTTTATTGTAATATATGGACTGTGTCTATAGTTTATTGTTATAATTATAAGAGTAGGGTACCTTTGTTTATCTAGGATGGAATATTTTTTCTGATCCTCTTAAGAAAAGATTTTCAGTTGGGAGAATTCTTTTTAACTGACTGAAAATCATGTTAGAACAGTCTCTTGTCATTTACTTCAGGAATGCTAATATAAGATGATCAGCTTATTAAGATTATAGCATACTGTGTAAGCAAAAATGTCCCTTAATTTTAGGACAGTTTTTTTGGTTATTTCTTTAATATGATTAATATTTGAGTGTTTATAATACTGAGTTACTGTTATCACGTTTCAAAAGAATTTAAATAAAAATAATTTGTGTTGAGAGCTTATTGAATTTTTACTGAATATTATAAATATAAAATAAAAGAAAAGAATATGTGGTATAGATGAAAGCATATTTTGGCTACTATTGCTAAGCTTAAATAGTAATTTTATTTTGGTGAGAAAATAATTGATTTTTCTGCTGCATATTAATATCCGTATCGAGCCTTATTTTTGTAATTGGAATATAATAAAAGTTTTTTTCGGGTTTTGTATTAACTATGCATTTCTCTTTTCAGATTCAAGGTTTCTACACCTTGGAATATAAGTTCCTAGTCATCATACAATATCATCATGATACATATATCAAGACATTTCCTAGCTTTATTATTGCTGATTATACCAGCTTCTGCCATTGTGAGGATATCAGTTCCTCACGACATTCCACCAGGCTACAGTATTAAAAAAATTCATTCTGAAGGTCAAATAAATATAGTTGAAAATGATCAATCATCTCCTTTCGTTCTTTTGAGCGATGGGTCTTTAATATCCGTTTCCAAATTATCAGATTTTACAGATAAACCAATTGATCTCGTAATTCAAGAAGAATTGGAAGATAGAGTAGAATTACAACCAATCACAATTCATGTGAGAGATCGTAGTAATATGTTGTCTTTTCCTAAACCAAAATACTATGGATACATCTATGAAAATGAACCTCCAAATTCGTTAGTTGAAATTGGAGATATACTGGCAGCTGAGAACAAAGTTGGAAATGTTACATATTCTCTTTCAGGTAGTAAAGATTTTTCCCTCTTACAGAAAGATGGAATGGTTTTTGTGGTGTCTATGAAAGAATTGGATAGGGAGACACAGAAGCAATATTCTTTAATCCTTAATGCTACTGATTCTTATGGTGGCATTGCAAGTACCATCATTAAAGTAAATGTTAAAGATGTCAATGATAACCCACCATTATTTCCTAAAAAATCTTATGAATGGAATGTGCCTTTGGAAACACCTCTTTATTCAAAAATTGGCATTGTTAAAGCAGTTGATGCTGATGGAGATAAACCTGTGTATAATCTTGTTGGCTTTAACAACCATCCATTTGTTATTGTTCCCCAAACTGGGGAGATTTTATTAATGTCTGAACCAGAATCAAAAGCATACAGCATCTTAGTTCAGGCGCATGATGATCGGTCTCCAAAATTGTTCAGTGATGTAGTTCCTGTGACAATTATGGTTGGTACCATGGAAGAGAATAAGCCTCTAAGACGACAGAAACGTTCGACACGACAAACGAGAACATACGAGCACTTTTTGGAATCTGATGGAAATACACCTGGAAAAGTAATGTTTCGTTTGGATAGTGTTCACCCAGATGAAGTGTTTAGCCTTGAAAATGAAAGTCGATGGATAGATGTTGATCATAATGGGGATGTTAAAGTTAAAGAACCATGGGATTATGAACAGCTAGAGCGAGAGAAGACAATAGATTTCTGGGTTAAGATTAGAGCACCTCAACAACCTGGTAAGCTTTTAAAAATTTTTTAGCATCTTTTTTTTTTTAAAAAAAGAAAGATTTTTATTTTAAATATGTATGATTTCTCTTTTAGTTTTGAAGTAAAAATAATACTTTCGAAAATCGTTTTTTTCATTATTAGAATATTAATTATTTTAGCAAATAAATATTTAATTTTTTAAATCGACCTTTAAATGCTCAGGTTACTATACAAATGCCTTTTGCTGGATGAAAAATAAAGTGTATATTAGATTTCCCAATCATTCCATTTTTCAAGATTTTATTTAAAAGGTTTCATAGTTGAAGGTCTATTCTTGATATTATTTTAGATTCATAATTCCAAATTTTATTAGGAAATTTATATTGCTTTCATTTTGAATTCAATAATTCTTTTTAATCTTTATTAATTTATAAATCTTATCAGTGAACAATTTAAATGTTACAGCTTGAGACATTCTCATTTTTAATCATTTTCTTTTCTTTTCTTTTCTAAGCATTCCCCCTATATTTATGGGAAAGAAATTTGTTAACAACTGAGAAAAATTTCAAATTAAATGGGATATTTTTACTTGGGATACATATTGCTGATGTTCACATTACTATTAAATTGTATTGAATTATCTTTATTTTTTAAAAATAAAACTTATTTGATGGTAGTGTACATGCATATAAGAAACAATATCTGCTTATAAAGTGAGACAAATATTCAAATATTGGTTAGATGTAATTTAATTTTATTTTATCATTATATTATCTGTGGAGTTAGTGGTAAAATATTTAAACATTTTTCAAACTTTTTTTTTATATTTTAAATAAAAAGGCTTCCAAGGTACATTTTTTTATATTTTAAATAAAAAGGCTTCCAAGGTATGAAGGTATCAAATACACATGTATTTGCTTCAGTTATTTTTAACTATCCAAGATTTTTTTCTTTTAATATCAAAATATAGATTTTCACTTTTTCTCTTTAGAAATTCAATCTTTAATATCTTAACTAAACACTTGTTTTTAATTTATATGTGTAGAATGTTTTGTTTTAAAGAAATATGTATTAAGACATTCTGTGATCAGTATGAGCTTTCAATTAACATTCTATATTTGTAGAAAGATTAATTGTTAATATTTAAAGGAGGGTTAGGAAAAAATGACTAAGTCTCATGTTAAAGCTTAATTTTAATGAGAAAAACTTAAAATTTGATTTAAAAAAAAAAGCATCTTCACCTGTAAAAATATATGAATTCTTTTAATTATTCTTTCAAGAAAAGGTGGTTAAAATATAAATATATTCAAAGATAAGCTAAATTATTATTAGTTTTTTTAAAAGAATAAAGTTAGACCTAAAACTTTTCTTTATCACATTCTGTGGAATTTGTGCATATTTTAAGAAAAATGGAGAATAGAGTTAATGAAATTGCTCTCTTCGAAACAGGTATTTAGATTATTTACTTAATGTAGAGAATGTATAAATATATATATACATATTTCACTGTCTCTCCCCAAACAGAAGTTTAAGGGTAAATTAGTACTTTATTCACAAAATATACTATTTGATAAAAAAATAAGGTTTGATTCATCCTAAGAGTTTTTTTTTTTTTTTGATAATTTGTTAAGAATGATTTAAATATACATTCTTTAGCTGTTGATGATACTGTAATGTAGCAGAACTTAATTATTTCTGGATTAAATGAGACTAAATGATCTCTGGATTAAGGAGTGTCTGAATTAAATAAAATAAAGCTATATAATCAGCTAAGTTAAATACTAATAGTAAAAAGAACATGTATTTTGAAATAAGACAAAGCAAAATAGTAATTAATTGCACAAGAGAGAATTCAAGTCAACACATTAATGACATATACATGAGATCCAGTGCTGATTTAAGCTCATTTCGGGCCCTGGGCGCAGAAGATCTACGGCCCCCTTGGCACTGGCGGATTGAAATTTATTACTAGAAAACCTGGTTATAAGTCCAGCTTATCCAGGCCCTTTCAGGCTCCAGGACCCAGGGTGCCCTCCCCAAGCGCCCAATGGATGATCCAGCAAACTAGAGATCTACAGTCTTGATAGAAAGACTTATTAAAATACGAGTTTTGAAACTGATGTAATGTTGCATGGTTCTAGTTTTCCATGTGCAAGATTTCCACTCTCTGGTTTGGATTGTATAAAACTAGTTGTGCAGAACATTAAGGCTACTACACTTAACACAGAAATGGATCTCAATGTCCTTATGTGATGTGAAAATTAGTTGGTAGTGGCTCAGGTAGTGTCCTTGTTACTTGACCATGGTTAAAAATTTTAAAATGCTTTGCTTATATCCTTCAATGGCCATTGTGAATTTTTGATAGAATCAAACCAACTTTTTTGGTAAACTAGTTATTATAGTTTTGAATTCTATTTATATATTTTTCTGTAACTATAAAATTAAAGAAATATTTAACATAAATTGATGTTTTTAGAATATATGAAGAATAAAAGTCATAATTTTATCAATTATTTACTTGATTTCATATAAATGTTATCTGATTAAATTATAACATTATAAGTATAATATTTAATTTTCGAACATTTTAATTTTTATTTTTGTGATTTTTTAACAATGTAAAAAAAATGCATGATAAACTTATTTTTTTGGAGGGAAAAGTAACATTCTTTCTTGTTAAGATTATTTTAAAAAGTGGAGTGAAAAATAAGATTTATTAGAAAGTGATTGCATATATGAAGAAACTTTGATGAATATTTTATACATTAATGTGTTTCTAATGAATGTGCTTTAAGTACATACATATCATGCCATTAATGTTATTTTTTTTATTTTAATAAATGTGAGAAAAACAACAGGTTTAATATGGTTTTAATAAAAATTATGCTCTTTTTATATATCCTATATATTCAAACTTATTTTCAATGTTCTATAACATACTAACAAGTATATAGTTATTCAGTTAAAAAAAAGTAGCGTAATTCTAACATTAGAAAATTATTTTTATTAACTAGAATTTTTATTTGTTTATTTTTATCTTTAAGTTATGAGACTCCCGGGAGCTTTAATCAACCTATAACCTTAATGAATTTCTAACTCAGTTCTACATCTTTTTCTCAACAGATTTATTTACCTCTACATAAATGCATTTAACAGAATTTATCATTTAATATCAATAGACAATTAAAATTGCAGTTGGTAGTTTTGAATTGCACCATAAGATGAGTAATTACTATTGTTTGCTGTATCGAGACAATGCGATATGTCTGCTACTTTTTCACCCCTCTTTCATTTCGTCACTTGTGTTTTGATGCTAAATAAAAAACGACACCGAATGTCGCGTGTTTGATATGACTTGTCCAAGCGCTTATTTATATCTCAAAAAAGAAAAAAAAAGTATCCTGCTGTTAGCATACGCGATCAAATTACCGAGCTTTGAAAAAAAAAAAGATTTAATTTTGAAGTAGTTCATTGTGTGTTTTCATTTTCTCCCGGTACTAGCTACGTGATCCTTTCTTGAAGCATCCTTGAGGTTATGTATTACATTAATAGGGTTGCATGCATTTGTATTTTTTTTTTTTTTTTTTTAATTTTATCCAACAATGTAGCACTTGCTTATGATAAATAGCTTTTCAGTATCCTGTAATTTCATTTTTTTTTCACTGACTTTAATTTTGGATGCATTATTACATATTTGTTAAATTGTTTATATGTCGCAGGAAAATGATGGAATTAGGAATTTCATCTAATCCCCGAGGGAGATGATGAATTGATGGGAGATGTTAAAACGACGTCTCTTCAAGGTCATTTCCCTGATAAAAGTAAGGGATTTGAACAAATCCTTGACATGTTTCAGTGAAAGGATGAAATACTATTGTCAAGAGTTTAAAGGTGTTTATTTAACAAATAGGGTGCATTATTAAACGTAGAATTAAGTAATACAACAATAGTCAATGAAATACAAATTTATTCGAAACTAATTAACAAATAATTAGAAAATTAGACTGGTATTTTTTATGTCTAACATCTTTTCTCTTGGTTGCTTACACACTAAAATATCAATCCCTATGTTAATCCTATGGTTCTATTTTTTTAAAGATATGGGGATAATATTTAGGGGTCCATAGTACTTACTACCTGTATGGTAAGGGAGTACAAAAGGACTCTCCCCCCGGACAGCATTTTGCCAATGCAAATCCTGACTAGTTAGTTCATTTCAACATTTCACTGAAACCGTTCAGGGTTTGATAAAATCACTTAGTTTCATCATGTAAATGACCTTGAAGAGACGTTATTTTAAAAGCTCCCGTGAATTGATCCTATCCCTTAGGGATTTCATGAAATTCCTAATTTCGTCATTTTCCTGCGACATATATATATGGAAGTGTTAAAATTTTTCACAAAAGAGTCACCATACCGATCGCAGAAAGGAAACGTATGTGTTTGCTCTTGCACTAGGCGCGCGATAGAAAGAAAAATATCTTCGATGGTTTTAAGTTTTGGAAGGAATAAATAAAGTTACACACTTATGTGTAAAACTTTATTTACATGTTACAAAAAATACTAATTAGAGCTGAATAATTTTGATCGCTACCGCTATCAGAGCCCATATCACATATGTATATAAATTGCTCTTTGACATCGTAGTCATTTAGTTTCTCTTACAATTTGGTTCTCTCTCGAAAGTTAGGCAATCTCCGGTCGAGACCATTATATTTATTTCAACGCAATTAAGTGCATGCAAATGAATATATATATATATATATATATATATATATATATATATATATATATGAAAGCTTTTGTGGAATAAAACTTTTCCACAGTGGCGTAACGGAGAACATTTGGGCCCCCCAGCAAAGTCATGTTTTGGGCCCCCAAGTTGGATTTTACGAAGGGTAGGTACTTGGCAGCAGTCAGGCTTTAGGGCTCCCTAGAACCCCCGTACACGCGAAATGTGTGGGTGTACGTTACGCCACTGATTTTCGGAAATGTTTTCAAACAGTTTTTTAAAAAAATTTAATAATCCACAAACAAGGGATTATTGTAAACATAAAAATATTTCTTTAAATCAAATGTGAAATGCAACTCCTTTGAAACTCATTATTTATTGCCCTTTCTGGCGCACGTTTTTGCGTACAAATAAATGCAGTAGTCTGTCTGTATATGAGAAAATATTCCACTGTGTAAGGAAACTTACACCTTCGACATGGGACGGAGGGTTTCGTAAAACCCAGTTCCCATTGACCCCAGCTTCTTCTGTATATGAGAAAGTTTTCCCATGATATTTTTTAAAAATATGTTCACGAATTTAAAATGTAATAATAAACATTTATTAAAACAATATTTTCAGTAGTCCCCCCCCGTATTGACATCTTTGTATTTTTTTCTCAGTTTTCATGTAAAATAATTTTTGCATTTTAAAAACATTTATACAATTAAAAAACAAAGGTTTACAAATTGCTGCTGAATTTAATTTTTATTCTTCTACCGAGAATGAAATGATTGTTGTGTCGCCTGTTTTTTAATTTTTTATGATTCAGAGATTTAATTTCCTCAGTGTTTTTGCTGATGCATAGAAATATTTCAATTTTTTTTTTTGACTACCCCCTTTTCCTATTTCTGAATACATATAGTTCTCTGTCATTGCATTTATTCCACGGTATGCGAGCTGAGATGTTTTATGCCTTCTTTTTGTTTCATTACCCCCTTACGAAAAGTAGATATATTTATAATTCTCATAAAAAAAAAGTCCTTTTGGAATTTACAAATTAGTGTTTTTTGTTTCTCTTTATTCATGCTCTGGTAGCTTTATTAGGTAGTAATGTCAGCTCCAACATTTCTATTTTTAATGGATTTTCCAAAATGTGCTTTTAATGCGCATGGTTAAGTATTCATGCCTTTATTCTTGTTTCGAATTTTTTTTCCCCTTCAAGCGTCAAGTGCCAGTGTTCGAATTACGTTTAAAAATAACTGTTCGCCAGATGTTGAAGTGGCTTGGCGTCAAAGCATTGGCGAATTTGGAGTCATTCTCCTCTAAACAATGACTACGGTTTGTCCGGAAATAATAAAGTGGTCAGTGGAGTTATAAAATACATTAGTATACAATACATTTCTTCGGAAATCATTGCGTAGGATGCTGTAAATTATATCGAATCACTTCCTATTCCGTTTAAATTTCTGTCTGCCCTTGCTTTGTAAGGTGTATAAATTTCAACGATATCATTACATGACAGTTACTCATTGGATCATGCCAACTTTAAAATGATGTATTTCTTTAAATAATACGTTAATTTGATATAAATTGCGTGTACCATTTTTTAAATTTATGTGGTAGCTTGAATCCTCATTTATTAGTCAGACAAGAGTTTCTCCATTCGTTTCAATTTGATTGGTTTAGTTACTGTAAAGTATCGGTACTTAAGTATAAATTTTAAATATTTTAAGGGGGAAAAGAGCTTGTAATAAAAAAAAATATTGAATACGGTGTGTTTTGAGAATAGTATTTGTTTTCATGGCTTTTGGTAATCAGCTCTTCATATAGATTTTTTAAAAGTATTTTTACTGCTCATGGGTTATTAAATTTTTTTCTTCAATTTAGTGATGTGATTTAAACTAGCTGAGACGAATGTGCTAATAAAAAAAGTAATCACTCTTTACTTGCGGTTGTTAATTTTTAATTTTATGTCTGTATTAGCGATTCCTAAACTGATGGAGCCCGAAAGAGTTATTCATTCAATGTAAAATATTTCCTTTTATAGATTATGACCGAACTCTTGAGAATTAATTGAAAGCCACTTTTTTATTAATGCTATAAATGTATTTTTTTGTGTTTTTTTTTTCATTCTATATTCAATAGCAATTCTTGATTACATGTTTTCAATAATTTTTTCTCAAATTCAAATGTTGAACATAATATTCCAAAACTACATGCAGTACAATCCTATCTTTCTTGTGTAGCATTAAAATTTAATACTGTAGTATCTATATCTGAAGTCGATACAATTTTGTTATCTCTTAAAACTATTTTCGTCACGAAAATATTGATAACAATGACTCATATTTACTTATTTCAACTCCAAAGTTGTTATTGTTATAATTCTTATCTCGATGCTGTTAATCAATTTTTCTATAAAAAAATTAACAGTAATAAGGTTTTTTTTTTTTTTTTTTTTAAAAAATTAATTTTATGTAAGTTATATATAGTGCCATATCTTTATTTAGTAGTGACTCAATACATCAAAAATTTGAGCTAGTAAATAGTGTGGATGGTTGTTAGATAACTCCTTTTATAAAGCCAAAAAATGGGATGTGGAGGCGTAAGACCATAAGCATTTAATTTAGAAACCATCAATCTAAATTAAACAGATTTTATGCTCCAAAATCTGTGAATTTATTAAAATTATCAATTAATGATTGGAATTAATCACGAATGGAATTTTCTGATTTGAAGACGGTGAAAGATGGCAGTTTATATTAATAGTACCAACTTAGGGAGAATCGATTCCAGCGCTTATCTCATTTTTTTACAGTTATGAATTATCCATGGTATGATGCAAGAAATAAAAAAAAACCCCCAAGTATTAGTATTTTTTAAGAAATTTGATGGGAAATGGATCTTATTTTAAAAGGGTGCTGTCATACATGATTTTTTTCATAATTTTTGTTTATTCGATTTTTTTTAATGATTTTTCTTATTTTGCATATTTTTTAAAGCTTGGAGTCATTAAGAAAACGATAGATTTTCGAGGATTGAAGTTGTAGTTCTGACGAGCCATTCTTTTCGAATGAATAGTTAAAAAACATTCGTTTTGATCCAGTGCTCATCCATAACACAATTTTAAACTCAAAATGATAATTTGGGAATCGTGCTTCAGAAAATAAACCTTACTTCTGAGCGGAGGTGGGGGAAAAAAAAATAGCACTTGTCCAGACCACAGCGCATCAGATGGTCTGACAGCATTCAATTTTCACTTCATAAATTCACTCCTTTTTGTAGTGGGAGCATAATAGTAGGCATTGTGGTGCTCCCCTGGTGAATCAGCAGCCTAAAAAAGTCTTTTTTTTCTCCTGATTCTAATTCCGCATTTGGTTTTGAATAAGAGGTAAAGAGGGGAGACACTGTTTACTTGTATCCTTCCCCCTTCAGTGTGATGCCTGACGAGTGAAGCCCGTGAAGAGAACAGATGGGCTCAGTTTGGTTCCTGAGCTCGTATGCGTCGTTAGGGCGCCATCAGACAATTTTTATGGGGATTATCTTTCATATTCGAGATGCTTCTATTCGAAGAAAGGGGAACAGATAGAAGATAAATGACTTTTGTATGCATAAATGCCTCGTATTGGTATCAGTGTCTCGAATATCTATCAGTTTTGAATCTATCTGACTTGACATCTGAGGTTGATGGTATTCTTTATCCTTCTGACTGATAGGATTACCCATTTTTGTTCTACGTCGAGACTACAATGGCATAATTAAACGCATAAACCGTCTTCTCTCTCTTTTTTTTTTTT
>BMAV01009539.1:501735-515512 GCA_019973955.1 Trichonephila inaurata madagascariensis | reverse complement strand
CAGATTTTATGCTCCAAAATCTGTGAATTTATTAAAATTATCAATTAATGATTGGAATTAATCACGAATGGAATTTTCTGATTTGAAGACGGTGAAAGATGGCAGTTTATATTAATAGTACCAACTTAGGGAGAATCGATTCCAGCGCTTATCTCATTTTTTTACAGTTATGAATTATCCATGGTATGATGCAAGAAATAAAAAAAAACCCCCAAGTATTAGTATTTTTTAAGAAATTTGATGGGAAATGGATCTTATTTTAAAAGGGTGCTGTCATACATGATTTTTTTCATAATTTTTGTTTATTCGATTTTTTTTAATGATTTTTCTTATTTTGCATATTTTTTAAAGCTTGGAGTCATCAAGAAAACGATAGATTTTCGAGGATTGAAGTTGTAGTTCTGACGAGCCATTCTTTTCGAATGAATAGTTAAAAAACATTAGTTTTGATCCAGTGCTCATCCATAACACAATTTTAAACTCAAAATGATAATTTGGGAATCGTGCTTCAGAAAATAAACCTTACTTCTGAGCGGAGGTGGGGAAAAAAAGCACTTGTCCAGACCACAGCGCATCAGATGGTCTGACAGCATTCAATTTTCACTTCATAAATTCACTCCGTTTGTAGTGGGAGCATAATAGTAGGCATTGTGGTGCTCCCCTGGTGAATCAGCAGCCTAAAAAAGTCTTTTTTTTCTCCTGATTCTAATTCCGCATTTGGTTTTGAATAAGAGGTAAAGAGGGGAGACACTGTTTACTTGTATCCTTCCCCCTTCAGTGTGATGCCTGACGAGTGAAGCCCGTGAAGAGAACAGATGGGCTCAGTTTGGTTCCTGAGCTCGTATGCGTCGTTTGGGCGCCATCAGACAATTTTTATGGGGATTATCTTTCATATTCGAGATGCTTCTATTCGAAGAAAGGGGAACAGATAGAAGATAAATGACTTTTGTATGCATAAATGCCTCGTATTGGTATCAGTGTCTCGAATATCTATCAGTTTTGAATCTATCTGACTTGACATCTGAGGTTGATGGTATTCTTTATTCTTCTGACTGATAGGATTACCCATTTTTGTTCTACGTCGAGACTACAATGGCATAATTAAACGCATAAACTGTCTTCTCTCTCTCTTTTTTTAAAAAAAATTTAACATGATTATCACATTGGCAAGCTTTAAGGCTCTATCTTCGTGTAACGTTAAAGAATATGACCTAGAATCGGATCACTTTTTGCGGTACAAAAAAGCTTCAACAGTAATATTATATTCTGACTTCTCTTTCCTTTAAAGAGCATACTTTTTTTTTTAATAAACTACTTGTGTTCTGGTGTAAAATGCGTTATAGTTTGTATTTTAAGGCTAATTGTTTTAACCGTAAAAGGGGCATTCTTTAATGTTTTTGCCTGAAAATTTTTTAATAGCCATTAAACATTGATCAAAGCCACGGTAGCCGAGTGGTCGTGGCCGGCTTTGTCGATTCGCGGGTTCGATACCCAGAGCCACCGAAGAACCATCGTGTAGAGGGACTGTTGTACATTATATTTTTCGCTTGCCTCAAAGTTTGGAGGTTGTGTTACAAGCTCATGTGTCCTTGTTAGTTGACCATGACTCAAAATAACTGCATTCGTCGCATATATTCTTCATGTTGTTTCAAAGTGCGACTTAAATTAAAATCAAAATCAAATAAAAATCGATAAATCATCTATTCTAGTGCGACGTTAATTAGATCAAACTTATTAGACTCCAAAAATAAGTTCTTCCGCTGTAAGAACAAAGACATTTAAAATGCACAAATTGGTCAAAATGTTAATAGTTTTAGATTTCATTTTAAAACTATATTAAACTCCATCATAAACTCAAGTCATAGAAAAAAAAAAAGGTTTAATGCATTTACTTACCCTTTTATGGGGTGATTTTGATTTGCTTTCATCATTGCTTTCCCCCCCCTTCAAATATTTTCTTACTCAAAAAAAAGGAGGCATTGAAAGATTTGTGCTTAGTGGTATAGTGAAAAGTAAAATTATATTCTTTAAATATAGTATTTTTATGACAAATTAAACAAGTTGTTGATCCATGTTAGTCTTTTTATGAAACAGTCAAGATCCAAATTGTCTTGAAATAACAAATATTCTTTAGATATTTTTCGCTTAGAAGGCATGAGGGTTAATTAAAAATTAGTTTCACCCATAAAATAGCCCCTATTCTATTGTTATTTGTTAACACTAACCGTTACAATTACAAAAGAAAAAAAAGGAATCCTGCAAATCCTACCAGCACTACATCGATAGTAAAATCAATATATGGGATTGCTTGATTGATAGAATTTCTCACTAAATTTTCAATACATTGTTCTTAAATAATTAATTTGTTAGTGAAACCGAGAGCATGACTGGGCCACTCAGAAAGGTCCAGCGGGCCGCAGGTTGAGTATCGCTGCTCTAGTCCAAGTACTTAATGTAAATTTTTTGTGTCTTAATAGAAGAGTATGATTATTGGCAATAAATCTTGCTCGATGGGGTTTGAAATAATAACATAAATATTAATACAATATTTGCTTCACAGAATTAGTGCTTTGTATTACTCTGAATGTCCTTTTGTTATTCGTCAAAGAATGGTTACAAGCATTTCAGTGGAATCTCTTGTAGGAAATGCATTTCGCAACTGAAGTTCATTTTAAACGGACCTTGGCAAGCTATTAAAACGGAACGATCTCACGTCGCACCTTCTTCAAGCGTTGGTGGGTCACGGTCTCTGCCATCATTTTCCGTTATCGCTCCTGTTAAACGTCCGACATTTCCGGAGACCGGAATACATGCGGAAGTCATTCCGGATATGTCCCTTTCACGCCGCCCGAGCGCATCTCTCATCTTTTAAAGATTTATAATCGGACTTGCTGGAAAACTGCGGTTCAAAGTTCTAAAGGGCCTATTAGTTATGGAAGTAATTAAACGGCCCGTTGAAAGGGATTATAGTTTCTAAAAATAGTCGGATAATTGCCTTTGTGTGAAAGAAATGAAATGCGATTGATTATTGTCTTCGAAAGTTATTCGAAACTTGAGCAAAAGTGAATTTTTTTTTTTGAAAGAAGGTCTTTAAATGTTTTATTTAGTTTTCAGTATTTTACGGAAACGATGAATTACATTGTAAATGATTCAAAAGATTACCGAAGAAACATATAAAATTTTATTACCCGTCGAATGATTAAACCGTATGGTGGCACAATTCTCGTAACATATTATCTACTCAAATAGTTATATGTTACTACTTAAGGCTGTTTTGGTCATATGCACAAGAGCATTTTAAAACAGAAAAAATGCCTCAATTTTTATAAAAATTTGTAACATTGTAACTCATGCATTTGTTTATAATATAGTTTTTTTTTAAAATTTCGAAATATTTCATAAATAATTACTTTTTCCTTTTAACATGTAAAGGGATAGCTCATTTATAGCATTATGGTGTAGGAGAAAAAAATGTGAAACACATTATATAAAAGAAAAAATGTGTCAACTCGGACAAAAATGAGTAGTATGATAAAATAAGTGATTCTCTACAGGATAGGGAAGCCACACAGAATATAATATTAAGGTTTGAGTACTTTTAAATCTGAAAAAATATTCCGAATTTGCGTCCTATTCTTTAACCTTAGCCGAAAACAGCTTTAATGTATATCAAAACTTGGTGTATTTCTGAATTTTTAAAACTGACGAATGTGTTTGTGATATAAAAATGTGAGATTCTACATGGTAAACTTTAAATTATTTATTGTCGCGTTTGGGATGTATTTTCTATGTACATTTTAGATAAATTAATGAATCAACCCCCGTTCCCCATGGATTTACGAGTATCGCTTTGTTTGCCTTTGTGTTTTATCTATTCTATCCGTGCCAGTGAACGATTTTAAAGCGAAAAGGGCATTTAAAGCGAAAAGGGCATTTATATGAACGTTTCTAAATTTCAATCGTTAATGAAATCATAAAAAACAAGTATAAATTTTTTTTTTCAGTCAATTTCTACTTAGATCAACAAAGAAAATTTTTATTTTAGCTACTTTTTATTAAATAGTTACAATTAATATAAATATGTATATACATAGGACAGAATCACAACATTAAGTGGTAATTAATTTTTATTAATTATCATTCAAGTATCGTATTGTCATCCAAAACAATTGTGTATAAAATTTCAGTTCAACTGAATGCTTTAAGGGGAAAAAAAAAACATTTTCAAGTTTTGACACAAGTCGCCAAAAATGATGCCACCGTGGCTTTATTTGTAATTCTTTAAATAAAAAAAATTCTAAAGTTTGTAATATTATAATAATTCTTCTAATATTACTTTTTATTAATTATAATTAAATTATTGTATTGTCATCCAAAATAATCATGTATATAAAATTTCAGCTCAATGGAGCGCTTTAAAATGTATTTTATTAACGATACAGAATTCCACCAAGATAAATAAATAAATATATAGAGATTGTGAGCTAATAGTAGGAATTGAAAAAGATGGTCGTTTTAAAAACTCGTGCTACCATACCATTTTATACCCATAAATGAGTTCTTATGTTAATTTTTCAAGGAGGTTTTTATGCAATGTAGGACCTTCAATCCAAACATTTAAAATCATCATTTCGTCATTAGATGCCTATTTTTTTTACCGCTAATTGCTTTCAGTCACGTCAAGTGAAGACAGTCATTATATCGAATGCTGTTTCGTAACAATTGAAAGTAAGCGGATCTCATCTTTGTAAAATTTGTTTTCAAACTATCCAATGAGTTGGATCATGTTGACACGTATAATGTGTGTCTAAAAAAACCTTTACACACACTATATTGATAGTAAGTAGGATGAAAATTTGTCATCAATATCTAAATTTACATACCCACCTGTCTGGTCCAGTTTGTATCAATCGCTTACGGATGATTGAAGTGACTGAAGTTAAATTCTATAAAGCAGCTGCCGTTGGTTAAATTTGTTTAACCATTTGTCGTTTCGTATTCGATGAAATCGTGAGTGTTTTGAATAAAAAAACTTGGCATGCGTTTTCTTCTCTGCGCGCGCGCGATACAAATTTTTATCTATTTTTCTTTTAAAAAATGCATTTCAGGATATATTTCTATTTTATAAACAAATGATTTACGGTCAACACAGTCCACGAGTTTTTAAATTCTATTACTTTCAGTAGAATGGATTACAAAGTAAACACATTTCAGATAAAATTTATAAATATTTTCTGGTTTAAGTTATTTACTCTATGCTGGAAAATATCTAGAATATAAAAAAAATATACCTAGTTATTTTCCTGATTGTTAAAATAATATAAATTAGTATTAACACAGTTTTCATGCATTTTCTTTAAGTTGGATTGTAACAATGTGCCCTTATGCCTTTGAAAACATAATGTAATATTTTATAATTAAATGAATTGAAAACTGCAACCTTAATATATTTATTGTAGCATGTGTCACGTCTTAAAATCAGCCTTGCTCATTGCTTTCTATCATGAAATATCGCTTTATTGCAACCTATTGTAAACAAGTGTTGATAACTTTTGTTATTTAAGCTTACAAATCCAACGCCTTTGTTTGAATTCAAGCATTCCAAGATAAATTACAGTACATTGAACCGGCCAAGTAGTGATATTAAAGATATGATATAATTAGTCACACAGTTTTTTTTGAGTATATTTGACGACATAAATCTCTACAATTTTAAAATTACTTTTTCGTCGCTATGTGTTTTATTGAAATAATCTATCAATGAAAAATATCTTCTGTTTTTGTAAATAAAGATGGATTAAAAAAAAAAGCCATTCTTAAAAAAAAAATCTTAAGATGAAAAATTACTAACCTCGGATGTTAATAACAATGCTATGAATGTTTTTATTTTCTGTTTCGGTCATTTTTTTTGGATAATCTTCAACAAATCTTTAGATCCATAAATGAAAACTGATTCACTCTTCAAATTTTAGAAGTCTGCTTATTTTATATGAAAACAACTTATTATACCAATTCATTTAAGGTTTATTTAATATTTTCATGAAGCTGGATTAAATTAAAATTTTTGTTCTGAATTATCACTAATTATGTAAGCAGATGCTTTAACATATCTTTTAGCATCGATGTATGATTTGTAGTTCTATGTGTGCTTTAGGAGTGCTAAAGAAATTGTAGTCAGACGATGAAATTGAATTACGTAAAAGTCTGTTTATTTAAACCAACTTTTAAACCGCTGAAATAACTAAACCAGGAATAAATTATAATCAAAAATTGTTTATTTCGTGATGATGATTGATTATTTATTTCTTGCCTATTTGACCTATCGGAGGCTCTCTAGGTGGATGGATGGGGGAGACTTTTAAACAAATAAATTCGAATTCAACAGATTATGAAGACACTCTGCTATACAAAGAAATATTTTAGATAACTATCTTTGAATTGATTTGAAATGCTAACGTTGGCAAGTCTTAAAAATATAAACGCTTTATCTTAAAATATATAAACGACGCAGTTATAAAATGTTAAAAAGCAAAATATTATTTATTTTGTCATTTCACTTTGAGATAATGTCAATTCATCATCTTCGTATCGGATTCTTTTTTCTTTAAATAAAATTATCTATCGCTAATGTTAAAACAATGGATATTGCATAAATGGAAAAGTCGAATCTCTGTGTTAATGAGAATTAAATAGCATATGTGGCAGCGGTTCTTGTACTTTCCATTTCTGCAGACCCTCTTTTTTGTATTAGTCTGACATTGCGGACCCCCAAGATTTTGAACATCCCTTTCTTTGACTCCCAACTTAAGGCTCCTCAATAATCCTAAGACTGCCTCTGCTACTTATGCAGACTTTTTTTTTCAACACATCTTCTTCCCTTTAAGAAAACGGTGAACTTCTAATTAAAAATCTAACTAAACTAAACTAAATTAATATTCTACATCAGCGACCCCACCGATCCTTTTTAAGTGGCCCGGTCATGACCCATTGCTCTGAGGAACACTTAAGAACATTGTATTAAAAATTTCATGCGGAAACTCTTTGTCAAGAAATCAAATATATCAATTTTGCTTTTTGCTGTCGGTGTCGTACGAGTACGAATTGATATTCTTTTTCTATTTGGAACGGTTACGGTTAGTGATAACTGACAATAGTGGTGACCACATTTTATGGGTGAAACTAACTTTTAACTATCTTTCATATCTTGCAAGTGAAAAATATTCGAAGAAAATATATCGTTTCAAGACTGTTGGGAGGTTGACTATTTTGTAGTGAAAAACAAACATGGATTAGTAATTGTTTGATTTGTCACGAAAGTGGTGTATTTAAGAAAATACCAGCAAACACACACATAAATCATTCAATGACACTTTTCCTCGAAGATCTCTTTCAAAAGGTGATAAATAGGATTTCTTGAATAATCTTTGCAACTGCAACAAAGTGTTTTGCCAGTGGTAATATCACAGCGGTAACAAATACATCCTATGAAGTTTGTTATATTGTTGGTAATCATATGAAACCGTTTACTGATGCAGAAATTGTGAAGAAGTGTTTCTTAAATGCTTCTAATTTAGTGAAATATCAAAAATAATTTTAAAAAAAGTAAAACAGAGGAGCTACAATATTTTGATCAATTTTCCACATTTTAAATTTCCAATGTTATCTTCGTCTTGAAGCATTTCTTACCCCCTCCCCCATTTATCCTCAAGTTGCGGCCCGCGTGAAATAGCTGACATAAGTATGCTGCCCAGCAGAAAAAAAGGTTGATTACCCCTGTTCTAGATCGAAATAAATGTTCTAATAGTTTTTTCATTGGGAACAATTTAGTGATCTAGTCTAGGACGACACTTATTTCAATTTTTTCAAGAAGCCTTTCACAGTTTGTAAGAGAGGGAAACCTTAACATTAAAAGAGAGACCTTCGCAGATCCCCTAGAAAAGTGTTGAAAACCCCCAGGGGTCCACGGATCACAGTTTAAGAACCCTTTAGCATATGGAATATTCCAGAAAAAGGATTTCAACTTTATCATTCATATTCCTTATGTTTATTGCACAGAATTTTGCGCTGAAAATTGGCTTTTAAAATCATCATTTAGGAGCCACTCGATAGTGATATATTTCTGTCTTTCTCCTAAAGTCTTTCGGTAAAATATTTAAGAAGCAGGACTAAAGAAAAAAATCTATGCCAACTCTTTTTCTTTCGGTTTAATGTACTGTTTTCGTGGTCTGCGGCTTAATTTTTTCGTGTTTAACCTTATTTAGTATTTACAAATGCGTACGCGGATTCATCGCGAGATTCAGTGTTTCCGCACTTGCACGCAATCGACTTACCCGGATGCCTCTGTGTCCGAACCGTGTCAGTGGAATTAAAACCGTCTCACTTAAAGGCCGATGAAGACCTAAAAAAAAAAAAAAAAATATGTGGAATGTAGAACATTTTTATGCTTAAATTCTAGTATTGAAACTTTTTTGTTGTATATGTCAAAAATTTTAAGCTGAGGTTTTGTTACATTTTATTCATGGCGTAAACATTTAATTCATAGAAATTAATATCGTACTTGCAATGTGGTATTTAAATATTTAGAAATTTTTGAAACAAGTGGAACTAAACAAATTATGTAATTATAACCAAATGGTACGTCTTATATTTTAAATGTAAAGGAAAAATTCTGTTCTGATGAGATCTCAGGGATATTAACCTTAAAAAACTAGATTTTTTTTTGGGAAGGGAGTTAAGGGGGAAATGTGTTGAGAGAGATTCCCTATTTTTACTGAATTCATTTACATCAAAGTATGGATAATTTTTCAAAAACTATAGCACTTGAAACGTGTATTGCGAGGATACTTAAAATTTATTTTTAATCTGGGTTTTTACTTTGTTTGATCGTTACTTTGTTCAGAGTATTTTAAATTAAATGCGGAAATTTATTGTATGTTTTTTTTAATACTGAAATATATTTTGTTGTATTTTATGCTTAGCGCTTACTTAAACGTCAGTTTTTTTTAAAAAAATCAATAGATTTCTTAAAAATAAGTTGTGTATTAAGACAAATTTTTTTCAAACTTTGGTTGTTTTTTTTTTACTCTGACATACCGCTGATTTATTCACAAAAGTTTTTAAAAAGAAATGGATGTCTCATACATAATATTATTAAACAATCCTCGATTTGTCAAATATTCTTCAAATATTTTGCTATGGCAATAAATGTTAACATACTTGCATTGCTATTTCAAACGGGTGTCATGTTCAGAAAGTGTAACTGTCTTTTTTTTTTTTTTGAATGTGATTTACGTGATTAAAATTTCTCTTGGTAAATCTACTTAGGAATTTATCAGTTTCTTTCACTTAGTTTTTTTTCGGTCTTTATTAAATTTGATATTTACTTTTTGCAGATTTCACTTTTGCTTATGTTTTTTTTATATTTATGAATAATTATCAAATCGAAATTCAGATTTCAACTTTGCTCTTTTACTCATTTTAAATTGCTTGAATTTGTTGGAAATCGATCGGAAATGCCGAATGACAACGACAGTTACATATGGCTTTAATAGAGATCGTTTATTAGAGCATTGACATCAACAATTTACGACCCAAATATTATTTACCAAAAAGCTGTAATATCCGTGTTTATTCAGTTGCACCAATACAATCGTCAACGGTTTAAAGATTTTTCCGAAGATGAAAACGTTTTTTTTTTTTTTTTTGGACGAAAGTGTTCGTAAGATATTTTTCTAACTAAGAAGAAATGGAACTCGCACATATTGTCCATATGCGCGCTTTCTGCAGAACATAGATCATTTCCCTCTTCCGCTCATCTTGAAACACTGTTTTTCATGTTATCCGAAGCCGTACATCATAAAGAAGATGGAAATGTTTACACCCGGAGAGAGCTCCTCCCCCCTCCTAAACCTTTCCTTTTCTGAAATTCTTGAGACGGGTTATGTTTAATTTAGGACGCGGAAGCCCGATGTTGACAGATAAGAAGCAGATCGCTTAACGCAATAAAGAAAAGAAAAAAAAACTGTCTTGCCCAGATTGGTTGCTCGTTTGCAAGCTTGATGTTTTTATTTGTTAGATAAAATGAGAGATAAGATAGATTGTGTGACTTGCGGCCTTGTCATTGAATATTATTTCGTACGAATCCGTGTCTCTTTCGGGTATTTTATTTCTGCCATTGAACTTAGTGTTTTCTTTTCGCTTTCTTTTTGGTGTGTTACTACTATTTGGTATAGTAACTTAGATTCGCTTAGTATTTTGGTTTGCTAATTCGTGGGAATTTTTTTATTTCACTTTTCATTATTGACTAATAAATATCATGATAAAGTTTTCAACTGTGTTCTGAGAATAAAATGGCGTCTCTTGTTATTTAAGGTATCCGACTACGTTCGGAACCGTGATTTAAAAAAAAGCGCATAAACGGATAGTTTTCATGATATTTAGTGTCACTTAGATTAGAATACATGTATAAAATTGGTTTAAGGACATTATAACAAAAAAAAAAAAAAATATATATTTAAATACATTTTGGCAAAAAATTAACTTAGAATAAGCTTTTTTCAAAACGTTCTCCTTTTATACAAAATGCTTCTATAATAAAAAAAATTTGCTTACATAATGTAACGACTTCTCCACAGAATCTGAACTAGGAATTTTGAAAAATTCACATTATTTTTAGAGTTACTACCAATTGAAACAATTATCGGCGTTTTTTATTTAAAAATTCTGCCCCTATGTTGTAGTAAAATATGGATAAATCCACTTCTAAGTTGTATATTTCAAACATTCTAGTTGAGCCTCTGTACAGAGGTCTGAGCTATATACAGGCAGAATATTATTATAATAGAAGCATTTTTCACAAAGGGAGAATATTTTGAAAATGGGTCATTCTATATGTTCATTTTTTGTCAAAATATTATACTTAAATAATTTTTTATTGTAATACTATTCTTAAAACAATTTTATATTCCTTTTCTAATCTAAGTGACACTAAATATCATAAATATTATCCATTTATACGCTTTTACAAAATCACGGTTCCGAACGTAGTCGGATACCTTAAACACCTCGGGAAGTCCAGGGCTTTATAGATGTTCAAATTGTATCGTGGGTCAATGACGCGCTTGGGGCCCGGATAAGCTGGACGATGAGGTTTTCTGGTAATAAATTTCGTTCCGCTAATGCTAAGAGGGGTCAGTAGATCTTCTGCGCCCAGGGCCCGAAATTATTCAAATCCGCACTGTTGTGGGTTCACGTCGCTAATGATCCATCCTGCCGAATGATACGATTGCTGTTTCCAAAATGGTACTGTGTTTTAAAGTACTTACGTGGTGTGGGAGATAGGAAAATTAATGCCTCAGTGGCGTTACGAAGAATATTGCCTTCCCCCTGCAAAGTCGGGTTTTGGACCCCAAGCAGGATCTTACAAAGAGTTGCAAAACCATAACATAACATAGACTTTGGATCCCGTAGAATCCTGGGGGTGTACGTTACGCCACTGCCTGTACGGATGTTGCTCTCACTGAACACGCTACACTATAAAGCAACTCAAAGGCTATTGGCAACGGATCTCGTATTTTGAACCACGGTCAAGTGACGAGGACATCTGAGCCGGCAGCCCCCTTTGCCAAACCGCACATTGCTTTAAAAACGACAGATTGATTTCAGCCGCTAGATTATTTTACTAGTTTATATGCTCTAGAAATTTTTCCAAATTTTCTTTTCAATTTAATTGGGCTGGTTCTTAAAATATTACCCTTTTTCCGAATTATTTAAATAACTCAAACAATATATGTATATTGTGCAGTAAATTTTAGTTAGGCTCAAAATAAAATTTCAAAGTTTTTTAAAATCTTAAATGTAATAATTAGAAATTAAATGATTGCTATTAAATCTTGGTATGTAGAATATACGTTTAAAGATATCTCATGAAAAAAAGGATATTTTGCTTTTTGAAAAATTTCATGTGATGACATTTTAACTAACCGTTAATTTATACTTGTTTAGTCAATTGTTGTACTTTAATAAATACAGTTGACTTAAATATCAAAACTGTACGTTTTCTAAACACTTTTTAGGTGCTAAAATTTATTAAATATCTTTGATGAAATATTAATTGGCATTGCTCTGAAAAATTTTAAGAATGTAATATTTATACAATTTTGGGAGAATACCCCATTTTTGAGACTAAACATTAATTATTTTTTTGATTTCATTAAAATGTTTAAGGACGAATAAGAATAATGTGTCATTTAAATTTCAACGTTCAGCTATTTAACATTATGTCATTAGACTAAACGACATTCAATGTATTTTGATCCTCTTTGGATCAGTAGAGCATTAAAACATCATCCATGTTCGTTATTACATCCCTGCCACAAATAATTCTCATTCCTGGCATGTTTTCTGGCTAGAAAGTGCATCTTTCTGGAACAGTGAGCAATTTATGTAATTCCAAATCGCACGCTACACTTTCTCTTTAGAAAAGAGAGTACCCAAGAAACTTTCTTCAAAGTGGACAAGGCTGAAAGGCGGCAGCTGAATCATCACTTTCGCTCAAATATCCACGTGATTTTTCGTGTTTGCTCTCGCGACAGACGTTATTTTTGAAATGTGCCAAGAGTATTTGAATTTTTCTGAAGAATGGAATGCATTTCCTTGCGCATATTTGATGTGGTGTTTTGTAACCGTCGTCCTTAAAGAATTTTCCTTTTTTGGGAGACGAATGTAAACCAACCATTTTATTCCTATTCGATTATAAATGATGCTAAACATGGTTCAGATAAGTGTTGATGTGTGTTATCATTATTATCTTCCCCCTTTCTCGTTTTCTTGTAACTATTTGTCAAGCTGTTCAAAAAGCTTTCATTTAATATCAACCTTCATCTCATTTTGTGGTCGCGGTAGCTGAGTGGTCAGGGTCGCGAACTCTTGGCTGGAGTTGTCGAATCGCGGGTTCGAAACCCTGTGCCACTGAAGACCAGCCGTGTAGAGGGTTTGATGCACGTTAAATCTGTCGTGGCTCATAGTAGGGCTTTGCTATCGCCGTATCAATGATTCGGGACCTTCAAGCTACAGTGGCCCCACAGCATATGAAAGCAAAAAAATCGTGAAATTTTAAAGGGGTCCCTCAAGAAATTTTTGATGCTGGGACCACTTAGGACTAGTGGCGCAAAGGACTAGTGGCCAGTAGCGTTAAGTCCTTCCGTTGGCGAGGTGTGGTAGCTTGGAGAGGGAAGGTGTGTGTTCTACACACAACTCAGGTGTCTTTATTATTTGACCATGGTTTAAAACTTCGAATTCCGTCGCCAATAGTCTCGCAATGCTTTAGAGTACGATGTTAATAAAAAAATCAAAACAATCAAGTCATTCATCTCATTTTATGTATGCACCTAATGTCTTTTTTTATTCATCAAAAATAAAAATTTTAGATAAATGAAATCTTTAAAAAAATTCTTACGTTAAAATCCATTTGTGTTTTAATTAATTACCGAAGCTCTGTTTGGTGTTTATTTTGCTGTTTTATATTTGATATAAAATAAAATAATACTTGTATACTATTTTATATCAAAGTTTCGAATTATTTTATTATGCTTATATTATTGTTATGAATAATTTTATTCATGAAATAGAAAAAGTTAAATCTGTCATCAAAAACACGTTATATTTTACGAAAGGTTTGCGTTTTAATTTAAGTATGAAATACTGGCGAATTTTTGTGGACAATATTTCTTGGGATCAGTAGCGCACACAGGAATTTTTCAAGGGGGGGGGGGGGGGG